>CM076662.1:21833712-21873242 GCA_038496675.1 Rachycentron canadum | reverse complement strand
AAGTTCCACACATGTGTTTGTGTTGTTCTAGAGCTGATTTGAAGTTTCTCTCTTTATCTGATCTGAGTTCTGCTCATTCTTTGGAGCAGTAATGATGAAAAATCAGCTCCAAAGCCTCTAATGCTCTAAATATCTTATTGTCCATGTCTCTCTGTCTTTATTCTGTCACTACAATAAACTCAGAGCAACTTCTCCTCACTCTGAGATCAGAAAAATACAGGATTGATCCCATTGACTTTGGCTACAAGCAGCTGACAGCTAGGCCTCTGAAGGAGACACTCTGATTGGCTGTGACATCACCCACTGGAGCCAATAGGAGTGTCCGATATTTCCCCATGTCTCCACCTCAAATCATCAAAGAGCAATAACGTTCTAATGACAGGATTTTTAGAAATGTATATAAGTCCATGGGCTTAATTGGGTTAATGTACTCACATTGTCTGCATTTGTTTTGATAGAGAAGCCCAAAGTCAGAGATATGGAGACAGGAAAGTCAGGGAAAGAGAGAGGGGATGTCATGCAGCAAGGGGCTGCACATCAGTTTGAGTTTGACCCCAGGCCACAAAGGGCAGATCTGCTGGCACAAACAACGCCTCCTGCAGTGGGAGAAACCTGCTTGCTCACTCGTATGAGTTAATTCGGTAACGTGTCGGTAGATTAAACATCTGTTCCTCACATTAATCCACCAAACTAACCGAGGTAACGGATGAGGCCCCTGAGGTCAACGAGGAACTCCACATCGGGGATGAAGAAGCTGTGAGCTTTGGTCATGTGGGCGACGTTTTTCATGAGTGTCTTTGAGTGGTGGGGGCAGAAAAGGCAGTCGGTGACGGGGATGGAGCCCGGCAGAGCCGCTGGGTGAGGGTCAGAAAGAGACGCAGAGTCTCCTTCCTCCATCGTCTCCTCGTCATCTTCATCCTCCTCCATTTCATCATCGTTGTCATCATCCTCCTCGTCAACATCCTCCCACTCTTCTGGAAGATTTAATGGAAACATTTTAACACCATGAACTGATGAAGATGAGTAAAACAAACTAGGACAACATCTTTATATTTATCTGTATTTTCATCTTCATCATCAACTGATGGGAGTTTATTTACCCAAATTAGATTTCAATTAGAGTTCAACCTGAACTAACTTTTATTTTTAATCAGACTTTATTATGCGTTACATGTTATTATTTATGACATGTGATATTTGTGACTTCTCTCCTATCTGTACAGCAGCTGATTGACAAAGATTTGGTGCAGTTACTTCCTACACCAGGTGTAGGTGGCGGCATTCCCTCCTAAACTGTAAATTTATTACTTACTTTTAAAGATTAGTTCTTTAGTAGAAACCAGTTAAGATTTAGTGCCATTTAGATTATGTGTGATACACACAATTGTGTCCACAGGGGTTTGATCTCTCTTACCTTCCTCAGCTGTGGCTCCCTCTTCTGTCTCTCGCCTCTTGGCTTGCTCTTCCAGCCACATCAACCGGGGAGGTTTGTCTGGCTTGTCTGTCTTCTGCTTTGTCGTCCCTTGTGAGGTCTGGGGCATCCCGTGCTTGGCCAGACTCGACCTCTGCTGCTCTTTCAGGGCTTGCTGCAGGGCCTCGTTCCTGGCATCATGATCCACCTTCTCGTCACCAAGTCCCTTTTCCAGGTTTTTCTCGTTGAGCTTCTCCACTTTCCTCTGGGCGGCCAGTATGGCCTGCTTCTCTGCCTGCTGGTGTTTGTGGGACTGCAGGTGGTTCTGATAGGCATTGGCACTGGAGAACTTCTTGCTGCAGATGGCACAGCTCTCTGTGACCACTGCCCCGTTGAGTTGCTGTTCGGCAGCTGCCCTCTGTGCTAGGACGCGGTCCTGGAAGTTTTCGGCGGTGACAGGTGGCATGTCAGCCACCTTGCGCTTCAGGTTGTAGCGGTGCCAGTCAGTTTTGTAGTGCGCTCGCTGCACCTCGCCATCTGCAAAAGCCACTCGGCAGCTGATGCAAGTGTAGGAGGTCATGACAACCTGAAAATAACAACAACAGTCAACAGTTAAGACATACTATTCCCTGACATAGATGACAGCAACAGCAGAACAACATCATAATCGAGAGGCAGGAAGCAGAGATTTGTGGGAATTCTTGCTATGAAGTTGACTATAACAATTATCAAAAGCAGATAATTATCAATTTGGTAACTGGTATGAAGTAATAGTTTCAGCTTCATCTTCCTTACAAAAAACATCACTGGCAAAAATAAAATAGTTAATGTGGACAGCAGGTAAGTTGGGTACATAATTACAGGCAAAAAAAAAGTTGTTTTTTTTTGTTTTTTTTTTTTTTAAGAAATTGTAAAAAAAATGTAGCCTCATGGAAGAATATGACAATGAGCAACCAAAACGGAAAAGATCACAATTTATTGAACAGAATGTTGTAAATATTTTCTATGTGCTGGTGTCAAAAATTAATAAAATCTCCTATGGCCCTTCACCAAGGAGAAGCAAGGTAACATGAATAGATGGATTTTTAAATGAAGTTTGGTGAAACATAGTTTCATAACAGTGTAGCTGAAATTATTCATTAACTATTTTGAGAATTCATGTCACTACGGAATTCAGGACATTTTTCAATATTTTCCAGCTAACTCTGGGATTCATAGATTTTAGTTAAAAAGAAAAAAAGATTACCACATGATTAGTTAGTCGCAGCTCTACTTTAGAGATGAGGTGCTGAAATGCTGATCACTACCATAAACTACAGGCAGAAAATGTCCATTAAAACGCCCAACAACAAACGTTGGACATTAAAACCCACCTTTCATGAAATTAGCTTAAATCCACGTGACTCCTGAAATAAACTGTACTTAGTGCGCGTTGTCGTTTGAAATGCACCATAAATAAAGGACTCTTGCAGATCTGAAACACCTGTGCTACATTAAAGAGACATTATAGTTGAACTGCAGTATCAGTTTGCCAGGTGACTGTTTCATAACGTCAATTTAAAGGTGGTTGGACTTGTGCAACTTGGGTTAGCATAGCATGGCTACCCACACAGTCGTTGAGCCAGATTTCGGGTGAAGTCGTAGGACAGTAAAACAGGACGACAGTAATGATACCTAACGATACCAACTGTAACTGATTTACTTACTTATATACACGTGATTAAACACGACCTGCTAAACTGTGGAGCTTCGTCGGTCCGTGGCAAAACCATGCTAACCTCGGCTAGCACCTAGCTAGCCAAACTCCAAGCGTTTTAGCGTAGACAGTTGCTAAATAACGGCTAAAATCGCGCATATCCAGACTAGCTGTGATGGCGACAGACAGATGGAACAACGGGCGGTGTTTACCTACTTACAGAGAGAGCCGACTCCTCCGAAAAAAAGACCGTCTTTCACCACCTGTTTCTCGGTGAATGTGCCTCCGCGCCGCCGAACCGGAGCCTCCGCACGAGGGGTAAACTCACGCTCAACGGCTCCTTCGTGACGTCACCTAGCGGTTGTTAAGCAACGTCTGCGGCTCATTACCGCCACGCACTGCCGCAAAGTGTGCACCAGTGTCGTGCAGTGTGTTCTGCTCATAGACTGTCCATGTTTCTGTGAACACTTGTCTATGCCAATGCCTTAGAGCCCTTTATTCTATCTAACTCCACTGGTTGTTAAAGAAGTCAGATTGTATTGAAGTCTATGGGAAAATGTCCCCACTTCTCCCTTGATTTATTAGCTCAGTAAACGTTTTCCTGATGAGTTTATGGTCTCAGTCTCTAGTTTCAAATCTTCAATACAACATGATGTTCATTTTTTAAATGATGGTCCATTTAGTGGAAAATAGAGCTAGGTCTATTATTTCAGTAAAAGATGCAGTATCACAGTTTGATCATCATGAAGATTAACATCACAACAAATAAAATGACCTCAATACACAACAACATAATATCTATTGTTGCATGTGTGTCAGGATTCAACTAGATTTCTTAAAACCAAATGATTTTTATTTGATGCCTCTAAAACACAGTTTAATTTATGATGTGAACACACATTGAATCAGTAAAGTCTGTTAAATGACTTTTGTCCAGTGATTTCATGAACAGTTTCACTTTATCCACACAAAAAAAAAATTGTTTCACCTGAATTGCAGAGTTGGAAAAGAAAATAATCAATTAGCTACTCATTGATTATTATCATGATAATCACAGTTTTGTTCAACCTCATAGACCTGATTATTATTATAATTTGATTTGAACAACAACATTTGTTCTGACAAACACATCAATGTAAATGTAATGATCGATTTGTTTCTTTACACAGTGAGAACAAAATATGTGCGATAAAGGAAGGTCTGGTGATTTCTCTGTTAAGACCCATGAAGAGAAACAACAAGAGACAAACACATCAACACAAATATTCAACCAACATTTAGAGCAGAGACAAGTTGATGTTTTCATGTGGAGAAATGTCAGTTTAGGAGAAGAACAATCATCATGAGCAGTGATCTCCTCCATGGCTCCAGCTCCACCTGAAGAAACTCAAACATCAACACAACGAGAAATGAGCAGAGGTCAAAGTACCACCCATAATGTTTGATTGACAGGTGATCTCTGTGCAGTGCAGAAACACAACAGCAATGAGCTTTTAGCAACAAACATGGAGACAAAATAAACTGAGCAACTAAAATACAGATTTTAACCAACTGCCCCTTAAATGACCTTCATCTATTTGAGTTCACACAACTCAGCTGTGACTCCTGTAGACGAGTAAAACCGAAGTCCAGCATGAAGAGGCTGAGTGAATGTGGTCTGGACTCTGTGGAGGAGAGTCATGGTCTCAGAGACGCTGTAGAAGGACAGAATACCTGCTCTGTGATCCAGGTACACTCCTACTGTGGAGGACTGAGGACCTGAGACTGGAGTCTCGATATTATTGTGGTAAAATGTAAAACCGTTTTGGAAACAGCCTAAAGCCCAAGATTTGTCATTGTGTCCAAACACACATTCATCAGACCTCCCTGTTCTACTGATGTTCTTGTATGTGACTACTACATAAACTCCTCCTCCTCCTCCTCTTCCTCTCCACTTCACCTCCCAGTAACAACGTCCAGTCAGACTCTCTCTACTCAGGACCTGACACCAGTCAGTGAATCTGTCTGGATGATTAGAATAAGACTGTTTTTCACTCATTACTGTTGCTTTTCTGTTTCCTTCAGATAATAACAGCAGTGTATGTGCTGTGTTTGGATCCAGTGTGATTTCCTGTGAATATCTTAAGAAGTCAGCTCTGGTCGTGGGCTCTGGTTGTGGCAGTAAAACATCCTCTTCAATCACTGTCAGTGAGATGTTTGTCCATTTCTCTGTCAGAATGTCCTGTAGTTTATCTCTGAGCTCTGACACAGCTGCTGTCACATCCTCAAAGTACCTCAGAGGACGGATATTGATGCTGGATGAGTCTGTAGATTGACTGAGAGCTGACACTGAGGGGTAGTTGTGTAGAAACTGGTTGTGATCCTCTGTGTGTGATAGCTGCTTCAGCTCAGCGTCTTTCCTCTTCAGCTCAGTGATCTCCTGCTCCAGCTTCTGCTGAAGCTCTTTGACTCGACTCACTTCAGTTTCCTGCTGGGATCTGATCTGCTGCTTCACATCAGACCTTCTTTTCTCCATGAGACGGATCAGCTCAGTGAAGATCTTCTCACCGTCCTCCACTGCTTTATCAGCAGAGCCATTGATAGCCTCCACCTCCTGTTGAAGCAGCTTCACATCTTTGTCTCTGTCCTGGATTCTCTGCTGGATTTGTTGTCGACTCAGCTCCAGCTCTCTCTGCCTCTCAGTCCTTTCTGCTGCAGCTGAGACTGTGTCGTGGCCTTTATGTTCATCCACAGGGCAGAGATAACAGATACACTGCTGATCGGTGCAGCAGAACATCTTCATCACCTCATCGTGACGAGAGCAGATGTTCTCCTGGAGCTTCTTGTTGGGCTCCACCAGCTTGTGTTTCTTTAACTGAGCTACATCATAATGAGGCTGTAGGTGTTTCTCACAGTAAGAGACCAGACAAACCAGACAGGACTTGACAGCTTTCAGTTTTCTCCCAGTGCAGAAATCACAGGCCACATCTTCAGGTCCAGCATAGCAGTGATCAGCAGGAGCAGCTTGGAGTCCAGTCTTCTTCAGCTCCTCCACTAAAACTGCTAACATGGTGCTTTTCACCAGGACAGGCCTCGGTATGAAGGCCTTTCTACACTGAGGGCAGCTGTGGATTTTCTTCTCATCCTCTTCATCCCAGTGGTTTTTAATACAGTTCATACAATAGCTGTGTCCACAGGGAATAGTCACCGGATCCTTCAGTAGATCCAGACAGATCGAACAGGAGATGGATTCCTGGTCCAGCTGAACTCCTTTTTGAGCCATTTCTCCTCTCGGTCACAACGACTGTCTGACCTTTTCTTCCTCAGAAGTGAAACTAGTTTGAGCTCTGATCTAAACAACACATGTCTCTGCAGTGAACGAGGCCTGTCAGCTCTCTCACTTCACCACATGTTGGTTTCACCCATCTTCAGACTGTAGATCTGAAGGGGAGGGAACCAGGAAACATGTGACCAGAGTGGAGCTGAGTGTGTTTGAGAGCAGGAAGAAGAGGGAGGGTTATCAGGCTGAGGCTCAGGCTCAGTCAGCAGTTTGATTTTAGTGACTACTTGAAGCAGATAAACAGTTTTACAAAAATTTGGCCAGGTTTTATTTTTTTTTATATTATATTGAATATACCAGCACCTCAATAAGTTTTGTAATGATGGTTTTTCTTATGTAGAAATTAAGTATTATCAGCAGACTGAGTGAATGTGAGAAGAAGTGGGTCAATGCAAGGTTACACTAAAGACTTTTATTTATTATAAATAAAAAGTCAGACAAACAACCAATGGGGTGTTGAAACCAGCAGGTTTAGCCATGAAAGCAGTTTTTGGATGACACACGGGGCCATCATATATATTTTAATCAAAGTTTTATACCTGCTGTATTACTATATAAAACATTTTAACATAGTTTTCAAATGAAATCTAATTGTAAGCCGTTTACATTATGTTGAGTTTCTCACTCAAATGCAATGCATCATATTTTCTGTTTATCACACAATTTTATAAATAATAGCATAAATGCACAACCATATGTTTCAAATATGAAATGTTTACATATTATAAAAAGTATTTTCAGCTGTTTGTCAGCCATCCTGACTCGTTCCTCTTATTGTTATGGCTGTATTTTTCCACCAGGTGTCGTCCTTGGCTTAATTTCTCTTTGTGACAATTATCTACAGCTACATTTAAGAGTTAGTATCAGTGATTTCATCCTGTTTTAATAAATGTTTCCCATGAATCAAACACATGTTGACACGTAGGAAAAATGGTGAATGTCAGCTAAATCGAACTTCAAGACCTACCAGTTTATTTTATATGGTAAATTGTAAAGTCACAATAACTTGAATCAGCCAATCATGAGTGAATGAAAACAATTTATATATTTTACCCATTTTTTCCCCATAGTTTTATAAACCATAGTAAAAACTATAATTTGTAGTTTTGTTTCTGAATCTGCTGATTTCATTGGTTTTAGCTGTAAAGACGTTTCAGTGAGTGAATTTATTCACAGAGATAAGTTTAACATTATCTCCCTAAGCTTTTATAGGATTTTTAAAACAATTATTTATTTATTTATTTATTTATTTTTTAGTCTTTAAAAATAAAATAATTTTATTCATTTTGCAAACATGCATCAAAGCTCAGAAAAAGCCTCCCGGTCAATGTTTCTATCAGCCCATTCTACAAAATATCACAATAATGACTTTGACTTAACTAAAGCCTTTTGATGACCCAGCTGAAAGACAGAAAGACTTGGTGGTAAATCAAGTTTTAAATCCAAAACTGAACAATTTATGTTTCTGAGACTTGGACTTTGTCTCCAGAAGAAGGCAGGTGCCCACAACAGCTGCATTCACAGACACACTGAGCTCAGATAAACACAACTACAGACTGTGTTACAACATTTTATTGACACTCTTGAGCTGAAATACACAAAAGTACATTTTGTCCATTTTGGTTCCGACCCACCTTTGCAAAACACGTTCAAAGGATTTCTCGCTTTTTGGCAAGTGCATGGAGGCCACCTTCCAGTTTGATACAACTGGAAGGTCAATGAAAAAATGAACAATTTTAACAGTTTTATACATTTTTAAAAAGGTCTTTTTTGAGTGAAGCCTCAACCTGCCTCAGCTGTTACTCAGAAGTCGACATTGTCTTATATAGTTATTACATGTGAGCTAAAAATTAACTGTAGCCACTACAAAGTCCTCTCAAGCTCTGATAAACAAGTACTTCTATTGTCTTCTTTACACTTATGCTAATACAAGGCGTTACATGATTAATTCAAGAGGATACATTGAACATTGCTGCGTGTCTTTAATATAAAACAATGTACAAGGGATGTTAAAGAAACTCTGCAGTCATCCTTTTTCTTCCTTCAGTGAATCCACAAGTGATGCTTGACACAGCTACATATGTGTATCTTTAAATAACGGTTAAGGTGCAAATGGAAATACGCCATCTCACAACATTTTACCTTCAGTGCTCTAAAAATACATTCTCTTCTATTCTTTGTTCTGAGCTTTTTTCTGGATCATCCTCTCACATGAGGAGCAGAGGTCTTCAGGGGTTCACTTGATTCGGCTCAGTTGGACCAATCACTGTTGCACCATTGGGTGTCATCGGATTGGACAGAATCCAGTTCTATTGCTGCTGTTCAGATGACTTTTGGCCACACGTTGCATCATCATCATGGCAGAAAACACTTTTCTAAAGGGATAGTGTGAACCATAAAGAGTATTTAGGCTCAGGCCTATTGTGGACAGAGTCTGACTGTCTCAGGTCCATTTGATTGTTTTCAAATCTCTGCACCAAAGGTCTTTGGCCTGATGCAAACTGGGGAGGTTGCAATTCATGATCAGTGCTTTAGCCACTGGGCCACGATAAAATCCAGGACCCTTGTTCTTATTCCACAGGTCTGTCCATTAAGGTTAGATCATCCATCCATCCATTATCTATACTGCTTATCCATCAGGGTAATGGGTCAGAGTACACCCTGGACAGGACGCCAGTCTATCGCAGGGACGACATATCGGAATAACCAACCATTCACTTCCTGATGTGAAGCAACAATGCAAACCACTGTGGGAACTGAATCCCCTAGACCTAGACCACCGTGGTAGGTAAGATCTCACATAATTTATGAAACGGCATTGGGGTACAGTGGTTAGCACTGTCACCTCACAGCAAAAAGGTTCTGGGTTTGAATCCTGGGCCTGGGGCCTTTCTGTGTGTGTTCCCAGGTTTCTCCAGCTTCCTCCCACTGTCCAAAGACATGCATATTTAGGGTTAAGTGTGACAATGAAAGATTGTTTGTCTCCACATGGACGCCCTGCGATAGACTGGCGATCCGACCCTGCCCTCGTCAGCTGGGATTGGCTCCAGCCTCCCCGTGACCCTAGCGGAGAAATGGTATAGACGAGTTAAACAATTTCTTGTCGGAGGCAACTGGGGCATTCAGACATGTTACAGCCTGCCAGTGGTCTCTGCAGCCTCAGGGCTCGGTGGGAACTGAATCCCCTAGACCTGACGGCAGCAACAGTGCTACCTGTGCCATGACAACACCTATGATACAGCCTAGGTTTAGATTTTTAGTCCAGCATCAGATTTTATGTGTGAACGGCTTCACGAGATAGATCATATGTGATTGGGCCATATTGTGTTTTAATTATATTCTCCATAGTAATCAATCAGTATTTGTTTTGACTCGTTAGAGGATCATGTGAAGGCAAAGTCATTTTTCTCTATACCATGAAATGTGAAGGACTGAAAGCACTGAAAGTAAAACGTTCATGTTTAAATATATTTATATCTCAAACTGAGATTTCCATGCATAGTATTTTGACCTGCTGCATGTTATGTGATAAAATAAACATCCCTTGACGACACACCAAGTGTTTCATGGAAAAAAATTAAAACTTGAATATAAAATTGAAAAAGGAAATAATACAAAAATAAATGTTTCCTACGTTCTAATCTTCATTGTCAACTATCCAACCTGTAGTAGTGTTTTAAGCATTAAAGATGATTTGATTGCCTCATGATTGTCAGGTTGATAATTGTGGAATTCTGGGTAATGTAGTTGGATTAATCAATTCACCATCAGAGTGATTGTTGGGTGTGTTGGGAGGATTATAATTACAGAAAAAATTATATTATTCTGTGAAATACATGTTATTCTTTGTATCAGATCTGAAAACTTTTTTTTTTTGATGTCACATTATTTTAACCCTTTGTTAAGCATTTATAATCACCATAAATGTTTTTATCACAAACTATAAATAAATTGTAAGTTGATATTAGGATATTTAAGAGTGTGAACAGGTAACAAATGATTGTAACATGTAACACAGTTATGAGCTTATAAAATTATTTATTATATTTACTAAGTATATATGCTATCAATTACATACAGTGTATTAGTGATGCATTTATTCTTATATACCTCTTCTTAACTTTCCGTCCAAACTCTATCACAAGGCCTCAAGATGGGGCAACGTACTATTTCCAGGGTCAATATATAATTAATGTGTAATTATTATGTATAAGCAGTTAACAAACAGGCTGTGTTCTAGTATGGTATTAATCACCCATTTAGGTTTTATACAAAAGGTGTTCAGAGTAGTTATAGTTATTGACAAACATAAATAAACAGTTAAAATGCCCTTATTTTTCTTACAGCTGAGTTATTATAAACAATTTATTAAGTTCCTTTATGCTGCTTATAAATGCTAAATTGATCTTACCAATCAAATATGGGTTAAAAAGACAAATGTGACCACAACTATTGATTAAAACCATGAGCAGGATCTTAGTCCTCAACCAGTCAAGGATCTTTAATGCCAGGATCAGACTACACAAGATGTTTGCTTTTTAAAGGCACAACTACAGGTTATAGCTCGTCATTGTTCTGTGATGTTCTACAAAATAGGTCAACCATTTTTCATCCTTCATGCTCTTATGCATGCTAAGAAATCCGATTAATGACCATTTACAAATTTGTAAAATGGGAGGGTATTGTTCCGTTTTATACGTTTCCAGTTTTGCAAACCTACTGCACATCTGTGAAGCTCAGCACTGGAACTGACCTGTTACCTGCAATTATCCCTAAATCCACCCCAGAGCTGGCTGAACATGTTAAAGGTCCATACGGTCTAAAGGTAGATGTTAAAGGTCCATACGGTCTAAAGGTAGATGTTAAAGGTCCATATGGTCTAAAGGTAGACCTCCATGTGGTCTTTGATTATAAAGCGGCTCTAGGTTCTATATTAATCCAGTGAAAGTATCAAAGGTCTCAGTCACAGAGAAATGCTCACAGCCTGGATTTAGAAACTGAGCCTTAAAACCAGCCGTCAGGACTTCTGGAACTTTGTGATGTCACAAGAAAGCAGTCACCGCCCTCAACCGCGCCAACAAGCCCCGCTCACCTGCACATACCATCCAACCTTCTCTCTTCTCTTCTCTCAACTTCTGTGAGTGTTGAGAATCTGCTATATTTTTATTGGATCACTCAGAAAACAGTCAGCCAATCAGAAGGGAGGATCAGACCCTCTCTTCTGATTGGCTGACTGACCTGTTGTTACTAGAGCTCAGAGCTCAGCCTGAGAGAGGAGATGGAAAACTACACTGAGATGGTTTTTGGTTCTTAAAACCACAAATATATCTTCTTACAGATATAAACTTAAACTTCAAAATAAAGCAGAAGGAGAAGTTAAAATATGGGACCTTCAAATTAAGACTCTCCATATGAGCCGTAGATCAACCAGATATACTGAGCTGGCCGATGGGCAGTATGGGTAAAAACTGTGTGACCACACAACAGGGAACAAAATAAATTATAAAAACACACACCCTCCTTATTATAAGTAAATTATTTTCACTTGTGTTTCCTCCATCTCACACCAAGTCAACCTTGGGTAGGTTTACCTACAGCTGACACAGCGTTAACCTGTGAATATCTAGATAACCTTCATTGGTTACCTAGATATTCAATTCCAGGATTCAACTCTTGATTGACCTTGTGTGCTTTTCAGACAGTGGGCTCTTTTTGTCAAGGTGCTCCTGATGCTACACAGGATAAAACAAGCAACATGTGGCACCCAGTGCTCATTTCTGTTCAACATGTTGTGTAGTCTGATCTTGGCATCACTTCCACCTCCAGATTTCACAGACTGATGAGTTTTGAAATGTTGATATTAGCGCTACAGGAAATAACGGAAATGTTTTTCTCACAACTCCCAACAGTCCTCTGTGGCCAGAGCACACATGTCCTCTGGTTCCCCTTCTTCTCCCCTGTCAACCGATCTTCTCATCCATCAGTGGCGTCTGAGAAGTTTGGTGAAGAATCCAGCTGAGGTTGACTTGTCACTCTTGGCCTGTGCTTCCTCTTTGGTCTGGGCGTTCTCCTCTCCCAGCCCCAGCTCCCCCTCCAGTTGCTCCAGCTCCGACTGGTCCAGCAGCTCAAAGTCCTCCACCTCGCTGTCCGACTCCTCGGCCAGCTCCAGCAGCCTGGTGGATTCTGGGCGTCTTGACCGCTCCTGGTCGTTTCTTGGCACTGTGAAGCCCACCACTGCATCTATTCTCTCCTGGATGGCAGCTGTGACTGCGGCGGTGATGAAGTCTCCTGCCATCTGGTTGACCAATTCGAGGGCTTTGTCGGTGGGTTGGTCTTCGTGGGGAGCAGGTGTATGCTTGGATTTGATTGGATGCTGGGGCTGGGTCTGAGGCAGAGGTGAGGGAAGCCCCAGGCTGAGGTCATCTTCGTCGTCACCATTGGTCGTTGCGCCATTGTCAAGTGAAGGGAATTCTGGGAGGCCACCAGTGAACACTTCTTCTCTATCGAGGTCTGCGAGATAAAAAAGAGTGGCCAAAACGTTGACAGGAAACAAACACAGAACTTTCACAATAAATCCGGATGCTGGACTCAGCACACGATGAACCCCAATGGCGTCATTGGAAGAAGGTTTTCGTTCATCCAAGACAATACCATCAGCCCCAGCTGTCCATCGTGTTTTGTGCCAATTGGCAAACATTAGCATGCTAACATGCTAAACTAAGATAGTGAATGAATGCTAGCATTGTCATTGTGAGCACTCTGACATCAGCCTTTATCTCAAATCACCTTTGTATAGACTTGCATGGCAGCTAGCACGGCTGCAGACTGATGCTAAAGCAGCTTTGGAAAATATCACAACTGCCTTTTTAAATGCATCAATGCATAAAAACAAGTAACATATAAAAAAAAAGTAAGACAAGTGAAGGATGCTGCCACACACACTAAACTACAAAACCCATGAGCTGATGCACCTCTGTGTTTCTAAACCTCTTCTTTCTTTTATAACCGTGTGTCCACCTGCAGAGCTGACAAACGTACCCTCGGAGTTCTCAGTCTGAGGTGTGTGTCCTTCTGACAGGTTGAAAGTACCGTTGTCCGTCCACGTCACATCAGACACCTCTGTGTCCGATACAGACATTTCCTTACACACTGTGGAGTCGAGCTGTGGGCGGGAAACACACGGAGAGTCCGAAACCAGAAAAACAGTTCTACATTATCCTCTGGTGTGAAAGTTAACTGGCTGAACAATTAAAGAGGAGGTTAAAAATACCAATTAAAGTCTTGCATGTAATAGCTTTTTTACATTGCTGTGCTAAGGTGTTGCACTTAAATATCACCTCATTGCCACATTTCTGATGGTTTCTGGGGATAAAAGGATAAAACATAATGAATCTGCCATGTGAACGTTATTTGAAGACCACGGGATACAGAACAATGCACACCTGACAGGTTGAGTGCTATCTCCGAGTGCTGACCATTAAAACTACACAACATTTGAACATCACTCTTCCTTTCACTGGTCTTCTTTTTTTTTTTTTTTTTTATTGTTCCTGGATTTTGTCAGATAACAATTCACAGCTTAATGGTTGATTATTGACCTCGGAACAAGCAGGTTGGCACATAAATCGTAGCACAAGCTCCACATCCACTGACAAAAGCTGCAGGATGTGGACCTTTTGCTTATTTGTTTATTTGAGACCTAAATCTTTGGTTTCAATCTAAAGCCCTGCTCATATGAGGACTCACATCTCTCCATTGAATACATTTTATTAATGAAGCACAAGCACAAATGTTCTGAGTTTGATTTTGAAGAACAACATTAAAAAAAAAAAAAAAAACACCTTTTTCTTTCTGTGGCATTTGCTTTGACACAGGTCCTGAAGCTGATGTGCATCATGTGAAGTCAATATCAATTAACTTTAACTCAACAGAGAAGTAATTAGATTAAGATGAGATGATCAGCCAACCTTGGGAAACATGGAGGAGAGGTCCGACTCGATGCCCTCCCTCTCAGTCTGAGCCCGCAAGACTCTCTTCTCTGAAAGCGGGAAAACACAGACGAGAAGGATTTTTAGTTTTCAATTCCAACACTGAATAAATAAATTAAAGGAGAAGCTGTTGGTTTGTTGGACCAGAATTAAAAACCAAATATTAATTCATATATATTCATACTTTGATTTAACAAATCGTCACATGCGCATGAAACTTTCTAATTCTAAACTTTGTGTATTTGTCCTGGATCACATTACTCAATCACTAACATTTTTTCATTTATTTTGAGTAAACTGTGGACAAACTGGGTTGTTAGCATGAGTGTTAGCCACCGAGAGTGGTCATCAAAAGTCAAGAGCAGCACCTGAAGACACAAACTTCGACAGGAAAAATGCATCATAGTTCCAACCACACTGTCACAACCACAGTGGAAACAATGAGCATGTTTGCACTAACAATGCAGACAAAGTAAAAACATATTCAAATATGTTAAGTATGTGTGGTGCTGCGGTTAGCACTGTCAGCTCTCTAGGTTTGAACCCCGAGGCCTGGGGCCTTTCTGTGTGGAGTTGTGCATGTTTTTCTTGTGCCTGAATGAGCTCATCCTGGTTCTTCGGCTTCCTCCCACAGTAAAAAGACATGCAGGTTTAGGTTAGTTGATGACTCTGTCCAGGGTGAACCCCGCCCTCGCCCAATGTCCACTGGGATAGGCTCCAGCCCCCCCGAGACCCTGACACATAAGCGGTATAGATAATGGATGGATGTGTCCTAGCTAACATTTACCATGGTTCTCTTTGATTTTCTGAAGAAACTCCCCAATGCCAAAGTCCAGCTTCTGCAGAACTGGCTCCAGCCACAACCCAACCTCATGGGATGAAATCAGAGGCCACAGGAAGACGCCCAGCACTGCAGAGACGTTTAGACAGCAGTTAAGTCCTCGTTTACAGAAAAGATACTGTAACATTAAAAAAACATAACAAAGGAATCAAGTTTCAAGGAAACAAGTTTCCTACATTGTGTTGTTCATAATCCTCAGTGATCAGCTGATGAGTCACAACAATATCTCTCATCAAAGAGACATGACTTCATGATGCTAGAGACAATTAATACTAGTACAAAGTTTCTTCGGGTAATTTTGACAACTTTGTCATGTCCAAAACTTGAGGTGACTCACCTAGAATATATGAGATAACAATCCCTGGAATGTAGCGTCCTAAAACGGCAAAGAAGGTGCACAAGCTGCAAACCAGCAGGCAAAACTAGAAGAGAAAGAAACCAGGAGGAAGGAGAACGACAGTAAGAATGTACACTCTCTGTCTCTTCCAAAAACTAAAAATGGTCGCACCAGGATGCAGCTATCTCCCCCTGCTTCCATTAAATGATTTATTGAAACATTTTATTGAAACATTTCTTCAAATATTGTTGGGCATGTTTCATCATTCATCATTTCTTGAACATCCTCCACCATTTAAAACCGCAATGAAACCAGTTTATATCTCAATGTGCAAAATACCTCCAGAAATTCTGACAACCACTTCATTGTAACTCAGTTGAGGTTAGCCATCTCTGCCTCACCTTGCCTGGGTTCTGCTGTTTGAAAGCCGATGTCTCCTGGAGGAAAAGTTTGAGAGAGTCGCTGAGCTGGGGTCCGGTCCCAGACCGGCCTTCCTGGCCTGAGTCAATGATCTCCCAGCTACAAGGACATAAAGACAGAAGCCATGTTAGTCACCTTGACAGTGTGAGTTAACACTGAAAGTCTCTTAAATGATGATGGTTGGCCATGAAAAGTGCCTGACTCAAAGCACAGTGGATTTGCTGAATGATGACGCTGTCTAAACTTGACACTAAGTGATGGTGGTCTGTCCATTGAGGGTCGGACAAAGAAGATTCATCCACACTTTGGTTTCTCTTTGTCGTCCCCTCCAGGACTCTGAGAGACCTAAAGCTGTTGGTGCTTACACTTGCAACAGTGACCTGGCAGACACAATACACAGTGACTGTGCATTAAAAACATCATCAGTTGACTTCAGTAAGAAAAGGGATCGAGGAGGTTTATTCAGAGGCTTAAGATTCTACTTGGTTGAAGGTCATTGATAAAATTCAGTCCAAGAAAAAAAAGGTCAGTCCACTGCGAATGTCATCATCTAAATTAAGAGGCCTACACTAAAACTTGAAAGATGACTTCACAGACAGGTGGCAGATGGGAACAGGGATGTGAAAGTGCTTTCCATGCTGTGGGACTGCTGGGAATTCTGGGCCACCTAGTGAGGTATGAAACTTTCCCCTGCAGCTGGGGGGGGGGTTCCTGAAAATCATCTCCCATTTAAGCTCTACTATCAGCCCTCGTGCTCACTTCACATAAAACAGCTATAAAAGGCTCACACGTGGTTCTCGTGTAGGTAATGTGCGATAAATAGATGCGGGTGTGAGGCAGTCAAAGTCCCACTTCCTCGCTACTTTCTCTTCCACTACCTTAAACAGATGGGACCCGGTGGGTATTGTCAAAGCTGAAGGGTCGGCAGTGATCAAGGAATGGCTACTCCCGTACTGGACAATAGCAAAGATGAAGCAAATATGAATTTGTCATCATTCAACAACAACATATCCCAAGGTGTTTGAAGCACAGCGATGGCAGACAAGGTCAAATGCCCACGGTTATTCGCACAGAATTAATCAAAACGTCAGTGTAGGAGCAGGCTAGGTAACTGCCCCAACAGGGTCCATCAGATTAAATGACAATGTACTAAATATAAGCCCAACAGAGGATGGAAACTACATGTCCTGTGAAAGCAGCTGTCCTGGAAACAGTGTGAAATCACCATGGAGATCTCACAACTACAACAGGTTCTCGCCAGTTAACGCAGCAGTGAGCTTCCCCTGCTAACTGGAAACCATATGATCGGGGTCTTTATGGGGTTTTAGCATATTGAAGATGCATGAATTGAAGGTGATGTGATTGTTTAGCACCTGACCAGGTTGGGCATTGTTACAACATACAGTACATACTGTATAACGATACAAATCTGACGCCTGTCAAACATTTACGATACTGTTAATGCCCTGATAGCCATCCTTTCAGAGCCTCTGCATGTCAGCATTAGTGCTTTGTGATGTAATAGTACCTTAAATTGAGACCTAATCATGGAACAACTGATTTACTGAGGTGTTACTGACATATTCCACATTCATCCATCTTGCAGACAGCTCTTCAGCTGATGTTTTGGCCTTTAAAGTGGTGCAAATTACCATTTCTTGGCAGCTGCTAACAATACAAATCTTGCTGAGCAATAGTCTTACTCTTGGTCAGTTTTCCTCCTAAAGTGCACAGCTATTCAAGTCCAAGCCAACAAGTGCAACAAGAGTTAGATTTAAGATAAATGATTACTTGACATAAGTGGTGGGTCGATCAAGCTGTCAGTGTCATATGATGGCAACAGGGTAGGCTGAGCAGAGTCATATGTCAGATTTGTCAAATGAAAGTCTCATTTCTGTTTCATTTCACACAAGTACTGCATTGGCCTCCCACAACATTAGACTCGCTATGGACAGGTTTGACAGGATCAAAATGACTAAAAACTACAGAAGACTCAAAGCTTGGGTTGAGAACCAAAAGCAGGACCAGTTACAAAATGCCAAGAAACATAAACATGAACCCATAAAAGGGATAAATTGGATTCTGCTTCCTGCGTATCTACAAGGATCTACTGTAGCTATCTGCCAGGACCTGCCTATGAAACTGTGCCATGCCGCGATGCAACAGCGAGTGCATTTGTTGAGATACGAGCTGTGCACAGCATCGTGTGAGAGGTAATGGAGCTTGATGTGGCCTTGACAGCTCCAGCATTTTGAAACATTTTACTCAATACAATTAAGACCTGGTCAAACAACGAAGTGGAAATAATGTGGGAAGGTAATTAGGTGTGAGTCAGGTTGCAAACTCACAGTCTGTGATGGTTGATGCCTTTGCTTCAATCCACAAACAAAGTTTTCACTTTTCACCCCTTCCTCCCCCCTGAAATCCCTTCCAAACCTCCTTCCCCCTCATCGTGTATCTGGACATGAGGGGCTACCATAAACTACAGTATCTCATATGCCCCCTTCACCCCTCCCACCCGACCCAAACACCCAGCCTTGTCTCACATAACCCTTATGACGAAAGGTCAACCCTCTGCTCCCCTCTCGACTTCCAGGCACATGCCCTCGTCGGAGGCTGGTTTCTAGGGAAACATGATGGGTCGGACATGTGACAGTGATACTGTGAAGCAATAATAGCAGTGAGGGATGAACAGGATAAGCATGTCTATTCCACGAAAGTCATACGTGTCCTTAGAAGGAGGTTCAACTTTTTTTGGATTTTTTTGGATTATAAAATTAGAGCGGTTTGTTAGTTTCTTACTGGGAGATGCCCTCCGTAGCTCTGGCACCACTGTCTTTCCAAATCAATGTGAAGACAAACTCTTTTCCTGGAGGAGTTCATGGTTCATGGGTAAAGTTTTGGACATGTTCAGAAAAGAGAAAACTCATCATGTCAACTTCAAATTCATATTTGAAAATGTTAAAGGAGGACAACAAATCAACATGTTGCACATGCTGCTATGTTGCCACTGCTAACAACAAGCAGGCAGCAACAACAGCAAACTTCCAACTTGTACATGGTCAACTTAGGTGTGACAACATTTCCAGCTCCAGTATCCAACTTCTGCGGTAAATGGATAAAAACGGAAAACACAACATAAACAAACTTGTTGTGGTAAACTCAGCAAGTCAAGTTTAAAACCATTGTTTGGCAGAACTGGCCATGAGGACACTTCCTCTACTTCATTTAAATAAAACCTAAACTCTTGACCAAACTTGTGAGGTTAGCAAAAAACTTGCTGCTAATATTATGATTCACATCCACCTGAGGTTTACAAAAATAGGCCTCCAGTAAAGGAATATCTGCAGTTAGTGGATTTGCTTCTGCTGAGTGGTTTCATGTGATGGTTTCCGACTGAGGCTCAGTTTTGGATTTGACCAGCTGGAAACCACCGTTTTCAGTTCAAATTTTAAATAAACATGGTTTCCTGAATGAGAAACAGCAGTAAAGCGTTCCCTATTCATTTTGTCCTAAGCCACATTATCCACTGGCAACAACACCAACTGTCCAACCTACAGGTGACCCAAAGTGTCATCCATTGTTTTAGTTTGCTTCTGGTCACCTCGTTCTATGGTTAGTTTGATCTGGGATGATGATCTAGTAAAATAATGTGAATTAGTCAGTGCTGATTATTGAAAATTATGATTTAACCCAAATGCTGGCACAATTTTAATGGACACCAGGGAACACCAAAGCATCCACAATAAGGCTAGTGATGTTACTTTTCATTTTATCATTTTTAACAATAATTACAGTATTTGACAGACTATGTAGGGATTCGTATTTTAAACTGCACCTCACTTGAGTTCAGTTTCAAGTTTATCCAGAAGCATTTGTACAACTTCTGAAGAACATTTGAACACACTTGGGTTACAAATCCCAACATTTTTCTGACCTCCTGTCACATGCTGCATGAGCTCCACAGACACGTTGTGTACTAAGAAAGCAACTGTATCACATTTCGTTACTCCAGATCATTACAGACCACCACCGCGCAGCAGCGTGTCAATCAATCAGTTGCGCTTTTTCACCACAGTACGAAGACCAGTCATCACTCAAGACAGAAAAATATCCAACTTTCAATAGGGAACTTGACAACAGGGACTTCAGAGGACTGCAGCCTGGGAAGGAGGACATTGGCTCCACATGAGCAGCTGTCGGGCCGATATCACTTTTTACCCAATCAGTAATCTCTGAAACAACACAGAGAGTGGCATGTCTGAGCCTCTAACAAGCCTGGTGACGGCACTTTAAAAATAGACTGAGACAAACAATGCAGGGAATGGTGGCAAAAACCTCCCAGCTCTTCACTTATGATTCAAGGGAGGACGGTGTAAATATGTTTATCCACCTGGCTCCGACGCAACTAATACCTGTTTATGTTTGTGTACAGCCACATATACAGTAAGCTGACGTTAACGTGTGTGGGTGAGACAGCAGAGTCGCGGCCGATCAAGTTTAGAGTTAATGCAAAAGGCCAGTCTGCATGTGACACAAAGCCAAAAGCTACAAGTCATCTAAGATGGATGAGGAGCAATGACACAATGATGTGTAGTGCTTTCCAAGTCGATCTGTGCTGTGTCCTTCGTGGTGTTGATCCGTTTAGACGAAAACTGGAAGTTTTATTCCTATGTCATGATCTGAAGTTACAAAGGCAAACATTGACTGCACAAAAACAATAAACGACAACTTCATGAGCAATGTCAAAAGCCTCAAAGGTTTAATTTGCCGAAGCCCCTCTTCTTAAGAACTCTTCTCTTTATTCTTTAAGCTCATCAAATGAATTTCCATTCACCGCCACTGTTTTCGGGTGAAAGAAAAATACCTCAATCTATCTTTACGAAGATTTCTTCTAAAGTTTACACTACAGACCACACACAACTCCGATCGTACCTCAGTCCTGCCCCACGATCTTCAGGAGACATCTCAAGAGCTTCAGGTACCTTGAGAAGATTCAATGACACTTTTGAAGGCAGCCAGACACTGGGTAGTCAAGATGATATTTTAGCGAGACAGAATGAAAGAAATGGCTACGAGTTTGTCTTTCCCAAAGGTGAAAAATGCACAAACTCAGGGTGAAGCCAAACTCTGTGTTTTACGTGCCACACAGCGCGAAAGCAGCTTGTGTTTATCCTCATTGAAGCCCCAGTTGGAGTATTTCAAGCGGCCATATCTAAAAATAACCTGGTCACACTACATTCCAACTGGCAGCCATCAGGAGGACGGAGGGATGGGGTTAAGGGGGGGTAGAAACAGCAACACTGTCCACCATCGCCGCCCCCAACACCACCACCAACCCAACACCATCAACCTCCCAAACACACCTCCTCTTGTGTCAGTGACATGGCATCTGACGGACGCGGTGTTGTTTGTATGTTGATGACATATTTTCTAAAAATCGTCATTTGCTTAAAGTTTGGCATTTTGGGAAATGGGTTGTGAAGCTCAAAGGCCATTCTTACAGAAGTATGCCAAATATGAAGCTGCTGCCAGCAACCACAAAACGTAGCTCAGCATAAAAACCAGCCAGGCTCTCTCTCTCTCTTTCAAAAGACCTAAAGCTCACATTTAAAAGTTTTGCTATCCACTGTTTGCATTAACAGCTGTGTACTTATTAGTCTTGGCAACAGGTTATATCCATCGACTGTTTATAAAAATGGATGTAGACACGGGATGAAATGACCTCTCTAATGACCATCAGGGGGGCGACTCCACTTGTTGTTAAAGAAGTCAGATTGTATTGAAGTCTATGGGAAAATGTCCCTACTTCTCCCCTGATTTATTAGCTCAGTAAACATTTTCCTAATGAGTTTAGATCAGATCATCAGATGTTTAATTTTCCTATCTGGGTAATATGTCCATCATCAGGGCAGACTAGAAGCTGCAGTGACTTGGTATTGGAAAGTGACAAGACAGTACACCTAGGCAACGGCTAGCTAGGGATAAAGTTTGGGTTTGGGGTTAACTCTCAATGTTTCCTCTAGACTGGTAAGTAAACAGCTGTTTATGCGAATGTTGGCTATGTAGCTATAGCGGAAACCAAAGTCTAAAAATGATAATTATCATCAGCATCAGTAGCAATACCATCAAATTTAGCATAAAGACATCGAAATGCAATCAATCTAACTCTGAGACAGAAAACAGCATATGAGCCAACATCAGAAACAAAACTATCATCTAGTTTGAGGTCGTTACTCCAAACTCCATCAATGACCAAGCCTGGTTATTTTGTTAGAAAAAAATCCTCCAGGTGTAGCTCTCAGGTGCTGCACAGATATCACACAGTTAGTTTCCTGGTTAATAATGTTCAGTACTCTGGACAGTAGAGATGTTGTGGTAAAAAAGAAAAAAAGGTGGGTGAACTGATCTAGAATTGGGGATTAGCATAAAAGAGTCACCACTTCAATCAGCAGTATCTGTAAAGGTCAACATCAGAGTGAGTTCCTGTCATTTGAAGGATGATACAGCTCAAGTTCAACGAAGAGTCAGTTACTATTTGCCTTTACAACTGAATTAGAAAGCTGCTAAAAAAAATAGTCATTGGACATATTTTAACTTTATAAATAATTTCTGGTAAAATACTTTTTCACAGTTTCAATTCAAGGGCTTGATGATGGTTTATTCTGTTGTGGTTCAGGAACATAAAACATACATTTGGAGGATAAACATACACTGGATCTACTTTTTTAATTTCCTGACATGTTGCCTAAACTTTTGTTGGTGTTTACTACATTGTAGTCTGTTTTTTACAGTATACATGATAATGACTGTTAGAAAATGTTATATTTTCAAAAATGCCCCACTTGTTCAACTATATTCATTTTGCAATCACACAAGCAAACAGGATATTTCTGAGTGATGTTCACAATGTGACTCACAAACGCACAGTGGCTCTTGTTTGTATGACTTCATTCACATCATTTGACTGTGATGAAACACTCTCTGCTGCTTTGTTGTGTTGTTTTCCACCAGTCGACCTCAGGTCCAATCAGAGGGCTCCCTCTGAAACACACTCACTCTAAGTCAAGTGATCTGATTGGCTCGGCCGCTTCGTGTCACACCTCCCAATCAGTTCCGGCTGTGGAGAAACAGCTGAGTCACACACACACACACACACACACACACACACACACACACACACACACACTGCACTAAGGTTTCACAACTCTTGAGACACTTTGTGTTTGTTATGGGAACAAACAGCAAAGAGTCTTTCCTCGAATCCAGTGTCACAAAAACACAAAACACACGCTCACACGACGTTTATCCAGATTTACTCACGACTAACAGATTTTTCATAGATATTCACCACTGAAGATGATGATCATGCTACTTATGTGTTCATCATGATGCAGTCGATCGTAACTTTATTTATTTGAGTAAACATATTATTAAATCCTTCACTGTAAAACATCAGACAGGAATTTAGTTGAATCAACTCATTGTTTTCTCATTAAGTTGATTTAAATATACACAACCACAGATCGGTTATGTTCAAAGTCAAATTAAATTAAATTCAGATTAGAAAAGAGACTGAAAGTTTAAAGTCCTTTAACTTATTTTTTACAGTGTAAAAAAAAAACCCAGCAGCTCCTCCAAACAGAAAATTTAATGTCATGGCAGATTTCATTCACCAAACACACACACGGTGACAACAGGCAGCGACAGTGATGGTGCAAACAGCTGTCAGCTCACAATTTGGGTCAGCAGCTAATCTCCCACAAGCCTTGGCCTGAGACCTGTCCACAAGCCTGATGCACAATTACCCACAAGACACCTCTGACGGACAACAGCAGGTGATGACAACACAGTGGGCCAAATGTCCCAGAGACAGAGGAAGAGTACCACAGAGCGCATCGGCGCATATTTACAAGTAGTCATTAAGCAAATTAGGACGAATCTGGAGTGAACCTGTTTACTCAATGAGAGGGGATAAAAACAACCAGATAAAGAAAGAGTTTTGAAGAATTTATTTTACTTTATTTGGTTAGATTGGCCCAGATGTTAAGATTTAAACCCCATAAAAACACAACAGCCCCAGTTTGAATTGGACCAGTGGCGATCTTACACACTGGGATGCCCCAGGCAAAGACATCTCACCTGCCACCCCTCAAAAAAATGTCCCCTAAACGCCTCACGGGAAGATCATGACAGGCAATACAATTCACGGAAGTGACTTGAACTTCACACATTCATGCGACGTTAGATAGTCCAAGTTATTGCTGTTCCCTGGAATAACTGCCTCAGCCACCAAAGATCAGCTCAGAGCCCATTGGGGTGAGATGAATAATACAGAGGGAGGAGGGGGATAAATTTACAGCATGTGGCCTATAACAGACCCACACGTGGTAAATAAGTTATTCCTCAAAATTAAAAGCAGCTGCAGCGCACATGTCTGACGTTGAACCATTAATCTAACCTTTTCATAACACACATCTTCATGTTGAAAGAGCACAAACACACACTGCACACATCAGAATATGTCTATTCATCAGTTTACCATGCTCTGAACACAGTATCAGCTCTTCATAAACTCACAAGTTTGTAGTCAGAGGTGGTTATTTCAGGCTGGCTCACAAACAGACACATAAACTGGGGCAGCAACTAACGAAGGCTTTAATTACTGTTGAATCTAATAATTATTTTCCACATACAACTCAAACTGAAGTCTGACAACTTTTCTGTGTCATATTTACTTTCTATCGAGCGGCGAATCCACAAATCATTTCATGCCTAATGTAAACACTTGCGTATCACACGACGAGCACCTGATTTGTGTCTGGGAGGTGACGTGGTTCAGTCTCTTAGCAGTGGGATTAGATTAGACGCTCATGTCATGTGTGACCCATCAGCTCTGCAGGGCCACAGTCCAGACTCAGGATGAGACCCCGCGCTCTCACAGAGGACGTGGTCCGGTATTTTTAACCCATCCGTGCACTCAGTTCTCAGAAATCAGTGGAAGACCAGAGTTTTAGATTTAGACATATGTCTCAGAGCTGGAGTTGATCTGAAGGCAAAATAATCTCATTGCAGGGTCTAAAATACAACAACATGCAAGAGCCTCAGCAGGTGTTGCAACATTCAGAAAGTTTGATTATGAAAACAAGGAAGTGAATCCTGCATCACAGCTGCTGGATTCATCCCAGGTTTTAACGGCAGACTGTAAAATCAGTATCTTTAGCTTCAGTGATCAGTACCTTCAAGGTTATAAACGACTTTTCTGCCTCTGCCCTCGTGTACGTTTGACTTTTCATCGATGATTTGGACATTTGTCAAACACAGTTTTTCACCTTTCGTTCTTACGGTTCAACAGAGACTTTAATTTCTGATTCCAGGCCTTGAACGCTGCGGCTGTCCGTTGACTAACAGTGACATGATGCGAGTGTCCTGGTTATGATGGTTTAAACAACACACCCTGATCCATACATACGTGCTGTATAGATCTGAACCAGGTTTCTGTGCAGGTGCAGCTTCAGCCAAGGGACGTAACAGAGATCGTCTCGGCTTTGGATGAACAGCATTTTGTCTTTTATCAAAGCAGCTGAATATTTTTGGTCATTTATTACATTTAGAAGTCAGAAAGCATCCAATTCTTTGGTCGACAGGTTAAGCATTGACGCTTCCACACAGTGGAAAGAGGTCAGGTCATGGTGGCAAACAGCTGTAAGCCACAGTGACTTTAATGGTTACAGGACGAATGAACCATTCAAAACTGCTGCTTCGTGGTTGTTAACATCACAGGCAGCTGCACAAGTAGCATCTCAAGTCTCAAAGACTCAAAGCCTCAATGTCTCAAAACCTTGAAGTCTACAGTCTCAAAGATTCAGAGACTCAAAACTTCACAGCCAGGATTCTTTGACTTTACCTCTGGAAGCCTGGATTTTATTAAATATACTTCCTTCCTCTTTACTTCTCTACTAATGTCAACTATATGAAAGACTAATATTTTAAAGCCTCACACACAGAACACACTGAGCTGAACTTGTCTTTACACAAAACAAAAGGCAACTTTTAACTGAACGAATGAGAGGATTCCTGGTTTCAGGACAGCGCTGCCTCTCAGATATGACTCCAAAATGAAATTGCTGCCCAACACCAAACACACACATCAACACACACTCAGTTCCTACCTTGCAGTCATGCTGCACCATAAGTGAGCTCCTGTGGAAGAGAAGAAATCCATTATTCATCATTGACGAGTGGTTTTTTTTTTTATCATTTTCCTACAATTGGAACAGCTCAGTTTGCCGTCAACTTCAGTTTCACTGGGCCAAACGCTTCAGTGTTACCTTCCCTATATAGTAGGATGATGATGGTCCCATTTAGAGGAAAATAGACCATCAGGTTCAAAAAACCAAGATGGCCGACAGACAAATAAGAAACTAAAGGCTTCAAAACAGCAGCTCAGAAAACGATGGGTGATGTCACAGCGTTGACAGGGAGTGTTTATATCCATAAGAAGATATATTTGTGGTTTTAAGAACCATAATGAACCAAAACGACCATCACAGTGTCGTTTTACATCTCCTCTCTCTGAGCTTTAGTAACAACAGGTCAGTCAGCCAATCAGAAGAGAGGTTCTGGGCCTTTCTTCTGATTGGCTGACTGTTATCTAAGCAATTCAATGTGAATATATCAGATTTCAGATAAGACACAGATCCTGTGTTGGATGGTGGATCCAGGTGGTCTGGGCTTGGGGGTATGGCTGAGGGCAATGACTACTTTGTTGTGACGTCACAAAGTCCCAGAATTCCTGACGGCTGGTTTTAAGGCTCATTTTCTGAAAACAGGCTGTGAGCATTTCTCTGTGACTGAGACCTTTGATACTTTCACTGTATTAATATAGAACCTGGACCTGATTTATAATCAAAGACCACATGGAGGTCTACCTTTAGGCTGTATGGACCTTTAACATCTACCTTTAGACTGTATGGACCTTTAACATCTACCTTTAGACTGTATGGACCTTTAACATCTACCTTTAGACTGTATGGACCTTTAACATCTACCTTTAGACTGTATGGACCTTTAACATCTACCTTTAGACTGTATGGACCTTTAACATCTACCTTTAGACTGTATGGACCTTTAACATCTACCTTCAGACTATACTTTATTTAAAATCTGTTGCAATAACATCAAATACAGCTTTACAGGATAATAATAAAAACTTACCTATGTCCTTGTATCTACTTTTAAGTACATGTTAGAGTGTTAATCACCTGACTCCTTGCTGTTAATGTTTGAGGTCACTTATGCCTTTCCTGCTATTCAACTTCACTGTAACAACTGGAAACATCTGGATGGGCATGATATACATTTGGGGCAGTCCAGAGGAAGAACAAAAATCGTTTGGAAATAAAAGTCAGTGTTAATAGTACAAGCACCAGTGCTCCTTCTGAAGAAGGGAAGTTAAAAACAGATTCACGAAACAAAAGCAACACATCAGAACATCGACAACACCTCACATAGTAGAGTCGTGCTGATTCTTATCCTGTCAATCAATCAATCGACGAATCATTTCAGATCTAACTCAGGGCTTCGAAAGGGGATAATAAAACGTTCACCTGCGTATCGGGACCGAGCCACATCTCTGACGGTCACCGTGACGACCAGCAGACCCAGCAGGACGGCCAGGAGGGTGTAGGCTCGGAAAGAGCTGAAGGTCACAAACCTCGAGAGAAACAACAACAAAAGACATCTTAACACTGATATTTTTACTCCACTTACTTTCATGCTTCTACTCCCCCATACACTTTACCTTACTCACTGTTTTTAAGACAATAATTAATTATAATTATTTGTTTCTCCACGTAAATTATGTTCCAGAATTTCAGCCACATTATTAAAATTTACTTATATTATAAATGTATGTATTAATGTATATAATAAATAATGAATTCATTTATATGATGGCTGCTCATATATATATATATATATATTTATATATGAATATGGCTCTTTATTTGTACATGTATATTTATATTTGTATTTCTTTGAATTTGTATTTATGTGTAGCCTACACATATTTAAGTATTAAATATTTTTCCACTGTTCCACTATTTTTCCATAACATTAGTGTTATACTATTTATGTTAACATTAGAGAAAAAAAAAAACAGGATCAGTGTAAAACTCTTACAAAACGACTTATATGTCACTAAAAATACAATGATCATGTACAATATTGTTCTCTGTAAAAAACAACACAATAAGGCTCAATTATAAAGAAGAATAAACTGTAAACTATAAACAGATACACGTTATTATTATTCTCTTATATATTAGTAATACTGAGGACTGAAGATTTGGAGGATGACATGGTTATTAACTCATCTGAAGTCGCAGCAGCGTCAGGTTATTGTGTTTTTTTTTACTGGGGTTTTTTGGTCCAGATGAAAATCCTAATTATTTCCCTTCAATTAACAGCAGCTCGGTGTTTGCCAGGATGGGAGTGTGTCTGATATCCCTGCGTCATGATGCTCACCACAACACTGTGTTGGCTGCAGCAAACAGGGCTGAAGTCCTGCACGGTCTCTGCCTCCAGTTGACCAGGCCCGTGAGGCGACACCCTGCGCGGCCGGGGGGCGGCTCCTCCTCGCGGTGTGCCGGGCTCGGCGGACCCGGCGGCCCGGCGGCCGCCTCCCGGCCGCCCGCGGTTCCTGCTTCCCGGCTCACCAGCATTGGAAAACGACCGGGGCCCCTCCGCTCTGCCGCTCCGCTCCTCCAGCAGAGATCGGTGTCAAGTTAACCGGAGGCTTTCACAACAGCATTTCCGGATTTTAATTTTTCAAAATAAAAGTCGCCACGCTGCAGTTGAGCAAAAAAAAATTGACTGATTTGTTGGTTTGGGTACAACAACAGTGTGAAAATGTGTGAAAAACAAGTCTAAACATAATACCTACCAGAAGCTTAATAATTTCTTAAAGTAAAAGTATAGCATTTGAAATATTACTGTGAAACACTGGATCATTTTAGGCTTTTTATGAAGCTTTTCATATTTCAGGAAAATTGGCTTTTAAAACTGATCAAAACAAAACAGAAATATTTAAATAATGAAACGGGGACAAACGTGACATTACTTCATTTTAAAGGGAAATATATCAGTGTAAAGATTTTAAACGTGTAAACACATCACTGTTTTCAAACACTCAGGGAAGTAAAGCAGAATAATTGTTGGATCTTTTTTTGTTTGTCTTTGTTTCGTGACAGTTTATGTCTTTACTGTGAAGAGCACTTCCTGTATCACTCTGTCTAATACTGACTGACTTGATGCAGCTTCAGACTTCAGCTGCTGCTTGTTTTGTTGTGGTTCAGGTCATTGACGTCAGGTGTGTGTGTGTGTGTGTGTGTGTGTGTGTGTGTGTGTGTGTGTGTGTGTGTGTGTGTGTGTGTGTGTGTGTGTGTTTATTGTAGCCTTGGTCTGACGATAGTTGTTAGTGTTACAGTTATTGTTATACAAACTATTTGTGTAAAATGTGGAGTCAAACAGGGTGACTGAATAAAACCCTGCATTAATGGATGTTTCCTATATTTACAAGGTCTCCAATGACTGACAGAGCTGACGAATGGCTCGTGAAGTCATCAGCCCTGAGATAGGTGACGTGTTCAGGTTGGACCTGCCATCCCCCAGTGTCAGCGTTTTAAATGATGGTCCCATTTAGACGAAAATAGACAATAAAACAGGGGATGAATTAGGGGAATTAAGAACCAAAAATCATCATCAGCCCACAAACCACAGTGGGTTGACTCTTGGTTTGTTCCTGCTTCATCAGACAATATAACAGTGAGCAGACAATGCTACACGGGATCTGTGGTGTGCCTGATCAGGCTAAAGCTGTGCACATGCCATGATGATTAATTGAAGCCGGGTATAACAGTGAGTCACAAATCTGTCATTTGTCAGTTTGGCAGTTTCTATTTAATTTCTTACCAAGAAAATGAACCTGCATCCACATAAACCTTAAAACCAGCTTAGTCACAAACCTTGAGCTCTGGACTGCTGAGACTTGTAACAGGCGATTGTCAGTATTTTTGACATTTTATGGACTGAAGAGATGAATGCGTGCCAGACTGCAGACTCGGCCACTTGCCACACATGGTGGAGTCAGAACACAACCGTCTTGGGGAGTAACAGGGAAACTAAGCTACAAAGGGAAGATGACCCGTTTAGGGCTACCACTTGCACTGTTCTGGACCTGAATCAAGATCATAGCTCAGTGCCAAACTGTGATCTCCAACAATGACCTGCTCCACTTTCCTCAGCCTTCACTCCACCACATTCCACCAACTCTGACACATATTCACGTTCATGTTTTCAATGAGGCTTCATAGCAGTTTCTGGAAGGTAACATACTTTTAAAAACCACAACTATATTAACCTTTGATAAAGTTTTTAATTAAATCCCTGATTTGAAACCTAGAGCAGCTTGGGTAAGGTCTGGGAACGACCCAATATCCACCACAACGTCCTCCCTAAGAGGTTTTCTAGCAGTGGAACATCATCCAGGATGGTCATTATTCACATGACCAGAAGAAGGCACTTACTTAAAGGCAATGTTGACAATTGAGAGTTGACCAATGCTGCTGATTTTCATGCCAGGACCATCTCTATGAAATCCAATCAGTGGAACCACAAGGACATTGATGAGTTGTTTTGTTTTGTTTTTTTTTTTTTATAGGAAAATTGTTAATTCACTTTACAATTCCCATATTTAATTGATTGAGAAAATTTAATTTGCTCATTCTGCCTGTTTGTCATAGGAGCAGCAGCCAACCCACCTCACGTCATGGGTGAAATCACACCATATGGCAGGGATGCAAGGGAACCCAGCTCACTTTATACCACACCTTTTTGAAAACAGTGCAATCAAGGTGTTTAATTGTCTTTTTCAGCCTGATACAAATTCTAAGGATGTGAATTTATTTTTGAAACCAGAAGAAACCATATTTGGAGGAGAAGGTGGAGCAGAACAGGTGCGTGGGTGGTACAGTCTGTCAATCATACAGTAGCCACGCCCCCTAACTCATGCTTTCTGGTCTATTTTCCTCTAAATGGACTATCATTTAAAAAATGAACATCATGTTGTATTGAAGACTTGAAACTAGAGACTGAGACCATAAACTCATTAGGAAAACGTTTACTGAGCTAATAAATCAAGGAGAAGTAGGGACATTTTCCCATAGACTTCAATACAATCTGACTTCTTTAACAACCAGTGGAGTTGCCCCCTGATGGTCATTAGAGAGGATGAAGGTTTAAGGCTCTTCAGCATTGGCTTCACTTTACAGACCTCAAGTCCTGTCCAGTATTCACTTTGACCTGTTTTTGGTCTCCACCAGCTTCTCAGGGAAAAACAATTACCTTTTGCTGCCTAAGACTGTGTTTGCCTGTTGCTGTCTTACTTTGGACTGTGGATTTTTACAGCTGTTTCTCTGAAAACATCTGCCTGCTGTGGCTAGAAACCAGTGAGAGTGAACCAGAACAGTGAAGCTCTGTCCAGGCACATAAACAATGAGCTGAAACTCACTGTAAAGCTCTGAGAGGCTGAGGCTGCAGCTTCATCACTGTGAGTAATCTCTGACTGATTATCACTTATATAGTTAACATTTATTATAAAACTCATGTAGCTGCTTTCAATCAAACTATTACTAATATCCTCATTAACATATTAACATAACATTGCTATAGGTGAATTTTGAACCATGTACAGAAAACACTGAGAACACACACACACACACACACACACACACACACACAAACTTAGTCATTCATAGGTTTTTCAAGCATGCAATGCAAACACAGAATAAATACACAATCAAACATATGTACAAAAACTAAATTATTGCAAGTTACACACATATTAAACAAAGTCTTTCACATACACACACATTCATAATTTCTTTTACATACACACTCATGGACCATTGCCACAGCACTGTAGATGTTAAAGAGGTTGTGTGTGTGTGTGTGTGTGTGTGTGTGTGTGTGTGTGTGTCAGCCACTAATTGGACTGAATTTCACTGAGCAACAAAAGATCAGGCTCGAAAATTCCAGCTCTGGTTTGTACAGACTCTGCTTTGTTTTCCTTTCGCCTCTGTTTGTTCTCTTCTAATGCTGTGTTAACAGTTATCTCTCTCCCTTTCTCACCCCCTCTCCCCTCCCCACCCCTCTCTCTCTCTCTCTCTCTCTCTCTCTCTCTGTTTCTTTCTTTTCAATCTCACTCACTTTCTCTCTTTTCTCGTGCGGCCCATGAAAGGCTTTCTGCCCCAAACGAAGCTCAGTTACCCCAACTGCTCCGAGGCAAGCAAAGCCCAGAGGCCAGAGCTTGTGAGGTGCCTTTCACATTAACTCACAAATCTCCCTCTCTCTCTCTCTCACACACACACACACACACTAACACACAGACACACACACACACACACTCTCTCTACAGGAGCTTGTTGGACCACCACAATGAACCCCAGACCTTCAGTGGAGTGGACCATTGTTAACGTCTGCATCCATGGGAAACTCACCTCATCCCTCGGTGCCAAGCCTGGACCTGAGCTTTTGGTTGGATTTTTCTGCTGATCTTGAGTCAGGATATAACTCTGGGATAAGATGATGATTGAGCTGCAAACCAGTGAAGATGGTGATGGTGATGGTTGTGGCCAGATACTGAGCATTGAGGAGCTGGAGTGTAAGATCTGCTACTGTGCGTACAACCTCGGGAGTCGCAGGCCAAAATTGCTTGAGTGCTGCCACCGCCTCTGTGCCAAATGTCTCACCAAGATCCTGGATCTGGGTGAGTCGCCTCCCAATGCCGTGGTGTGCCCGTTCTGCCGCTACATCACCAGACTGCCAGGAGAGGCGGTCCGCAGTCTGCCAGACGACTGCAACCTGGTGGCGGCACTGGCCCTGCAAAACAGAAATCAGAGGAACCTCCACTTCCACCAGGATGCGCCTACAGAGCTGCTCCTCAGCCCCAGGCGGCTGAGCTCACTGATGGGTAGCAATGCACCTGTGATGACCCCTTCCCCTTCCTCTTCCACGTCTTCCACCACTACCTACTCCTCCATCCGGAGCTCGCCTAACTTTGTGGTCATCACCATCATGGAGCCACCTCCGGCACCTGCACCAAACCAGGACCTCTACCACCAGCCAAGTGGAGCTCACGCATCAAGTCGGGGTTACCGCTCATCCAGTCTGGACTCCATGGCGTCCATCACGCAGAGGTGGACGGTGTGGAACTGTGCAGCCCTCCTGTGCCAGACATCGGCCCGGGCGCTGGTGTGGGTGCTGGGGCTGCTGTACTTCAGCTCACTGCCAATGGGGGTTTACCTGCTCATCATGCAGAGGACAACACTCGGAGTCCTGCTGGTGAGCCTGGTTCCTGCCAGCCTCATCATGATCATGGTCTACGGATTCTGCCAGTGTATCTGCCATGAATTCTGGGACTGCATGCCTCCCTAATGGGAGCAGATGAATGGGCAATGGTTTGCTTTGAATATGCTTGACAATAGATGTCCAGAATTCACTAATGGGGATGTTACTGTGTAACTGATCATGTTGAATGTTTACTTCAGTGGCAGAAAAACTATCCTTTTCTTTATTGGAGAAGAACATTATGTGCATTACAAATGGAGCTCACATTTTGGGGATTTTCATAATTCTACATGTTAATTTGTGAATTTTTTTTAGTTTGATAGCCAACTAATTATCAAGTATACCTCAAAGTGACAGATTTAGATCAAACTTCCATGGCTATTCTGGAGGAATCTGCTTAATACTAAACATAATACTGTTGTAGTGAGAAACCTGAAGGGATTTAAGGTGTTAAAAACATCTGTCTCTGACAGCTATGGATCTAATTTGTTATCTAACAGTGGTTCTCAGCCTTTTCAGACTGTGTCACAACCATAAATGCATCAAATTTGAACTTCATCAGAGTCCTGAGAGTTCTTGAAATCAGCTTGGGCAACAGTGTGTTGCCCAAACACATTGAAACACATTGTCTGTTCACCAAAAAGAGAGATGAGTGTGTTTTCTCACCATGAAGTATAAACATGGAATTTCAGTAGTTTGATCCTCAAATAAACTGGTAAAAAAAAAAAATACCAGTAAATGTTGTTGTGTTGTCCTACCAAAAAAAAAAAAAAAAAAAAAGAGCACATTGGTCGTCAGCAGGTTATTATGACCTCATAGGTTTTGTTGCTCGGTAACAGCTAATGGTCGTAGTGATGATGACAGGAGCAGAGGGGAAAGTACGGTGACGTAGCTTATCGAGCATCAAAGTCCACGTCAGGAGGAGGTTGAGATGAATGGATGGTTCAATAAACGCAGGAGAGCAGTGTTCGTTTCCCACGGTGAAGTAACAGGTTTTGTCATTTCTATTATGCAGGACAGTTCGTTGTTGTGCTTGTAACCATGACAACAGAGATCATCTAACGTTAAGGAAGTGCTGATTTTTCTCCAAATCACCATCTTTTCCTAAACCTATTCAATTATTATGGTAACCAGGGCGACAGTCGACGTGTTTTGTTATCATAACCTTGGAAACCAAGGTCAAGTACACCTGCAGGGGGGTTATTTTAGGGGACACTCCTATGGGCCATGTCAAAGGCTTAAAGAAAACAACCGATGTGGCTGTTTGGAGGTTAGAGGAACTGGTTTGTGGTGTCTCCAGAATAAGAGCATTCACATAGAGACTCTGACTCTGGTTGAACCCCTGGCAGCTCGAGTGCAGCGGTGGGAAGCCAGTGAGAGATTACACCTTGGTTGCTGTAGCAACAACCTTTTTTTTGTGTGTGTAAATGGGGAAACGTGAGAGAGAAAAATTCAGATTGTAAAAAACTGACAGCAATAAGAAGCTTTGAATCATTATCATCAGTGGATTGGAAACATAAAATCAATTGGATTTGGCTTTTGCAGTTTATACACTTTGGGGGTGCTGTTAAACGACAGGCCCACAATTTTTCAGCTCTGTCTTAAAACAGGCTTCAATACAATCTGACTTCTTTCACAACCAGTGGAGTCGCCCCCTCATGGTCATTTGATAGAATGAAGGTTTAAGGCTCTTCAGCATTGGCTTCACTTTACAGCCCCGGTGTCCACATCCACCTTTATAGACAGTTTATGATTAAAACACAGAACATGATTTAAGAGGATAATTAAAAGAGTCAGTCAGTGTCTTTTCCTTGGAGCTTTGGGGTCCAATAATCTCTATTATTATTATTATTATTTTTAATGACACCCACCCTGTTCCCTCAAGTCTTAAGCTTCTGTCTGAGAATCTCAAACTATGTGTACAGGCTCATAAATTTAATGAGGCTCCAAAGGGCATATAAAATAATCAACATGCTCCTAAAATCTATTCTAAGCGGATCTGCAGTGACTGTTTGGAGGCAAAGACAGGTGTGATGTGGTGAAGCCTCTTGGTTCTGGTTTCCAGCTAAATTACAGATTAACAGAAATTTGCAAATGAATGAAAATTAAGATCAGGGAAAATACCAGGTGGATAACTGAGGCAGATCCTCTGTTGTTACTCGCAGTTCTTGGTGGTTGAAGCCTGAGCCACCAGAGGGTGCTGTGGCAGCTCTGCCTTCCCCTTTCTTTGTGGGACAACCTGCACCCACTGTTAATATATGGTGTCTTCATTCATTTTGTCAGTGTTTGTACTCAAAGAGGGTAAATCATCCGATGAGACTGACGGTAAGTGATGATCCTCCACTGCTTCACAGGACTGTCCCTGTGGGTCCCTGCCTGTCCAAGAAAACAGGACTCAGTCAAACTCAAATCAGTGATGTTCCATAGATCCAGATCTGAAATGACAGAGTGTACAAGGCAGAATGAGTCCGCTCTGCTTCAAATCAGACTGTCGCAGCTCAGATTGTTGAGTCAGAGGACAATACAAAGGCCGCAGGAGTGTTTAAACAGGGCATTTGAAAGTCAAATGAAACTGTCATGTTGGTATCGTTTGATACTGTCTGACTGGGCTGTGGGCCCTTGAAAAAAAGTTAAATAAGGTGAAAATGTAGATGTTACACATACTAACCAAAATATCCACATAAACATCAAGATTAAATCTACTTATAAAAGCCTTTCAATAAAAGGCTTCAGCATAAAACAAGGTCAGGCGTCATGTACACATGCATACAAACAAGGTAAGGACCCGCTCATAAAAACATCAATCAGTTGCGCCTCTAGAGGGCGAAAGCTACTGGGTAGGAGAGACTGGGACGGTTATGACAATGTGTCCCTATTCAGGGGCCTCATCCTTCAAAGGATCTGGTTTATAATGGTCTGGTCCTTAATGGCTGTTGTAGACCATGAAGGCCAAGATGGTCCGGTCTACAGAGGATTTTCACTTTGCGTCTCCAGCAGTTACCGCCCTAACCATTGCTTCGCAAAGCGTGACTACTGTTGCCTGGCAACCTTGATGAATCTTGGGATGGGTTGGGCCATGAAAGGATCCAGCCTTCATTTCCCAGGAAAAGGAGGACACATTTGTCAGGAGCCTTCAAGACAGGACAGCCTAGTCACACCGACTGTGACCGGTCTTAAAATGCAGCCTCTGAAATGGGACACAAGTTATTTGTGTTTCTTTCTTTTCTTTGTCTCTTTTTATGACGCGCTTCAAACAATTATTTCAAGTAAAACATGAGAAGTTTAGAGAGTGACGGGTTAGTGTAAAATCTTAAACTGAGACATAAGGGTAATTACTGTCAATTATATGCAGAGGAGTAATACAAAGTGGACTAGTTCCCTGTGGAATATGATGAATAACGTGTAAATACTCAAGTACAGTTCTCCAGCAAATGTTCTTTCTACCATTTTGAATCCAGGATTGTCACTTGTACTGCAGTAATATTAGTCTATTCAATGTTACCGGACTATTTGTTCCATCACTGTCATAATGCAGGTAACCTCCTCCCGACCAGTTGTCCAAGCCGGGTATAAAACAAACACAGGGTCTGTTCCCAGTACAGTTTGTCCTCGCCCTGCTTCTTGCTGACGATAAACAGCCCGGGCCTTCAACCACCTCTGTTCTACAAGGGGACTATGAATCTGAATCCAAGCAAGTGCTTCCCTACAGGGAGACTAACATCATTTCAGATTCCTTTTTAGTGAAGCAATGAACATTCCCACATGTTGGTGTGAGGGACGCTCACTAACTGTGCAAGCCAAACTAAAAACTCAGCGTCAACGTCTCTGATCTCTGATCAGAGCTGTTGGAGACAAAAACAATTCTGTACAATACAAGACTGTTTTTATTTCGGTTCATTCACTGGGATTCATGAATGATACATTACTGCCAACCGCTTATCAAACCATGCTTCAGTGTTTAAGATATTATCATGTGTTTTGGCTCAATGTAACATACAGCACCAGGCAGCTCGTGAAATGATATCAACTAGCAAGACCTGTGTGTTAATTAGTTGTTGGTAATTTAATCAGCAGCAAATCAGTTTAATTAAACATTCACTGCAAAACAATAACAGCATAGGATACTTAAAGCAGCAATAGACAACTTTCTCTCATAGTATTTTCAAGCAGTATTAATGTTGTAAGAAGAACATGGTACTTAGAACTTGGCTACTGTATAAACCAGTAAGAATCCCAGTTTGAAATGGAAACCCTGATCTCAGTGATGTGATAAGAGCACAGTACAACAGCTGATTGTCTTAATAAGAGGGCAGGTTTTCTTACTTACTGATCTATAATAGAAATAAAACAGAATGTCTGTATTGAATCTTTTCCAGTCAGTTTGGCCATAGGGACCAGGACAAAGCCTGGTGTGCCAAACCATCCAAAATATCCATAAAGTCCATGCATCGATAAGTCTAAGGCTGAAGCTCTGTCCTAGTCCAATCATAGCTCTCTGCAGCTTCTATAACCCACCGTTTTCACCTTCTTTTCTTTCTCTGACATCGGCGCTCTTTTTTTTCGCTCCCTGATCCAAACTACTGATGGCTACCAGGGAAAAGAAATGCACTATCCTCTTCCTATTTTGGTTGCATAGCATAACATGGTGATGTTTTGTAGCAATGTTTTTCTCATTTAAGGTAAGTCTTAATAAAAGACAACACAAATTTGTAACCAAGAACATAATCCTTTTCTAATCCTAACCAAGTACTTTGAGTATCTCAACAGAACCATAAAAAATGTTGATCATACTACAGCTGCTATGAGAAGAGACAAATAAAATACTGTATGTTGTTACTGAACATTTTGCTCACTATGAACACTTTGCTACTCCACAGATAGGGTCATTATAAAAAACATTTTCTGTTGCACAATAGTAGATATGAACAGAATGTCTACAGGAAATAGTTTGTCTCTGAGGCTCTTGGAAAAATCTACTGAAGCATCCATGTGTGGCTTGTTGTGTGTTCTGTACCTGATTGTTACCTAAAGGGGAGATGTGCTGATTTTACATATTAAAGTCTTGGGGCACTACTATAGTAGGTGCCTGGACAAGGAAGAGGAATACGTGGAATAAAAATGGTGGTATCTCTAGCTCTGCTGCACTGATTTCAATACCTTTTTAATTGTCCACTGTGTGTCTGACAAAGTTACAGAAGCGCAATGCTCAATGTCAACAGAGGCCCACATCAACAAAGAAAACTGACACCACGCACTTCAGATCAGGCAGAGTAGCCGGGACATAGTTATCTTCTTATTATTTAGGCCAAAAATCTCAGAAACAGATGGAACAAAATGTGATAAAAGAGGAGTTGTTCCAAATCATGGCCTGTTGATGATGTTAATGATGATGATGATGATGATAAAAAGGTAAAGATAGAAGTCTGAGTTGAATTAAACGACTGTAAATGGAAACTAAATGTAAATCTGCACACAGAATGAGATCTGTTCTGTTAAAATAAGAAGTTAGACAGCACAATAGATATATAGGACATTGTGATAATATAAATATATTGCATAATAATATGTTTTGCATGCAGAATGTTGACGACGATGATGAAGATGATGATGAGTCAGTGACTCTGCCTTCCCTGTGAGTGTATTGGTGAGTTGCTGCCCCTGTCTGCTGCACATCCACCGCTCCTTCTGTGTATATTCTTCACATTCCCATAGGAAGTGAGTGGAGCCGCTGTCAGCCAATCAGAATCGCGTACAGCGCTCCGACAACAAACAAAAGATCGAGGCTAACCGAGCTCCTCAGACTAAGTCGATCCGTCTAGCCTAGCGCTAGCCCCTGCTCTGCTCCCAGCAACGACTCGCTCCCCTGTCTTTTCGCCACTTTCTTCAGATCCCGTGCAGCAGATCGGCTTCTTCTGGTGGCTTTGTGCCAGCTAATGTCAGCCTGAGCCATCCCGGCGGTCGCTTTGCCTGTGGTGGCCAAGCTAAACGCGTTAGCCAGGTTAGCTACTCGGCTAACCAGCTCTGGCTGCGTCTCTACGGCTAGCGAAGCCAGTTAGCTTAGCCTGCTAGCTAGCTTTGCTAACCCCCCACCCCCATCCCCACTCCCCCC
>CM076662.1:21809124-21828715 GCA_038496675.1 Rachycentron canadum | reverse complement strand
CCCCCCAACCCCCTCCTCCTCCTCCTTTAACAAACTTGACACTGACTGACACAAGTGGCTCTGGCTTGTTGCTGACAAGCCATTTTACTAATACTCGTGTTGTAGCCATGTCCGGGCAGTCGTCGGGCTGTGGATTTCTCATGTCGGTTGTTGTCCACGGAGACGCGGCTCTGAACGAGCAGGAAAAGGAGCTCAACCAGCGACTCCGACGGCTCTATCCAGCCGTTAATGAAAACGAGACTCCGCTTCCTCGGTCCTGGAGCCCGAAGGACAAGTTTAGCTACATCGGGCTCTCTCAGAACAACCTCCGCGTACACTATAAAGGTATGACACAAAGACCCACGCTCAGTTTAGCACTTTTATTATCCAAGGCTAGCGCCTAGGTTGCTAACGTTAGCTTAGCTCGACGGTTAACGGATCAAAGCCAGCTGTCGTTGTGGCTAAAAACAAAGTGGGCTAGGCTAGCAGCTTCATCAACAACAAGGCAGAGGACATCTTGCAATCCGACCAGCTGGCGAGGTGTATCCACAGCCAAAACTGACCCACTAGCTCGTTAGCTTCCCCGTCTACAGCTCTGTGAATTGTCACCATCAATGCTTCCACGACGGTCAGGCTGTGTATTGACATGGAACAAAATGCATGCAATCATTGTCAAACAAAGTACTATCTAATGCCATCAATTAATGCTGGGTAGGCTCTTTGGGAGTCACATAATCATTCCGTGTAAGGTTAGCCAAAAATGGATAGGACTAGACAGCCTCTTGGTAGGCTAATGTAGCAATAATAGGCGATTAAATGACGGGATATACACACATATCATGATTAGCTTAAGTTACTCAGAAGAATTGACAAGCTCCCAATGAAGTAGTTATTGATCACAGTACAGGTATAGGTATTTCTTTGCTGCTGAGGGTTAGAAATCAAGTGTCTTGTCTGACTTTCAGGTTGGACTAGTTGCTTAGCAAAGCTATCAAGAGGGTTTTGGTGCAGGCCTTCAAGAAAGAGCTAATGTTTAAAAAAAACAAGGTGTTACTGTGCTTCCTGGGTGTGTTCCACTATTGTGGATCTGACTGGCCCTTCACACACACACTCTTCCTTGTTTCAGCTAGAGTGCTGTGTATTTGTACAACAATTTCACCTGGATATTTTATGCATGTGTAGAGCAACTTTAGCAACCTTTGCACAAATCGGAGGAAGAGGCACTTATTGAGTACAACAACGGTGTTTTAAGCAGAAAAATAAGACCTTCTGTAATTAACTATGTTGATGACTATGTCCAATTATAATGTTCTAGTATTTTTGCACAGTTTTGCATGGGGTTTAAATCACATTGACATAAGTAAATTGGGAGGCCTTGGCCCAATCTGTCATCATCTATAATTAACATAACCAACAACAAAATGCTTTATCTAAAATGCAGTTAAGAGAATCTTCCACTGGTTATTTTCATAAATAGAACTTAAATGGGAGCTGGTGTTACTATTTAAATAACCAGCACCTATTTATATAATTGATTAATTCCTTGAGTCAGTTTATAAGTAAATATGATAACAGTTCACTGGTTCCAGGTATTTGAATGTAAATATTTGATGTTTTTTAGTCCCCCCCATTATATTAATAATAATAATAATAATAATGAACTGAAAAACTTTGGGGACAAAATGAGAGACTTGCATATGTCATGTGTGCTTTGGGAACTTAAAATGAGAATTCCACACTTTCCACAGACAATTAACTAATCAATTAGGGAAAAAATAGCAATATGATATAAATAATGAGAAAAAACATTGTTAGAGCTCCAAAGAACTGCACCAATGCAGCATTTGAAATATCTGTTTAAAGAAATGACATGTCATCAGCCAGGTGTACATGATGATATAATTAACTTATATATCTATATATATAACTAAAACTGAGGGGGAAAGTTTTAATATCAGAAAGGGGTAAATGTTGTTTTGAAATATTTGATTTCACACATACCTTATTCCTGCAGGAAGTTGGTAATCACCAGATTTAACAATGTGTACAAGGATCTGATGGTTGATTAATAAGTCAACACAAAATTAATCAGCTGCAATTTTGGTTATTAATTTTTGTTGAAGTTTTGCAGTGGAAAAAAAGGTTGGTTTGTGATTGGCATGCTTCACTATTTTCTGATATTTTAAGGCTTAAGATTATGATTTTTGTCGCTTAAAAGATAAATATAAACAAATATTCAGTAGTAAAAAAAAATTATAATATTCTTACAACTTAAGCTTTGAATACAGGCCCGTTTGGTGACGTGAATTTTTGCCACTTCCACATGTTAATGGTGTCTTCATCCAGCAACCATTTTGTCATGAGTACATGTAAAAAAAAAATTTAAGGTCTAACTTTAATTTATTTTCCATATTTGAGGGGCTCTTGGGTATTCTTCAGCATTGTCGCTCAGTTATTAAACCTGCTCCTTGAAACAGACCTTTCATGGTCGAGTTGTAATAAAGTAACCTACTATCATCTATAAAAACTATGATACAAGTATAATGTATTGTTTTAGGGCTGAACAATTTGAGAAAATTATTCAATTGTTATTTTATGACATTTCTTTTATTTCTTTTTTATTCTTTTACATCATAACAATTTAGATTTAAATTGATTATTTTCTCTAGATTCAACTTCAGTCCTGTTTTGGGGTCTACATAACATCAAACAGGACACACTTATATCTGCTATGATCAAAAACAAGCCAGTTAAAATATGTAATATGTTAAAATGTAGTTAATCGTGGCCAGTTCCCCCCCAACTTCTTTTCCAAACCAACTTCTGAGTAAACGTTGCTTGTCGCCTACTGAACTGAGGATCTTAACATTACTCTGTATTTTCAAGGATAATCCTAACATTCAAAACTTTATTGATAACATCAATCCTGTTGTCCGTGTATTGTAGACATTACAAACTGCAGTTTAGTAACATCTGACGACGGCGACATTTCTGATATTTCACTCCTAATGATGCTGCCGGGAGCTGGAGTTAATGTTGTCTTTAGCAGGTTGAGCTGCACCACGGACCAGAACCCGTATTTTATAGTATTTCAGGTGATAACCATGCAAGCATTGACACATCTTGTGCTCAAACACATTCGTAAAAAATGTATGTAGCGAAACAGCATTATGTATTTTGGGATCTCTATATTATCATCTCTCTTATTAACCAGAGGGTTTTTTTTTGTTTGTTTTTTTTTTAATTTCAAAGCAAATCCCTCTCCACATCTCTTCTGTTTCATGTGGAATATCTAAATTAGGTAATTATTATACTCAAAATACTACAAATACACATTTACCTGAACAGATATTTCTTGTTATTTTTATGGTAGAGAGGCTCCAGCTCCTTCCTGATCCAACTTGACACTACTTGGACATTATCTGCTCGGTGTAATGCTCTCTCAGTGCAGGGAAATACGGTCAGTTATTTTCCCACATTCAACATTCGCAGGATGAAACTTTGACTTTGAAAAGTGCTGGAGCGGCATGGTCCCTGCTTATTAAACACATGGTTTGATCTGACTTTATCATTGTCAGGATTTGGGTTTAATCTCCTCCACACTTGTGCTGACAACCTCCAAACAATCCCACACTGTGCTTTGAAGTAGAGCGAATGAAAATCGCTGGTCATCATCAGCCTAAACAGTTGCAGAAAAGATTTTGGTTGTCTTCATATTCAGCATTTCTGTCCCTTGATGATAATGGTCCAGTATCCATTTGTAATAACCACACAGTTTTGCTCTTGTCTCCTGTGTTTGTACCCTCATCTTAAGGTCATGGCAAAACCCCGAAAGATGCGGCATCTGTACGGGCCACCCACCCCATCCCAGCCGCCTGTGGGGTCTACTACTTCGAGGTGAAGATCATCAGTAAAGGCCGAGATGGGTAAGCACACATAACAAAGCAAAACATTTTGTGTCAACACTTAAGCTACGTCAGAAGTTTTGCTCAAAGTATGACTATGTCCCGACAGTTTGTCCAACACTTTGGTCCAAAGTAAAATGTCTCAACAGCTGTGACATTGATCATCATGAAGTTTGGATGAAGCTCAAACAGTTGGTTGAGCCACTGACTTTTAATCAGCACCTACCAGTGGGTGAAACATTGATTCAGTTCCAGACGGTTTCTGTAAAACTGTCACCTGAATTCCATAAATTATAAATATTTTCATGCTCAATAAGAAACAGTTTCATTCATGTATAGTTCATGGTGGAAATGAGATAATGAACTTAACACCGTAGCATGGTTGCCTGCTAACATGCTAATTGCTACATGCTAAACATGAGACTCTTATGTTTCTTTGCTATTATCCCTATTAAGCCCGAAGCATATATGCTTCCAAAAGTCATGTCATATTTAGAGAGAATCAGCTCTTTCTAACAAGCCAGATTTGTACCTGTGACAATTACTTGTGCCGATAAACTCATGAATGAAGTTAGTTCAGATCTGGATCAGTCTGAGCCTCTGACTGGAGCATTGCTGCTTTACTTCTGTGTGTTTATCCATCCATTCTCATCCTCCATCTTTGATAGTGACGTCTAGAGTCACGTCTCTACATGGGACGCTCCTATTGGCTCCAGTGGGTGATGTCACAGCCAATCAGAGTGTCTCCTTCAGAGGCCTAGCTGTCAGCTGCTTGTAGCCAAAGTCAATGGGATCAATCCTGTATTTTTCTGATCTCAGAGTGAGGAGAAGTTGCTCTGAGTTTATTGTAGTGACAGAATAAAGACAGAGAGACATGGACAATAAGAGATTTAGAGCATTAGAGGCTTTGGAGCTGATTTTTCATCATTACTGCTCCAAAGAATGAGCAGAACTAGAAGCTCTAGAACAACACAAACTTTCTGTGTTGAAGTTTTCTTTAAATTATTCCTTATTTAACTGATAAAATACCCCCCGTTTTATTAGCTACTACCCCCCACTCTAGTGAACAGAAGTATTTGAGTGACATATATAATAAGGCTGCAATAATGAAATAATGAGGTTGAGCTGATTCTGAATGTGTGGAGACTTGGTGACATTTTTAAAAATGACAACTTTATGAGGAAAAACGCAAGGGTATGAAAAAAACAAGCTTTAATGTGGCTCTAAAGGTTCAATTAAAAAAACCAATATCAGGATGTTAACGTGCTAATGTTAGCATTCAGCTCACAGCATGGTGGAGCTTCACACCAATGCTAATGAGCACTGAGTGAAAACTACAGCCACGTTAACAGCCACGTGAGTTTTATCCCACACTAGAGCAGATTTAACAGCATTGTGGGGTCTACAGACTCAACTAGAACAACTAACAAGCTGCTTGCATGAGACTGATGGTAGTTTTTTTTTTTTTAAACCTTTAAAAAATTGCTAACAACTGCCTGTTCTAACGAGGATGTATATGACTGTAGCCTTGAAGCTTCACATTGTAGGTGTTTGTAAATTTCTCCTCATGTATTTCATCATGCTGCCACGTTGTGATGTGGTTTAGACCCCAAACTGTAAATCGTGAATAAATCATTTGTTAGGATTGAGTCACTGGACAAGTTTATTCAGGACATGCCCCATAAAGCAAATTAGGTATTTGGATTTTTTAATCTGAAATTGAGACTTCAGTTATCTAAAGGACACCATTTTAGATGCTGCAGCCTTGAGTCACATGAGGCGACTGGTTGCTTTCATCCAGTTGAACCTCAGTGACCCACAGATGTCTGAACAGAGTCTGTAATGATTAGAAAGAAGGAATTTAAACGTTTTGATTGAACAGTTTGGGATGGTTCAGTTTTCAATATTCAAACTCTAATCTCTTCTAGGGCTGCAACTAACTATTTTTACTATTGATTAATCTGCTAATTATTTCATCAATTAACCTGTTATTTGATTAGATACTTCAGAAATTATTGAAAAATACTCATCAAAATATCTCAGAGTAATGAGATTAAATGACTGACAGTTCATGACTCCCTAAATATTCAGTTTACCATCATATAAGACAAAGAAAAACAACAAATTTCTCACACTTGAGAACCTGGAAACCTTGACAGTTTTGGCATTTGTGCTTGAAAAATAATCAGTTATCAAATCGGGTTGCTAATTAATTTTCTCTCCGTCCACGACTACATTAATTGCAGCTCTAATCTCGACAACTACTGGACGGTTTTTGATGAAGTTGCGTACAGACATTTATGGTTCATGAGGTGAAGTGTTCAGGATGTTTATCAACCTCAATACTAATAAACTCTCACCTGTCTGTTCCACAGGTACATGGGCATCGGCCTCTCAGCTCAGGGTGTAAACATGAACAGACTCCCTGGTAAGACAGCGCTTGGTGTGCGTTTGTTTCATGTCGGTGCTTATTGCTGCCGCTTTTGGGTGTTGTCTGTTTGTGCGTCACTACCTGTGTCTACATTATACCCAGAAACCTTTTACATCTGTGTGGGTGTAATTTTGTCTGCGAACTTGCTGCCTGCTGGCGAATGAGATTGGCCTTTGATGCACAGGGTGTATGTATGACTGAGTGAGAGACCTTTAATTTCAATGTGATGTTTGTCAATTATCTAATTAACGTCTACATGTTTATTGCTGGAGAGGCTGAAATACAGGATGTGGCAGCTCCAGTCAGTCAAGGTGTTCCCTCTTCCTGTAGGTACACTACTGTAGCAAAGAAAACATGGAGCTGACATTTTCCTTTTTAAAATGCTTTTCTTTCCCAGTTTTATTCTCCTCCTGCTCACATCTCCCCAGAGTTCTCCAGCCCTGAGAACTCTAACACTACTGGCCCCCATTTTAGTTTGAAACCTCCAGGGTTGTGTTGTAGTCTGGACGGGCAAAAACAGCTCTTTGGATTGGGTGAGATCAGGTTGCTCCCTGATTGGGTCTCACCGGCCTCGACTACCGGTGGTAGACTACCTGTCTTCGCCGTTCATCAGTGGAAGCATTTCCTGCAACAAATGAGCTGACTACACCCGAGAGTGGACAATCTGCTTCCTGTTTACACCAGCTCGCACATGCCCAGTGTACATGAATGAGCATGCGCGTTTGTGCATTCAGGTGTGTTTTCATTTTAAAACAAAAAGAACAAAGTAAAAATGAGTCGATACAGTCGTTTAAATATTTTGGATATTGGAGAGAAGCAAAAAGCCTTTTGGATCAAATTCAGAGTCAGCGACTTTTAGACGGTGTGAATGTGTTGTCTTAGTACATTTATGATTACAGCTGGTTTTATACTAGGTGGTTATTGTCCACTTGGTATTGATATTTAGACTTGGTGAATTCAGAAAGAAATTTGAAGCACTGAACAGTTCTAGTACAAACTAATGTCAATATTAGACTGTCTGGTTATTGCTGCCATGACACAGTGCCATTGAGACAGCGCCTGAAGTTATCAGGCCAAACAGGAGCCCCGACACCCCTTCACCAGTCTGACCCACCCAGGAGTTCCAGTCCCTTTATACAAAGATAACAAGAGGCCCTGAGCAGACTGCGGAGTCCCAGCTGATGGATAGATGCTAATGAAAATTCACTAATTGTGAGGAACCGATGCCAGACTGCAGAGTTGAGTGCTCTCCTCAAGTGATGAATGTGGCAACAGCAGGATTAATCCTGCAGCTCAGCAGTAACTCACAGGATCCTTCCTCTCTGTTTATAACGTTAAAACAGCCCCAAGGCCGTCCACGCTGCAGCACAGGCTGCCCCCCCCCCGCCCCTCTCCCTGGTAAGCTAAGATCAGACAAATGCTCCTAGAGCACACACACAGACTCACGAAGGTTTAATTCTGTAGAAATTTCACCTAACTAGTATTTTGGAGCTTTTAAAACCCAAATATAAAAAGGTTTTCAACACTCTTTGTTCATCAGTTAAACCTATTGGGCCTTTTTCTGTTTGTGTGACAGAACAGCTGATACTTACTTATGTTCAGTAAACGGTAGCGAAACAAATGGTCTGCAGCCTGTAGGTGACTGAGTCAACTGCCAAAGAAAGAAATGAAGGTCAAAATGCCCAAAACCTCCAAATTCTGGGCTCATTTCCAACTTTTTGGGAAAAAAACTGAATGGTCTGTGTCCTTCTGCCGACACAGTGAGAACAAGCTTCCCTAGAGGTTAAAGCGTGATTCTAAAGTTGTTTGTTTTTTTTTTTGTTTGTTTGTTTTTTTTTGCAGTTTAGATTGCAGTCAGCAGTCAGTCACATATCCTTCATCACTGTCCTTGAGCAAGGCATTGGACCGCTGCAGGTGTCTGCTTGTGGTTATGTGTGTTTGGCCAAAACAAATATTCAGAATAATGAGACAATTTGGGTTTTTTGATCTAAACTCTGACTTAGATTAATTGCAGCGTTGCTCATTTCTCCCACAAAACCACAGCTGCACAAACTGGTTAAAACAGTTTTTGTTGGGTTTGATTTCTCAGTGTTAAAATGAACAATGACTTCTGGGTCAACAGCTCGTTCTTTGTGGTTGATGTTGTTTTATTGAGACCTAGCAGATTAGTTGAAACTCTTTCAGCATTTTGTTAAATCACATGTTCATGCTGCATTTTAATGACCTTGCATTAGACTTGGTGACAGCACTGAAGTCATCCTCATCTTTCGAGCTGTGGTGAAGTCTCTTGTCCTAAATCCCTGGAGTTTTATTATTCTTGATTAAGGCTGGAGAGGTTTTGCTCGTCTGCATCATCAGTTCTACTACAGTCACGTTTGCAAGTGTCCACGTTGCTGTTGTTGCATCCTGTTCTCTGAGTTCAGTGTATTGTCCCTCTGTGTGTGCTTGTGTGTCTTTGTTCGAATGCGTCATCAGAATGAACCTTGTTGTGTCTTTGCGGCTTCATAATTTTGACACGTTTCACATTCGCATCCCTCAGGGTGGGACAAGCACTCATATGGTTACCACGGAGACGACGGCCACTCCTTCTGCTCGTCCGGCACTGGGCAACCCTATGGACCCACGTTTACAACAGGCGACGTGATTGGCTGCTGCGTGAACCTCATCAACAACACCTGCTTCTACACAAAGAATGGCCACAGCCTAGGTAAACGGCTCAGAAGCCGAACTTTAATAACCTGTGGAAAAGTACACAAGTTATTATGCCTACTACTTACGTCTGAGACACACTGGATGCAAGGAGTGTGCGACACGACTGCTGTTGCTAATACAGTTTACAGGATACGTGTTAGTTCAAGGTCTGTCTGTCTATTTTTGCTGCTAGAGGTGTCACATTAAAAAAAAAAAAAAAAAATATTAACGCATCTGGTCTGTCTCTGATTAAAAATAAATCAGCAGAACTGAATGTGTGGCAGGTGCATCAGAGGACAGGAGAACCCCACGGAGATGGTGCACTTCCTGCTGGTTTATGTGTTACAGCAGGACAGTTCAGGGGTTTAGATTTTTATGGCTCTGCGGCAGCAACAGTCTGGCGGTCAAAGGTCAAAGTTGCTATGTCCTTAGTCACGGTGACCTAAAAAAACCACCATCACGGTTTTGGCCATAACTCACAAATTCATACACAAATTATGACAAAATTAAACTCAAATGGAGTGGTGTTTCATACCCAAAAGGTCAAAGGTCAGCTTCACTGTGACATTATAGTGACCATTATTCAGCACTGTAATTTAGACCATATTTCCTGTAACTTGGGTGGTGGGTGGAGGAAACAACCAGGAGGTGTCGATTCTAGTTTTTATTTTATAGTCTCAGAAATGTCTAATTTCACAATCTTTGTTTCCCTCTTCACCGTTGAATTTTTGCCTTGCACCCGTTTCCACTCTGAGACTGGGGCAACATGCCTGGTTAATGTTTCTGCCCGGCTGCCCCACTGTCTTTCTCATTTACATGAAATGAAAGACATCATGGCAGAGAGATGATGGTAACCAGATTACCTCCATAAAAGTCAACATACAGACTGTGCAGATACAGAAAAGACTGCTCCACTTCATGCTGACACTTTCCCTCTCTCTCTCTTTGCAGGTATTGCCTTCACAGACCTCCCAGTAAGTGCCCGCATTTTGTTCACTTCTGAGTTGTAATGCAATCTTTTTAGTTTCCTTAACTAATCAGGGCTGTACTCTGCTGACGTAGAGGCTATTTAAATAAATGTTCCACGTTCTTCAGAATGAAGAGCAGTCAAAATGTTTACAGTGGGCAAAGTGGACTGGAGACTGGAGAACGTGTGAGCGTTAGATGTTAATCAGAGAGTTGGTGGTTTCCTGGAGAAAAGGGTGCACGGGGAGAGAAACTAACCTGAAATTTACAGAGTATTATAATAGATTAAATCACATAATTGCACGCTCTGTATCCTGCTTTTCTATTAACTTAAATCCCTTTGTTTTCGTGTCACGTTTTTACTGATTGTGATCTTGGTGCCATGTAGATTTTTTGGTTATATCTGGTCTCGCTTTAAGACTTAAAGGTAAATATTGAGTCTTTTGTGGTGTTGTCTATATAGCAAATGAAATGTTCTTAATTGATTTAAGTTTTACTCATGATTGTCACAGGCACGCTGAGGCCCATTCTCTATCACAAATAAATAATAACCTTTGTATTAAACATTGATGGAAACGAGGGTCATAGTGACAAAGTTAGAGCCTTTAGCAGCTAAAGAGCCAAATTTTTTTTGTCAGGACTACAGAGATAAAAGAAGGTGACTATTGGACATGATGTCAGCAGAGTCAGCCAGTTTGCTCCTGCTGGTTGTGTATTTAGGCAACTATTCACCAACAAGTTCACCAAATCATCTTAAAACAAAGGAAATGAGTCTTGCAGCTCATTTCTGCTGCTCCTTTGTGGTTGAAAAACCAGTCACTGTGAATTTAAGTGTTTGTTGAGTAAAACTGTCTGAACAGGACATAATTCGTGGTTCATCATCAGGCAAGTCTCACTCCCGTTAGCTCCCATGCTTCATTATGTAAACGACTCCCACACCAATGGGATCGTGCATGTATTAACTGCGTTGAAATGTAAGGGGATCCTTGTTTTTTTTTTGTTTTGTTTTTTTTAATGCTTTTGGGGTTTTTTTTGTTTTTTGTTTTTTTGCCCCCCTCTTTGTTCGGTAGCAAATGAGAACGAGGCCGGCTGTTTTCAAGAGAGAAGAAAATAAGAGTCTTAGCCGCAACAATAATCCATTGAGCAGCAGAACAGACTTGGCCGTGAGCCAGACATTCATGTTCCTCCAGAGTTGTGCTCTGAAGTGCGTCACCTCGGCACAGCTGACCTTTGTGGTAAATGGACCATGACAAAGGCAACTTTAAGAGACACACACACACCTTTTGTACTGCTGTTCTTATGGAAACATATTTCCTCCCCCAAACCAGTAACTCCAATTCAAACCAGTTCCTTTACCCGGAAATATCATCAACGTACAGTCTAGGTCTCGGCTTTAGTCATGTCCCTTTTTGAAGGACAGACCTAACTCTAAACTTACCCTGCTACTTAAGATAATAGGCTTTTTCTGTAGCAGCGTTGTGAAACCTTAGGATTTAAAACCTTTAGTTGCACTTGTACTGGTCCAAAAACAAATTGTGAAACGCACTCATCATGGTCGATGCCTCTTGTCAGTCACTTCCTCCTCCTCATCAAATGAAAGCTATGATTTGATTGGTGGAACAACGTACCCACAAGTCTCCTTATCTCACATTTCTGTTCATCTACTCATCCTGTCATCACTGATGTCATCAGGGACTTAGAATGAAAAATGGAAACAGCTGTTCCCCCAAACCAAGAAACTATCTCCATCAGTCACATCCTCAGCCAGAGGAACTACTCACTCCCCTTTGTGTGATGTTTGTTAGAAACTACAGTGGCCAGGCATTGTAGGAAATGACTGAGCCTTTTGTAAACATGAAACTGTATATTTGTCAGCTGGTTTTTACGACTTCAGCAGGAATTGGTGGCCTTGGGCTTGAGTGCCATTGCCAGCGTAGGAAAGTCAGAAACTATCACATTAGCCACACTTCCATTGCAGTCGACAATACGCACTCATGAAGGTTCTGTTTCTATTGAGTTAAGTGGACGAAGCTTGATTTTTCTCCTCTTGCAACAATATTCTTCCAATTAAACGTGACCAAGTGACCAAGCAGTCGGCCTCTCGGTCAGAACTGGGCCGTTATATGGCAGGCACCACAGCCTGAATCAGAAAAAGAGTTTCCATTACACTTTTGTCAGCTAGGCTGAAAACCCGGCTCATGCAATTGGATACATGTTTTGCGGCATTTAAGAGTTTTGTTTTTTTGTTTTTTTTTTTTGTTTGTTTATTTTGTAATTTGTCTTGAAGTGTGTTATTGAAATTGTGCATTAAGCAGGTTGACGGAAATATGGAAATGTGATTTTTGCCATTTCATGTGATCTGTTGACAACGGGCCGTGGTGGCTCACCTGCTAGAGCACATACCACAAAGGCTTTGTCCCTGACCGCCGTGGCTGGGTTCAAATCTAACCTGTGGCATTTTACTGCATGTCATCCTCCCTCTGACTTTCTTTAACTTAACTGTCTCTCTCACTGCGGCTGATTATTGTCAGCATTATACTTTAAATGGCACATTCTGGTGGCAATAAGCTGAAGGCAGAGATGAGCTGAAACCCCCTGCTCCCTGTTCAGTGATGGTCGGGTTTACCTGTAGCGTGTGTGCTGGTCAGCTCTTCCAACACCACTGTAGCTTTTGTGACATAGTATTGACCGAAGGAAACATATATCTGGTGGTGTGAAGGTTGCGCCATAAAACCGTAGACAGGGAAGTGCCAGACAATCTCAGCACCTGGCAAAATAATCACTGAGACACAGGTTGTGATGAACAAATCAGTTTGACAGATGTGTTGGGGTCAATCTGTGCAATAAAAAAATTTTACTTGCTGCCCCTTTAATGTCAGAAGTTTGGACCCTGGCTCTCCTGTTTAAACCTTTTTAAAAATGTCTCCACCTATTGAGAATCAGCTCAACCTCAGCTAATTATATATGTGACTCAATAAAGACTAAAGAGTCTAAATATCTTATTGTCCATGTCTTTATTCTGTCACTACAATAAACTCAGAGCAACTTCTCCTCACTCTGAGATCAGAGAAATACAGGATTGATCCCACTGACTTTGGCTACAAGCAGCTGACAGCTAGGCCTCTGAAGGAGACACTCTGATTGGCTGTGACATCACCCACTGGAGCCAATAGGAGTGTCCCATGTAGAGACGTGACTCTAGACGTCACTATCAAAGATGGAGGATGAGAATGGATGGATAAACACACAGAAGTAAAGCAGCAATGCTCCAGTCAAAGGCTCAGACTGATCCAGATCTGATCCAAAGATGAGTGTCAAACACGGCCAAATTAGGAATTGTTGGTAAGAGCTGATTCTCTAGTTTAAGACGAAAGAAAGAGCTCAAACCATCATCGAGAAATAACGCTCTAAAGCGTTTTTTTGGTTTGTTTGTTTTTTTGAAGCGTGTACACTTCTGTTGGCGTAATAGGGTTAAAGATGGCCTCTCAGGCCGCTACCACTGTTTGATTGTATAATCTTTGTCAGCCTGTAAAATCAAGTTTTAGGGGGTTAATTATAGATAGAAGCCTATTTCCTGAGAATTCAGCTTTTCCTGTTTTTTCCTCTCACCGTTTCCTGTTTTGATTTGTTTTTCAGATTACATTCACAAACTCCCTTTTCCTCTGTTGTCCTAATTCTTTCCTCTATCTCTCTGCTGCAGCCCAACTTGTACCCGACCGTGGGCCTTCAGACCCCAGGGGAGGTGGTGGATGCAAACTTTGGCCAGCACCCCTTTGTGTTTGACATTGAGGACTACATGCGAGAGTGGAGGACAAAGATCCAGGCCCAGATCGACCGCTGCCCCATTGGAGAGCGCGAGGGCGAGTGGCAGTCTATGATCCAGAAGTAAGAGGATTGGAAAACAGAACTATTTCTGTGTAAATCTGCACGATGCACATTAACCGTGGAATAATGGAGTTTAGATGAGAATACAAGCAGCTGCATTTTAGTTTTTATAATTTAATTGTTACTTTTAGTAAAAAAAAAAAAAAAAAAAAAAATTCCAGATGCTTTCACACACAACCTGTTTTGATTTCCAAAAAGAAAACCAAAAATCCCTGGTGTGTTTGCTCAGTTAATGTGGACATAAACCTCTTGAAAAGGAGGATCTTGGTCCATTTCCATGTGGACTTTGGTGCAGTTCATTTGTAGTGGAAAACAATGGACAAAGCACAGGACTCTTTCAAAGCAGATCTGTGATTTTTTTTTTTTTTCCCAATTTGCTGACTCTGACCTGTTCAGGGAGCGAGCTTGTGTTCAAGTGCATATTTATGTGAATCAAATGTAGTAACGTGAATGCAGGTGTTTGTTTATTTTTAGTCTGGGCGTCATGATATGCAAACAAAAACACATTGCAATTGCATTGGCAGATATAGTGACTTTCAGTTGAAATGGTAATTGCATTTCAGTTTCAGAAAAAAAAAATGTAAAAAATTATTTAAATTTTTTTTGTGTCTTGTTCCAAACACAAATATATTTTTTCATCTAACAACGTACAACAGTGTTGTGACACATTCTCCTTTTCAAAAAGTTGGTGATTGGATATCGCACAGGGCCGTTTGATTAATTGTGCGGCTCTAATTTTCGTCTTGTTTTCATCACAGAGAAAAAGTTTCTTTTGTTCACCTATCAGGTCATAGATTAGTTAAAGCCGAGTATTGGGACTTTAGGAAGTACTGAATTCTGTAGGTGACAGAAAATAATAAAAACCATGAGGAGGATCAAGGCCCAGAGGACCACTTCCCCATCAGAGAGCAGGAGCCATGATCCTGAAGTAAAAGCTGTGGGACTGGGTTTCTCTTCATGCTATACTCTGATGGGATTTGCACTCTGTTGCTATGATTACTTGTCCAGAATGGATTTAATCTCCATTTGGTGGGGATTGGGGGTGGGGTGGGGGGGGAGGGGAGGGGAGCCATTGCCTTGAGCTGGAAAAGTCTGCTCATGGCCCGGAATTGAAAACAGGAAGTTTTTAAGATCAGGTCTGATTGGAGGATGGAAAGTGTGATCGTCTTTGTAGAGACACAGAAACTTGACTTGATGTTCAGAGCACAGCATCCCCTCATCTCCCCATTCAGAGGTCAAACACACCCGTACATATAAAACAGTTGGTTTTATTACTTGGGTACTTAAAGGATAATTCCAGTTTAATACTCAACCTGCCTGAACCCCTGGTCATCCCGGCCATTCACTCTCTTCAGCACGATACCAGTATCAAAGTCAGGGTTGAAGAAACCCGGGTGTCATGTTCAACAACCAGTTATCTTTCTCTGACCATGTTGCATCCATGTCTTGGTCATGACCTTACCTGACAGTCCTCCACCAGCTCCTGGTCCAGGTCTGGGTTATCTCCCACCTCGACTACTGCAGGGCTTTTCTGACAGGTCTTCCTCTGTGCTCCGTGAAACCCTCCAGAATGCAGCATCCCGTCTGGTCTTAAATCTTCTTGGACAGCGCATTCCTCCAAGAAATGTCGACTGGCACGCCGAACAAGGCAATTGCAGTACAGACTGTTCTCATTTGTGGTTCCCTGATGGAGGAATCGACTCCTAAATCCTATCAGAGCAGGGACGTCCCTCTCTGTTTTCAAGAAGCTCTTGAAAACTCATCTCTTCCCAGAGCACCTCCGCTCCTAAAACACCAACGTGTCTAACTGACACTTACTACTTAGTACTTACCCCAAGGCCTTTGATTGCACTGAAGCTTTACTGATTTCCCTTCACTTATAATCGCTTTGGATAAAAGTGTCAAATGAGTGAATATAAATGTAATACAGCTTGGGTCTTATTTTCATGGTTTTCACTTGGATTTATAATGATTATATTGTAGTCACAGACTTAAATCCTCAGATTTGGGATTTGGACAAATGATCTAACACATGGTGAACAAACAGCTGAGTGATGGACAAGAAACAAAAGCTAACTTTATAATTTTACCCAAACTGTCCATTATGAAGCACAGTTTGTAAACTGACCTCCTGCTTCAGCTTTGACCATCTGTCCTTCCTGTAGTTGCGCGCCCTCAGTTTGCCTGTGCAGTCAGGGATCACTGATATTTCAGGTTCACTAAAGTGGTTCAGAGGATCTCGACAAACAGTTTGCTTGTTTACATCCTGTCTGATCATCCAACTGCTCGTGTTTCTTGCCCTGTAGTTTCCAAAATAACAATTTCATTGTCACTAATAGAAATTATGGAAAAAAACTATAAAACTAACACATTCACCTGCTGCAAGAGGAGTGACTGTCTTTTGGAGCCAGACTCAAGTGGTCAGACGATGAACTGCAGTTTTTACCACTTCTGTCGGCTTGATTTTCCAGACTTTAGGTTAAAACTTGGTCCCTACAAAAGGAAAGGCCCCAGGCACAGTTGGTATCTAGGTACGAATGATTATAACCAGAAGCACTAAAACTCATCAACTGTATCTACAGCAACAAGAAACAGTATGTGAGTGACTGTTGAATGACCTGGTTTTCTATATTATTTGGTCATGAAATCTGATCTGATCTTCATCCCATTCACATATGTAGACAATCACAATGTCCTTAAGATAAAAATGACATCAACAATTATAATCTTTTGTGTCTTAACTGAACACACCCATTAAATATTCACAGTGCTGGTGGAAAAGTGAGTGAACCCTGTGATTTAATAACTGGTTGTATGTCCTTTGGCACCATAAACTCAAACCAGTTCTACCAGTAGCTGCTGATCAAACCTGCACAATGTTTGATACTGACTCCACGTGTATGAGATCCTGAAAGTCTTCCTTCCCTTTTTGCTTAGTTTTCCTGGTTTCTCTCACAACACATTGGCTGATCCATATAACATTTTGTTGAGCAGTCAGGTGTAATAAGCTCTAGCTTCAGGCTACACCTTTTAAGCCAATATTGGTGTTTTGTCTTTATTTTTTCTTTGTTTGTCGATTATGTATATGGACCATAGACAGTTTATTAAAGTGAAGCCAATGCTGAACAGCCTTAAACCTTCATTCTCTCTAATGACCATCAGGGGGCGACTCCACTGGTTGTTAAAGAAGTCAGATTGTATTGAAGTCTATGGGAAAATGTCTCTACTTCTCCCTTGATTTATTAGCTCAGTAAACGTTTTCTTAATGAGTTTATGGTCTCAGTCTCTAGTTTCAAGTCTTCAATACAACATGATGTTTGTTTTTTAAATGATGGTCCATTTAGAGGAAAATAGACCATTAGGCGGGGGATGAATTAGGGGGCGTGGCTACTGTATGATTGACAGACTGTACCACCCAATCAGGACAGAGTACAGAGCAGGTCAGCTCCACCCCTCACTCCTCCTCAGCTCCACCTTCTCCTTTCTTCTGATTTCAAAAAACCAAGACGGCCGACAGACAAATTGCAAACTGGAGGCTTCAAAATGGCAGCTCACAAACCAGTGGGCGATGTCATGGAGCACCAACACTTGATAGATTTGTCCTGAACTATGATCACATTTCATACATCAATTGTTTTTTTTCCAAAGGGTTCACTTACTGTCTCTTGCCTTCGCGGTCTAATTGATTTCTGCTGTTGCTGAGTTTGTTTTCTTTCGCCCTGTCAGAATGGTGGCTTCCTACCTGGTGCACCACAGCTATTGTGCCACAGCTGAAGCTTTCGCCAAATCCACCGACCAGGCCGTACACGAGGAGCTGGCCTCCATCAAAAACCGACAGAGTGAGTCCTTGTCTGTGTTGGACATTATTTTATCATTTTTCTCTATATCAAATCTGATTCTCAGTCATTATGTCTCAGTATGTCTGCTGGCCATAGAAATAAAAGGAGGTGTTCACCACGAGTTATAGAAAAGACAGAAATTAACATTTTTTTATTATTTAAATAAAATTGTGTGGTTCCATCAGGATGGACTTGTGGTTTTATGTACAGTTGAAAAACCTGCCATGAGCAGGGGAAATGTCTGTTTAGGTTTTATGAGGTGACTCACAATTAAAGAAAATACACTTTTATAGGATATAATAAAATTAACAAGAGTATGTGAGCGAGCAGCAAAATGGCCACAAGTCGAAGCTTTTTTTTATTATTACTATAATATGATATTTATTGTAACAAAACACAGTGCACAAACAAAACTTATCGCCACTGAAAAGCAGGTTCTTGTAAAGTTGTTCACTGTTGGTTTACAGAGATCCAGAAGTTGGTGTTGTCAGGTAGAATGGGCGAGGCCATCGAGACCACCCAGCAGCTCTACCCCAACCTCCTGGAGAGGAACCCAGACCTTCTCTTCATGCTCAAGTAAGACCACGGCTGAGTTTGACTGTTTCTCTGCCCAGTTGATTAACAACAAAATTAGACACGGGCTGATTGGATGCCTCATAGTTTAGGACTTTACTGAGACATAGTGACGCTGATGATATTTAATTGATGTTTAAGGTTTTGTTTTTTGCTTAACTTTCAAAAGGCCTTTTTTTTTTTTTTTTTTTTTTTTTTTAAAGATGGTTTTAATTACAGGACAAGTTTTGGAAAATGTTGATGTTTATTTAAATCACTAAGGGAAGATACTTTGATCTTATTCTTATTTAGTCATTGGCTGTTTCTTTTCCCTCTGTAAACTGAGATACTCTTTTTTTCATGTCCTTAATTCATGATAATTCACTATTTCATCTGCTGTCCATATTTTCTCTTATTCAATCCTCACCTTCTCCTTTTCCTCCCCTCTATTGATCTCTCCATCTTTGCTTGTTTCTCTGTAATTTTTCATCTCATCTTTGCTTCATTTCGGCTTTTGTTTTCTTCCTATTTCCTTCCTCTTCCACCTTCCCTCCCTCCCTCAGGGTGAGACAGTTCATAGAGATGGTGAATGGGACAGACAGTGAGGTGAGATGTCTTGGAGGTCGAAGCCCAAAGTCTCAGGACATTTACCCCGGCTCCCCCCGACCCTTCAGCAGCCCCAGCCACAAAGCCAGCAGCTCCCAGCCCTACCTCACAGGTACAGTCCAGCTGTGCTTGCTGCATTCACATCTGGAGATCAGAATAGGCCTCAAGTTTATCCTGAATACAAATACTGCTCCATTTTACACCCAGCGATGATGTTGCCTTCAGTCAAAAGGCAACAGCTTTGAGCCAAGTAAAAGGGAACAGTTTGTAAATATGTCAAACACCAACAGTGTCTAGAAGAAAAGCTGTGCAAAGTGAATGTTAATCATACTGTGACTGACTTAATGAATCTGCAACATAAATGTGTAGTAGACACTTCTGGTAGCTCTGTTATCCTCCAGCTAACGACTTTACACGACGACTTTGGGTTTGTACTAAAATACAGGCTGGATAAGGCAACGGCGTGCTTCACTTTCTGGCTGAGCACAACTCCACCTCCACTAACATAGATCTGCCTCTAACTGTGACCTGCTACAGAAATATGCTGATCAGCCATAACATCATGATTGTGTAGGTCCCCCCTTTGGGCTGGACTCCATAGATCCAAGTCCTGAAGTTGTGAGGTGGAGCCTCCATGGATCAGACTTGTTGGTCCAGCTCATCCCACAGATGCTGGACTGGACTGAGATCTGGGGGATTTGGAGCCAAGTCAACACCTTGAACTGGTTGTTGTTCCT
>CM076662.1:21783944-21804209 GCA_038496675.1 Rachycentron canadum | reverse complement strand
GGCGGGTGGGGTTGGGGTGGGGGGGTGGGGTTACCTGGCTTTTGTTTTTGTTTTTAGTTTTTCCAGGTTTACAGAGGCATGGTGCAGACGACGACGATGATGATTATTATTATTATTATTATTGTTATTCTAATTATCATTATATTAATTATTGTTACTTGCATTCACAGTATATTTGTTGAGCGCCAGCAAGAGCAAAGTTCCACCAACTTATTATAATAAAGGTCCCAATTCCACCGACTCCCAGTGACGAGCGTGTGTACATGTTAACGTTTATATATGACTTTAACAAAATGGAATTATATCAATAGAGCAAGATATTTAGTTATCAAATGAAAGGAAATTTTTGAAGAAAAAAAAAAAATACAAAACAATCCTTTAATGCTTTGTACTGACATCAGTGACCCCTGAAGCCTGCTGGTTGTTCCTAGACCTTTTTTTTTTTTTTTTTTTTGTTTTGTTTGTTTTTCACCCCCCCACATTTCGTGGCCTCCAGGATTCCCACTGTGCTGACGTGTTTAACCGCTTCTGACAGAAACATTCTCTCTCCCCTTATTGTGGTACTTGCTGATAAGTAATCGTTCTTTACTGCATCTCCAAATCCTCTGCCCCCACCAGCTGCACACCAGGTTTGACGCAATCTATAATAATCTGTGTGTTCGTATCCATGTGTACGCTAATCCTTAGAGAACCTGGGAACCAAGATGATCCTGTCCATCCTCCTCGGTTCTGAAGGTCCCACCCCCCCATCCTTTGGTCCTAATCGCAGGTGGACTCTTGTTTTTAGCTGCAGGTTCAGCTACAGCTGAACTGAGCGGCTCCATCTCTTTTTTTCTTTTTTTTTTTTTTTTTTTGAAGTTGAACTGAATCCTGACCCTATTAAACCTTGTTGATACAGAGCTACAGCCAACAACTATGTCCTATAATGATTTATCTGTCAGTCTATAAATGTATAACAAAAAATGTCCATCACTCCTTTTAAAAAAATCTGTCGCTCTACATTTTATGACAAACTGCCACAGCTTCTAAATTACCATTTTATTTTTGTGTTACTAATCTCTCTTGTATGACAGTAGTAATACGCCGCTGGTAAGATGACAATTTTTCCCACCATTAGTCCAAAAACCAAAGATAAATAGACCTAAAATGACTCTGCTCGATTAAACTCTTCACACTAGTGGTTCCCAACCTGGGTCTCTGTTTGATGTTTAAAGTTAAACTGAAATTTGAAGGAAATCTGAGACTGCAGCTGATGTTGTTCAGTTTGGAAACATTTATGTTTCAGCTTCAAGCCTCTGAGTGGACGAACAGAAAACTGGAAACATGCTGTCAAACCTTGTAATATTATAGTCTCCAAACGTTGATGTGAGACGTTTGCATTTTAGACGCTGTCTCTTTCAACTCATGGTTCTGTAGAGGTAATATTCCCCTTTGGGTTTTTTAGCTACCGCTTCCTGTCAACCTGGTTAGATTCCCACTAGATACAAGTTACTTTTCCTTTGTGTTATCGTAACAGCCGTTGAATCATCTGCGCACTTGGTGTGTGTCACTGTGACACAGCAGCAGCAGCGTTTAACGTCAGCGCTCAGTGACCATGTTATGTCAGGATGAGACCAAGATAGCGGTTCCCAAATGTTTTGAAATGCCACCGTGATTTCTTTGTTGATTAAAGGTTGTGGTCCAGGTCGCCCTGCACTCAGATCCGCCTGCGTTTATAAGGACAAAGCTTTCTGTCACTGATCTGCTGGTTTCTGTTTCTGACCAAAACTCAGGTCCTGGGAAACGTGTCTGACGAGCACCAGCTTCTTCTCCCCAGACTGAGCTTCAGATAAATCTCTGTCCATCCTTACGGTCCCTCAGAGTCGCAGCAACCAGATCCTCCCCTGATAGTCAGCCCTATCGTAACAAAAAAGTCCATTTAAATCCCTGATTTCTTCTTTTTGACCAAATATATGAATAAAAAATAAAGACAAGTCAAATTGAACACCAAGGAGATAGCTTCCAAGATAAGAGATTTAATGTTGGGTAGTTCAAAGTCAAATTTGTCTTTTCAGGTGATGTGATTAACGTCAAACCTTCAGTGGCTCAGTCACTAGTTTGACCTGTTCCTGGTGAAGTTTTATTATCTGGTTATTTTCTAAAGCTACTGTTAAAATAGCTTTAACTTACCACACACACAGAGTCCACCTGTCTCCAGCTGACCATGTCTACCCATCATCTCCTCCCGCCTCTTACAAAAACCAGTAAATAAGAAACACCCAGTATTGTCGACAGCACTGTGGGTACAACACGTACAAAATAAAGAACCGAATACTTTAGGAAGACGACACCGCAGCTGTGTTTGTTCTCTCTTCTAGTTTCCCTCTAGTTTGTCCCCCAGGGGTCCAGAGTGAGCAGTTCTCCTCACGGTGGAACCGAGCTTGTTCTGTACCTTGGTTGGTTTCTCACTTTTTTTTTTCTTTTTTTTTTCCCCTCTCTCCTGGATCGCGAGCAGCCTCGGCATCGTTTAGAAACTTTCTTAGACAAAGTGTCTGTTGTCTCTTTCTGAGTAAGGTCTGAAACCTATGCATGCCATAGTAAAGTGGTGGTAAGATCAAGTTAGATGTCTTATTTTATTATTTTTGTTTCTCCTTCTTTTAGCCAGTTCATGGTGTATAAGGAAGATGTCAACCAGTAAGTTGTCCACTGCTGACTGTGTGTCCATTTGGAGAAAAAAAAATGTGCAATTTGTGTGAGGGTGAACAGATTTATATTAAAAATGACAAATGATGATCGAACTTGTCTGGATGCTGCATAAGAGTTCAGTTTAATCTTAAATCAAGTGTTGACCAATGATGATCCTGCAAAGATTTTTACGTTTTTACAGATGTAATATGCAACTAAGATAATAATAATTATTATTATTAATAGTAATAATACTTTTATTGTCCCACCATCAGAAACCAAAGATACATATTGAATAAGTAAGTGGTCACAGTAAGTCCTGTGAGCACTTTCTCACCTACTCTCACTAACTAACCTTGAAAGATGACAAACTATCACCTCTTTTCATAGCTAAACCAGCCGGTCTCCTCCCGAGTGGGGGCTGCTCTCACGGATGGTGTAGTTGGCAGAGAATCCCTCGCTGGTGCGGCTGGTGTCAGTGGTGATGGTCATGGACATGATGCCACTGTGGGAGATCACTTGATTTGGGGAGTTGTAGCCACAGTATTTGCCGATGTGGGTACCCACTGTGGGATGAAGAGGATGGTGAGATCCAAAAGGGAAGGATGAAGGAGATGAATAATAAAGGAGAATGAATGAGGGAAGCATGGAGTGAAAGTAAAAGAAGAGAGGAAGGGGTGATAGAGACATGGGAATGAAGGAGGAGGTTTACATATTCATATTGTTATATTTCTCGCACTTCCTTGACGATAATTCACTAGAAATATTTTCTTCACTCGTCCGGTTGAGCTCTTCTTCTACCGTCCCAGATTTCAATCAACATTTCATCCATTTTGCTCATTGATCTCAACCCTCACCTCCAGGGAGGCCGTCCCAGATCTCCAGCCAGTCGTATTGGCAGGGAGTGCTCGCTTCTAGCAAGGGGTCGGGCTCCATGATGAAGCTGTCGAATTCCAACACAATCTCCGACCCCTGGGGGGCGATGATCATGAGGGTGCAGTTCAGGTTGTTGGGGTATTTCTTGGGGAAGTTCGGTGTTGTGATGACGCCCCGAGGAGCCGTGAAGTTTCTGGAACAAACTGGACCTATGAGGGGAGAAGAGAGTTTTGGCAGAGGTGTGAACTGTCATCTCCTGTGCCCACGTCGTCATCACAAAATATGGCAGGTGTGAGTGCAGGTGACAGGACCTGTGAATCAGTCCTGTACCCCTGTTAGCATTGTCTCAATTATCAGTTCCATACAAAAGAGCACTTCCCTGAGCCCCAAAAGAGGAATAAACACATGTTCCCTTTGTATCTGATTTATCTCCAGACCTCATTTGTGGAAACTGAAGTGGTCACAGGCCACTTGCCATTTTGGCAGCTACTGAACTGGACCCAAGAGGGGTCAATGAGGTCAATGAGGGGTTCAATGAGCACCGTACACCAACTATTAGATGTAACATGTATGTGGTCTTTTTGGATAATCACCACACATGATGTGTCCCTTTTCCTCTATCCAGTGGGTGTATGTTTTAGCAGATGGTGGCTCCTGGCCCAATATCTGATGCAGTTCTGACCAGGCAGTCACCACCACCATAAGATTGCATCATGTGACAACCTGCAGACCACAGACCTGGCTGGACCTGGTGCCCCCTGGATCCTGGCATGATTTCTGATTCCTCTCTCCAGAGGTTGTTATTGTAAAGGCAAGGATGCTGTCAGCACTAGCATGATACAATTTGCATTGTACTTTACAGTGGTAATGAAAACTGATGAGTCTGACCAAAGTCCACTACAGACCTGGCTGGAAGACCTCATATTGAATCGAGAATCCCGAGTCATGGGTCTCATTGTCAGAGACAAACTTGATGAGGACCTGGTTGCCACTCGATATGATCGGGGACGGTGCAACACTCCCGCAAAACCTTCCCAACAAGGGCGAAAGCTCATCGCCGCCGTTGTAAACCTCCACATAGTCATGACTGTAGGAAGAGAGAGAGGATACGGGTTCAGCTTTGTGTTGCTGAGTACATACAGTATGCACATATGTAGGTGTGTTGTTGTTCTTCTGCTTGTAAGAAAAAGCCTTTCCTTGCCATCATCACCAAATTGTTGGGTCTCTGTAATCCATTTTTACAAAAAGTACAGTTTAGACCTGCTCTATATGAAAAGCTCCTTGATATAACTTTAGTTGTGCCCCAGGCCACAGACGCCGAAGGTAAGTAACCTTTATGACCAGTGACCCTTTATGACCAGGCTCTATCTACTCATGACAGTAGAGCAGCGAGAGAGGAGTGGGCTCTTACTTGCAGTCCTTGTCCTCCAGATAAAAATGCGGATTGAAGTTGAGGAAGATCTTCTGACCCGCCTCAGGGGCAGTTATCACCCAAGCACACAGCTGGGAGGGTGGGTATTCTAAGGGAAATCCTGGAGAGGATAAGTAGCCTGCAGACTCTAAGTCTAAATTACCCCCACAGGTATCTGCGCATAAGAAAAGGTGTTCAGTTATTCAGTGGAGAGAAGCTGACTTTCTGAACTGCATTGACTGGTGGCTTATTTTGTTGTAAAAGGTTTGGGAGCATTAGTGGGGACAGACAGACGGACAGACTTCCAGAGGATCATCACGTTTCCAAACATCCACCAAAAAAGTATTGATTCCTAAGCCAAAACTCAATCTGCACATTATAACAATAAATTCACATCCTTGGAATTTGTATGAGGTTGAAAAAGGCCATAAAACACCCTGATTGAACCATTTTAGAAAAGGTGTGGTACATAGTGACGTGGGTTGGCTGCTGCTTCTCTTGCAAAAGGCAGGATGATCAAATTGAATTTTCTCAATGAATTTACTAAATTGCTTGCAGCCTGTGTCGCGCTTCAGGACACGTGTGCTAAAGCAACATGCATCTGCAACTGGATGAAAGCGTGGAAAAATGTATTTCTATTATAATGAGGAAATCTTAACATATGAACTAATTTGCTCCAAACGATACACAATAACATCCAGATTATGAACCCTGGTCCTTCCTGATGCCAGACGACATCAGCACCTTCCACATCACATCCCCTTTACCTCCTTTACTTCTTATCGCAAATTTGGCTGCTCACATTCAGGTTTCTGTCTCGAAGAAAGCCTCTTCTCATGGATGGTGTACTTGGCGGAGAATCCCTCTTTGGTGACGTGGTCACCAGTGGTGATGGTCATGGACAGGATGCCACTCTTGGAGATCACTTGCCCCGGGGAGGTCAAGCCACAGTATTTGCCGATGTGGGTACCCACTGCGGGACACAGGGCGATGAAGACAGTGAAGGCATTGATGGGAGAGTGAAGTGAGAGGTGAAGTGAGAAGTCATGAAAATAACAAAAGGGTGATAGAGAGAAAGCAAGGAAAGATGACGAAAAAGGATACCATTAGCTTCATCACTCATCCACTGTAGAGTCCTTGTAATATTCCTGTTGTCATTCCCTGTCATCACAGGGCTTTGTGATTTAAGAGACTTATGTTTTTCATCTGTTGTAGTCCATCTACACTAAACTTTTATCTGCTCTAATCAAAACCCCCTGATCCAGTCAGCTCCAATCTCTCTCCTCTCGTGATTGATGTTATTACCTCTGAGACTGAGATGACAGACACACTTATCTCCACAACTTACGGTGTTATCCAAACACCACACGGTACACAAACAGCGTATGGATGATCATATCCGGTACAGCAAAGATTGGTCCTGTTGTTGTGGATGTTTTTATCATGTTAGGTTTCACATTCAACGCTGCCATGCTCATCCCAAGCCTGGGAGAGAAAGGAGGAGGGTTGGGCTAACAACCACATGCATGTGAAGTTGCCACACTGAAGCTGGAGAGGCACTGGTGGCAGAAGAGGCAGTTGCAAAAGGACTGTAGAATAACGCTGAGAAGCTGTCCAGACAGAGCAACCGGTGAGAGACAATGAAGGGAAGACAATCACAGGAACAGCACTAGAGATGGGCAGATCATTTTAAAGTACACCTGAACACCAGAAGTCTCGGACACCATCTTGCCTTCTGAACATTCAACATGCCCATCAACAGCTTCGATATCAACAGCATGAAGCAGGTGAAACCACATAGCTGTATCTTTCTGCTTTCCTTTCTCCCATACTTCATCCCAAATCTTTCTCTTTGTCAACCTATTATTCACCTCTGCCTTCTGCTTCAACTCCTTCACCAAGCTCATCCAACCTTCAGGGCAGCCATCCACACTGTGTTGTCCTCCCTCATGCTCCCCTTCACCTCCGCACGTCTCTGCCTATATCTCTGTCTAAAAATGATCCAACTCTCTCCTCACCTCCAGGGAGGCCGTCCCAGATCTCCAGACGGTCGTTCTGGCAGAGGGTGCTTATTGGTTTTATGGTGTCTATGTTGGAGCTATCAGGCTCCATGCTGAAGCTGTTGAACTCCAACATGATCTCAGACATCTGGGGGCCGATGATCATGAGGGTGCAGTTCAAGTTGTTGGGGTATTTGTTTGGGTAGTTCGGTGTCGTGATGACGCCCTCGGGAGCTGTAAAGTTCCTTGAACAATCTTTACCTATGAGGGGAGAAGAGACTGATGAGTTTTTCAAGTGTAAAGAGTGCCTTGGACAGAAGTGTGAGCTGTCAGAGGTTAGAGAGTGGTAAGGGACCATCACCTGTTGTCATATTGCTGTCACTGTCATGGCTATTTCAGATGTAATTTCTCATATGTGCCTTTATGTTAAAGAAATACATAAAAACTTAGTTGTAGGTCAATGGGGTACAAGCAAAAATATCTAGTCCCTGTTTCTGGAAATTGAATCGGGCACAGTTAACTTGCCATTTTGGCAGCTGCTCATGTGGACTCAAGAGAGAATAGCAAATACAAATGTAGAACAAGAGAGCAAGGTTCCTTCCTTCACAGTATTTATGTAAGTCTCTCCCACTAGCATTACACATGGGAGATGTTTGGCTAAAAGGCTTTTTGCCAGAGACTTTTTCTGTTAGAAGGGCAGCCAGACCAAGTAGTTTTGCCTTGAACCTTGAACAAAACTGCAAATAAAAACTCAAAATAAAAATGCAATAAGCCAAAAAAATGAAAAAGTAGATGAGAACTTGAACCCCAGTGTCCTTTGTGAAGGTTTATGTTTAACCCATTCACCCACACAAACTGCTTAGATGTTGGTCATCATGGTATTGTTTTTTTCTGTCATAAAGGCTTTCAGGCTAAATTTCCCCATCCACCATTATTTGGCCTGTAGCTTAGGGGTCAGTGTACCAGATGTTCAGCTCGGGCTGTTTGGACAACCTTGGACAACATCGGCAATTGAATTTCGAAACGTTTTTCGTATCCTACAAAAACAGTTTCATGAAAACAGAAAAGCTTTTGCTTAGATTTGGGAACATATTGATAGACGTGAAACATAGCATAAAACATGAACAGCTAGACATTCACTCCAATCAGATTTTATTGTGATTTCAAGATTTTCTTTGGTGATTTTACATGAAGCAAAAACACAAGAGAAAACTGAGAACATCACATACTGTAACATTAGTGAGACGTACAATTAGTGGTTAAAACATGAAATGACTGTTGTAAAGGGGGGACACATCAGGTCACATGGAGCTCTCTCCTCTCTCCTCTCCTCTCTCTCCTCTCCTCTCCTCTCCCACACTTTAAATTATCATTTTCATTATCTGCTGCACCTTGTAGTTTGGCCTTGGTGTCTCTCTCTCTCTCTATTTGTGTTTCCACAGATCCACTGAAGCTCCATCTCTCTCCACCAACCTCCCCCCTGCATCACCCCCTTCCCCTTTTACCCCTGCTGTTAAACCGACCCACCCTCCCCTCCCAGGAACCAGTCTACCACCCATTACTCCCATTAAGCTGCCTGACTCTCCCTGCCTTCCCTCCCACCAAAAACTGCCTTCATTAACTCCTGCACACCATTTCCATCTGTGCATATTCTGTATTGTTACCTGTTTTCTTGTCTATATACAACATCTATTGCCCGTCTGCCCGTCCTGGGTGAGGGATCATCCTCTGTTTCTCACCATGAGGTTTCTCTTTTTTTTCCCTGGTTAAAGGGTTTTTTGTTTTGAGTTTTTCCTCAGTCGATGTGAGGGTCTAAGGGCAGAGGATGTTGTTATGATGCTATGTAAAGAACTTTGAGACAAACTGTTTGTAAAAATGGGCTATACGAATAAAACTGCCGTGCCTTGCCTTGCCTAAAACACTAAAACATCAAAAGAAAAATAGTAGAATAAAAATATCATTTAATTGTACATTACTATCATACTTCATCGTCATGGATGAGAATAGTATCTCTTGTGTTTGAAGCAGTAAACAATTTACGGACAGGTCTACATTTTAGCAGGAGATGATGGCTCCTGGTATGATTTTTGATTTGGTTATCACCACCTTGTTATTGCAAAGGCAAGTATGCTGTCTGCACCAGCATGATATAAATTCATCGTACCTTCATGTGATACTGAAAATGTGTAAGTTCCCACCTGCAGACCACAGACTACTACAGACCTGGCTGGAAGACATCGTAACGGACGGTAAATCCCAGCCTTTCTGTCTCGTTGTCAGAGACAAACTTGATGACGACCTGGTTGCCGTAGGAGATGATTGGGGGCGGTGCGGTCGCTCCACAAAACCTTCCCAACAAGGGTGAAAGCTCGTCGCCGCCGTCGTAAACCTCCACATAGTCGTGCCTGTAGGAGCAGAGAGAGGATATGGATTCAGGTTTGTGTTGTTGCTTTAACCTGGCCCAGTGGACTGTTAAGTGCATTGTTGGTTCCTCCTACCATGTTTTATGGCCCGTTGCTTGAATGCACACAGTTGATGAACATATCCATGAGTAAATGTTGTGTCTAAGGCTAATGTATCTGTCCAAAGAAACTGTTAGTCCTGTTATTCTAGCAATTACTTAACTGTTATTTGACCTCTGGTTCTTTCCCCAACTGTTTTAAACTGTTAAACTGTTGTTCATCCCCTTCTAAAGACACCCAATCTGGATCCTCTATCCTTAAGTAATTACAGACCCATCTCTGAATTGTCCTTTTTATCTAAGGTTATTGAGAAAGTAATCTTATTTCTGTTCACATCTTTTATAAACAAGAAACATAAAACATTTTTATGACTCTGGTTTTAGAGTGCCACATAGTACTGAGGCAGTACAGAGTTTGGCTGCAGTCAATACTCGCTTTTATCCCTTTTGGATTTAAGTGCCGCATTTGACACTACCAAGCATTAAGGGCCCTTAGCCTATTACAGTCTTACCTTTCCTTTTGTGTTTCCCTGGATAACTTAATTTCTTCATCTGCTCAAGATGAAGATGGGGTGTCCCTCAAGGGTCCTTTCTCAGCCGTCCTCAATATACATGCTGCCATGAGGCCAGGTTATTCAGGATCATGGCGTGTCATTTTTATGCTGATGACACTCAATTATATATACAATACTAAGCAAAAGTCTAAGGCCACCCTTTGATTTGTTGTTTAAGCAATGCTATAATGACCATATATAATTATTTACCAGTGTCTTTATTAGAATCCAGTTTATTTGCTGATTCCCCTTTGAGAGTGGCCTTGCTGATGCAAAATTATTATTTTATTTCTGTCCAGTTCTGTGATCTTTAGCCTTTTAAAATGAAATGAGGTGATTGAAAGTTGGTCTTATACATATTAGCAGCTTCCAATGAGTTAACCTCACACAACACATGTATGTAATGCTTAAGCATGTCCTGCTCAAACCTGGTGTAATGGACCTTTTTCACAGCATCATGTTGACATGAAATAATCAAATACAGGTGTTAGTAATGACATTAATTAGGGCTCCATTCCCTTTAGGTTTAAGAGCCAGGTGTAAGAGGAGGTCACACTGAATACTCACCACTTCAGCCAATAGAAGCTGTTTTCTGATTGTCTGTTTTTTAATACTGCTACACATTACTGTATTTTCTATAATACAGATTCTATAATTATATTTGGTTATTTTATTGCTAAAACAACAAATGTTAGACTTTTGCATAGTACTGTATATGCCTCTAATCCCCACAAATCCTTGCAACCTTGTGACTCTCACTTCTTGTCTCTCATACATTAGATTCTGGATGTCCCCAAATTCTCTCAAATTTAACGATCATAAAAAACTGAAGTAAATCTGTTTGGTAAACCAACTCTATCGGACGTCTCGGTACAAACCTTGGTGAATTCGGCTTCTAGGAATGCGGAGGTGGCGTTTGATGCCAACTTAAGTTTTGATAATTAATATTGCCCCCGATTACATCTCAGATTTATTGACATGGTATGTTCCCACCCAAGGACGGAGCTTTCTATTGCTTTTACTTGCTTTACGTTACATTGTTTGTATGAATGGCGCTCAACGATGCTGGTTTGTGTCCTCCATTCTCTAGACTGCACTGGATCTGAATGAATGACCGAGATGCAGATGCCAAAGGCTTCCAGGCTCTATCTACCAATGACAGTGGAGCGGAGAGAGAGAGTGGAGTGGGCTCTTACTTGCAGTCCTTGTCCTCCAGATGAAAATAGGTACTGAAGTTGAGGAGTATCCTCTGACGCGGCTCAGGGGCAGTTATCACCCACACACACCGCTGGGAGGGTGGGTATTGTAAGGGGAAGTTTGGTGAGGTCACATAGCCCATGGAGTCCAGCTCTATATTATACTCACAGGTAGCTGCAACATCAGAGAATGTGGTTTAGTGGAGAGAAACTGGCTTTCTGAACTGTATTCAACTGTTACTTCAAACATTTTGATGTCAAAGATTAAAGATGAGTGAGGAAACTAAACAAATCCAAACATCCACCGCGAGAGGCCCAGTCCACACATCCTGTTTACAGCTATATCACTACATGTGTAACAGGGATCACAGTGAATTTTCTGCAAAAATTGTTTAATAAATCGATTAAAGAGTCACTAAAGCTCATAATGCATCTTTAACTGGCTGAGGTGCTAAAAATGTGCAGGAATCCTGCTGCACCAGCACTTGTGTGTTAGTTTGCAGTGACTGACCTGGTAAAAGTTTCGGTGGGACTGAGACCCTGAACCAACATTAGTCCTACTTTGGTGGATTTTGTCTAGTATTCTTAGCTCTTTATTTCCCATCAAGGTGATTATTCTAAAAACAGCGTCTGAATCCCTGCAGATGTGATGTCAGGGATAGTTCAGGTGTAACAGGTGTGAAATGATGGACCAACACAGTCAGGCTGCAGCCAACACCTACCAGTCAAAGAGCTCTCTGAGATGAGCTGAGTGAAGAGGAACAGGAACAGTCCACCTGGCCTCATCGTCGGTTCAACACAGATGCTCTGAGGCAGGAAGGAGCCCAACAAATCTGGTTCTTCCAGTGTCCAGATCCCCGCGTCTCAGGAGCGAACCCGGAGCGGACCCGGAGCGAAACCGGAGCGAACCCGGAGCGGACCTGGAGCAGACCCGGAGCGGACCTGGAGCGGACCCGGAGCGAACCCGGAGCGGACCTGGAGCGGACCTGGAGCAGACCTGGACCGGACCTGGAGCGAACCTGGACCGGACCTGGAGCGGACCTGGAGCAGACCTGGACCGGACCCGGAGCGGACCTGGAGCGAACCTGGACCGGACCTGGAGCGGACCTGGAGCAGACCTGGACCGGACCTGCAGCGGACCTGGACCGGACCTGGAGCGGACCTGGAGCAGACCTGGACCGGACCTGGAGCGGACCTGGAGCAGATTGGCATCTGTGCCGATCTGCGCTCCAGACCCACAGACGCGTGGGCGGCGTCAGTCCACAACCGATCTGTGCCAAAATGTTGTTATTCGTTTCAGGGCCGTGCCCCTGGGGAGCACGGGGGCGAAAATCAAGGGCCACAATGATTACACTTACAATATAACAGGAAAAATAAAAATAACTTGATTATTAATAGTATAATTTCAATGCCTGTACAATTATGCAGATGTAGTAGCAATGCACAGAAATAACACAGAAAACATTGAGATCAGTGTGTTGTTTGTACTGAGGTAAAAACTAGTTCATTAGTTAATGAGCAAAACTCATAAACTGTACATAAAAGTGGACATCAACTCTGAGGCTGAAGCCAATGCCATCTAATGACCATCAAGGGGTGATTGTATTGAAGTCTATGGGAAAATGTCCCTACTTCTCCTTGATTTATTAGCTCAGTAAACGTTTTCCTAATGAGTTTATGGTCTCAGTCTCTAGTTTCAAGTCTTCAATACAACATGATGTTCATTTTTTAAATGATGGTCCATTTAGAGGAAAATAGACCAGAAAGCAGGAGATTAATTAGGGGGCGTGGCTACTGTGTAATTGACAAACTGTACCACCCAATCAGGATAGAGTACAGAGCAGGTCAGATCCACCTTCTCCTCCAAATATGGTTTGTTCTGCTTTTTAAAAAAATTAAAGCTGGTCGATGGACAAATTACAAACTGGAGGCTCTAAACCAGCAAGAATCAGGACGGGAATATTTACTGAAACTACATTTAGAAACTAAAACATAAAATCAGAACAAGAAACGGAAAAGCTCAGTTGTCTTGTCAGAGGGGGCAGTTGGGGGCAGAGAGCCATCAATAACTGCCTCAGCTCTACTTTGACCTGGGGTCTTTCTGTGTGGAGTGTCCATGTTCTCCATGTGCCTGAGCGGGTTCCCTCCTGGTTCTCCAGCTTCCTCCACAGTCCAGAGATTTGGGTCACATTAGGTCAATTGGCAGTTAAATCCTGCTAAAGGAGCTCGTACTGAGCAGAGATGAACAGACCTTTCAGAACTTGTTCTGTTGTAAATCACTTGATTGATCTCTGAGCTGTAATCATCAAAATTTAAAAGTCTATAATAAATCTACAATATATCACTTTTTGAATGATAGTTAATGGATGAATTAGTAATTGAACAGAAATTGCATCACTGACTTTTCATCATTTTAATCAGTAAAATTTCCAGGTGTGTGTGTGTGTGTGTACACAAGTGTTTGTGTTTTCAAATATAACAGGCATTAATAGTCATTGAACAGAAAAAGGGAGTAGGTCATCTGGTTCTCACATCACAGTAATTCACTTCATCATCATCATCATCATCACAGATCCAGAGTTTGTGATAAATCCTAACCAGCTGTTTCTGCTCTTTAACTCAGCAAAGTGTTGAAGTGAGGAAACGTCCCAGTTTACAGACCAGGAGGAGCCTCAGGTTTAAGATCAGCTCAGACTTTTTTAATGTCTTTTATTTTGGTGTAATCCCTCTCTCCCCCATCTGGTCCTGGTCCTGGTCCTGGTCTTGGTGATAACCTGGGGGACTGAGGCTGCTTTTGTCCCCACATTAAGTCAGTATAATCTACTGTCTTGGTCTAAATTTAAAAGACGTATTCCTGAGTTTCCAACACCCGGCTGTGGTCAGGGTCCTTTACAGTCTGACATGGGACTGGTGCAGCAAAGGTTCGAGGGCCCGGGTGGACGTCGTCTGGTCAGCAGGAGGGAATGTGCTGCTTGTGGATCCACCTCTTCTTCAGCTTCTCTGCTTTGGCTTTCTCCTTACAGGCTGGATCAGACAGAGATCAGACACATGGAATCAGAGCTATGAATCACAGCACGTGTTAAATTTGGATTTTAACAAAACATACAAGATTCAACTTCCAATATCCTCCTGAAGCTCAGCACCATCCATAATTATAATATTCTGCAGACATGAGAAACTTCTCTAGTTATTGCCTTTGAGTGTGGTGTTGCCCCTCAATGCAAAGCACAAACAAGCCCAGGACCATTCAATAACTTTACCAAAAGCCTTTTTCAACAACATATTGTTTGAACACAGCAGTTGAGCACAGGAGCCACAGGAGTCGTCTCCAAATCAATTCTGGAGTTCATTTGTGGTCGGACTTAAACCCAACCTCGATCTGACTCAACACACCGTCCTCTGAAGTTTGAAGTCTACGGTTGATCTGATCTAAACTAGATTCTTGATATTAGGGCTTTACTCTGCACCTTCTTCCTGCTCACACCCCAGAAACATCTGACCAATGAGAATGGTGAATATTCTCACGACTTTTAGGGATTTTGGTTTTAATTCATCAACTTTTCCAGTGTTGATACACAACTTTGACTTTGTGGGATTGGGACACAGCTCAGGTTTAGATATTTTTAAATGCTGAAATCATGATTGATATTCACCACCTATGATTTCACGGTCTCAGTTCCTCCTGCTGAACTTACCCCAGTCCTTCTTGACAAACTGCACAGCTGCACTTTTATTCCTGCCCTTCTTGTTCTCGAGGGAGAGTAGCTCGTTACCTGAAAGCAGAATGTTGTGAAGTGTAAATAGGTTCAGCCTTGACCACAGTCAGACCGAGAAGGGAATCCCAGGAGAGCGGACCCCTCTGCGAGACCAGACGGGGCGTCACTGTCTGTTAAAGACTTCTGTACAGCGAGAGTGGAGCTTGCAGTCATTTAAGAAAAATGTATAATATTTATATAAATTGATGTAAAATATGGCAGGGTCATTCTAAACAGTTCGCCTTCTTACTTGTGGACCTGCAGCTTCCTGGCCCATAAAGTCTGGTCCGGATGAAATCCTGGGCTGCCTGCTGCTGAGAGGACGCCAGCGCTTGCGCCTCCTTCACCGTCGCCACCGTGTAGTTTCCTTTGAGACTGACACAGGAAGGAAGTCCGGGTTCAATAAAAGACAAGGGTTTTCAGTTATTGGTTAAATCTGGAGTCTCTGCTCTGATTCTCAAGTCTTAGCCAGAATCCACACCAGTTATCCTGATCCTACATGGATCTGGATCTCAATCAGCACCGGATGCTGATTAAGTCAGTGCTCAAAAACCATTTCTTCATAGAACTTTGAGATTCTGCTCCATCAACAGACCACGGACACCAACACATAATCACAATTACTTAATATCATTCAACTACTTATTAACAAACCTATAGTGTGTTGAGATTATTCTGATGCAACCAGTGCATGGTTAGTGATTCACTGACATTTAATTGCAAACGAAAACACTAATCAAACCACCGTGACGTCACCCATCGGTTTGTCAGCTGCTGTTCTGAAGCCTCCAGTTTGTAATTTGTGCGTCGGCCATCTTGGTTTTTTGAAACCAGAAGAAACCATACGTGGAGGAGAAGGTGGAGCTGAGGAGGAGTGAGGGGTGGAGCTGACCTGCTCTGACACAGCGCTGCTTTCCACAGCCGTTGGTGGGTGAACTTACGAAGTTTCTTCTAGACTGGTAAGTAAACAGCTGGTAATGCTATGAGTAGCTATGTAGCAATAGCAAAACATACAAAAAGGTCCTTTAAAAGGTTTATTTACATACTTTCGAGAATGCGCAATTTTCTGACTCCTCTTTTTTTTCTTCTTCCCACTCTCTTCTTCCTCTTCCTGCCGCTCTTCTTCAGCTGGTGAGAGGATACAGTAAGTCACACTGATCTGAAGTGAGCATCAGCTTAATGTGTAAAATATGTCAGTAGCTTCTTCACCTTGATCTTCAGACTGTTTCTGTTTCCTGGAAAATAAAGAAGATTAAAATGTTCAGAGACGGATAGATGTTTAAATTTATAAAATTCAAAGAGCTGCAGAACAAGTCAGGCCAATAAACGTACTTCGAAGAGGCTGATTCGATTTCCTCCAACATGTCGTCCGACAGCAGTTTTCTTTTCTATGGCAATAAGCAAAATGAGAAAACATCACATAGAAGCTTGATTTAAAACGGTCAATGTTTCTACACGCAGCTAAACATAACCTGTAAAGACAAGTTAAAAACACAGTTCAATTAAAAAGAAGGACAACACAAAAACATGAGGCTGTACTTAGCTATTGCAGTGTATGGGCATGATAATGAACGTCACTGGTCCCATGGTCATGTTTAAAACTAAGAGTTTTTGCAGTTGTTGCCTCAAAGCTGTGGAACCCATGTGCTCCCTACATCTCTATTTTTAAAGTTAGACTAAATTTACACACATTTTTTTATTCACTGGCCTTTTTTTATCTTACCAACCTTTTAGTTTCTCTGTATTGTATATTGTGTTTGGTTTCTTGTTCTGTTGTATGTTTATACGTTTCACAATATAGTATATTTATTCCGGTTTTCTTGTTTTTAATTCACGTGAATGGTATCATCTTTAAACTGTGTTTAAATTTGCTCTGGAAATAAAATTTACTTGACAGCATCAAGATTAATTCTAGATTATACAGCTACTCCTTTTAATTAAAACAGAACCATGTGTCTAATGAGTATAGGTATTATATTTTATGTGTAGGGCAGATGTCACATTTAAGCTGAAATGGATGCAATAAATAAAAGCACACATTTGTAATTGTTACGTAAGTGTATCGAAACTAGATGTGGTTGTTAGGGGATGTTTTTGTATTTCTCACACACACACACCTTCTGTTCCTGGAACAGCTCCTGTCTTCTCCTCCTCTTTTCCTTCAGCAGCTCCTTTTCCCTGCAAACAAGAAAATGCTTCTTTAACCAAATACACAAAATGACACTAAAAATGGCTGTTTCGCTGGTTCAAAGCTACACTGCTACACTTGTACAGTAAGCAGGATTATATCTGGACAGATTCATCACACCAAACTCCGGCACTAAATTGTTGGGAGTCACAGACTTAATGCAACGTGGTGGTTTCGTTGCACTAAGAAACAAAATAACGTAATTTGTTAAATAAACAGCTGTTCGGTGTCAGCGCCGATATGGAAATTGCCCCCGAATAGATCAGCACATGTGATGAACAGGTCATTGTAATGCATTATGTCTGCCCATTAGCACAAAAACACCCCCAGGACTGTTTATTTTGAACGGATTTTGGTTTGACGGTGTCCCCGTGCGTATGACGCTAGTTAGCCGTGTTAGCTACCTCCTGGCTGTGTCCAGCGCCTGCTTCATGCTCCGTAGAGCCTGCGCCTTGGAGTCGTCAAAGGTCACCTCTTCGGGCGCCTCGTCGCCACTAGACTCGGTCATCAGAGTGAAATTTTCGGCCTGTTTTTCGTTATCCATCTTCTCTGATGGTGAAGTTGTTTTCCCACGTTGTTTCTTCGCCATATTGGTTGTGTGACGTCATAAGACGGGGACGTAAGTGGGGGACGTCTATCTTCTAGTGGCGGGAAGGAGGATCACAGCCAGAGAATATCATAAAAACTGATTTAAAATGTTTTCATTTCGAAATCATTAAATTTAAATTGAATTAAAATTAAAATTTTTATTACTATCCTAAATTTATTACATTTACTTTTACTTTTATTGATTACAGATTTACACACCAGACTTTAACGCCAGGCTATCAAGACTTTTATTTAGCATTTTTGTCGGAAAACAACATTTACAGAGATACATACATACATACATATATATTAATCATATATACACCGCAGACTGTTTATAAATTGCTGACTTCCGGGACTGTGAGTGCTGTTGTATTTCCCTTTTTTTTAACAATATATATTTCGCTATTTCGCACTTTACATTGCCAGTTCGTTGTATTTAAAAACCTGAAAATGTGTGCGTTACATTTTTGTTGTGATTAAGATACTTGTTGAGTTTGTCTGTGCCTTTATTTTGAAAGCCACGCCCGGAAAGGCTCGGGTTATTCTAAGGATCTTTGGAGCAGCAGGTGCAGCAATAACAACACCAACGGGCCCAGATAACGGGACTGTCCGGACGCCATGCACCGACTGTTGTTTGTGTTCCTGGCCGCAGCTGGGGCATCGGTTCTCGGCCTCCCCGGACTGGATGTCACGAAGGCGGACAAGCCCTGCCTGGCCCCGCTGCAGTGGGAGGGCAGATGGGTACTGTACGACCACAGCACCGGGAGGAACAACCGGGCCGCTGTTTCCTATGACGGCCTGAACCAGAGGATCCGAGTCCTGCAGCAGCATAAGAAACACACCCCGTGTCAGAAGTAAGAGCCGTCGCTGCTCCAGTGATTTGATTTAATATTAGTTTAAATGTAATGTAAAGGTTGATGGAATATCACAGTGTTCTCGTATCGTTACATCAGTTATAATAATATAATAAAGAAAATAATACTTCCCCAGTAAATACAGTTGATTAATTTACATAAATGGCACCAAAACACAAAAATATACTAATATAATAATGCATCTAAATAATCATAGAAATTTCCGACACTAAAATACAAAATACACTATATAATTAAGATTATAACAATAGTAGAGGATAACATAGGATAATATAGAAGTATTAAGACATAACTTCCGCTTTGTATTAGGAGTTAATTAAGGCTTCATTATGGTTCCAAAAATTAAAGCTTAGAAGTTAAGAAGGCATTAATATAAACATTTTGGTTGCTAGTTTTTGAAAAATCTCTTTTTTTGTCTTTATCATGTTCGTAATACTCTAAACATGTTGATAAATAAAATATTTTCTAAAAAAGGATTTTGTTGGATTTTTCATAGCCTGGTAGCACGAAAAAAGTTCTTAATGTTGGCTAATGACTGAAATAAAAAAAAAAACACTAAAAATATGTTGAAATAAAGCATATATACATATAAAAACCATAAATATTAAAACAATTTAAAAAAAAGTCATAATGGCACATAAAGGCATCATAATTAACAGCTTTAGAAATTGATTCTTTTCTTGTTTTCATGTGTTTTCCCCCAAAAAACAACAGCAAAAAATCTGCTAATGAGGCTTTAAACTGAATCCTGGATACAATTTTCTCTCTTCATTCATCTGAAATACAAACAAGATACAATATCCCTGATTTACATAATAAAAAAATAATCTCACCATCAGGTTTTTTGAGTACATCTACTTGTACCAGAGCATGGTCATGTTCCAGATCGACCAGAAGACCAAAGACTGCTCCAAAATCGCGCTGACGGAGGCCTGGGATCCCTTCGACATCCCCGACAACTCCACCTTCGAGGACCAGTACTTCATCGGAGGCCCTGGGGACAACGTGGAGGTTCAGGAGTGGTCAGATAGGAAGCCGGCGCGCCAACGTAAGTCTGAACAAAAGCTATAAACGCTGGAAAAATATCACATCAAATGGTTACAGTTTCCTATTTTGTTTTTCACAGCATCACAAGTTCTTAGAACGTTCACATGGATTTTATGAAGAAAGTAATTTTAAGTGTCAAAACTAGCTGGTATAAAGTAGAAGTGATAAATATTGGTATCATTTTAGTCAACCGGCCTTTTAAGTTTGATGACATACAATCATCTGATCAGACATAACATTATGACCACTGACAGGTGATTAACACTGATCACCTGGTCAGTGGTGGATACATCAGCCAGCAGCTGAACATTTAGTCCTGAAGTTGATGTGTTGAAGCAGGAAAAATGGTCAAGAGTGAGGATGTGAGGGACTTTGACTTTGACCAAACTGTGATGAGACGACTGGTCAGAGCTTCTCCAACACTGCAGAACCACTGGACCACAGACAGGGTCAGGGGTCAAGGCTCAGTGATGGTGGTGGGGAGTGAAGGCTGGACCCTGTGGTCCGATCCAACAGAAGAGCTACTGGAGCTCAGACTGATGAAGAAGTTCATGCTGGTTCTGATAGAAAGCTGTCAGAACACAGAGCATCACAGGTTGTTGTGTATGGGGCTGTGTAGCCTCAGACCGGTCAGGGTGTCCATGCTG
>CM076662.1:21622151-21779007 GCA_038496675.1 Rachycentron canadum | reverse complement strand
GGATCACAGAGCAGGTATTCTGTCCTTCTACAGCGTCTCTGAGACCATGACTCTCCTCCACAGAGTCCAGACCACATTCACTCAGCCTCTACATGCTGGACTTGGGTTTTACTCGTCTACAGGAGCCACAGCTGAGTTGTGTGAACTCGAATAGATGAAGGTCATTTAAGGGGCAGTTGGGTAAAATCTGTATTTTAGTTGCTCAGTTTATTTTGTCTCCATGTTTGTTGCTAAAAGCTCATTGCTGTTGTGTTTCTGCACTGCACAGAGATCACCTGTCAATCAAACATTATGGGTGGTACTTTGACCTCTGCTCATTTCTCGTTGTGTTGATGTTTGAGTTTCTTCAGGTGGAGCTGGAGCCATGGAGGAGATCACTGCTCATGATGATTGTTCTTCTCCTAAACTGACATTTCTCCACATGAAAACATCAACTTAACTGTTGGTTGAATATTTGTGTTGATGTGTTTGTCTCTTGTTGTTCATTACATTTACATTGATGTGTTTGCAATCAGGAAACAAACTGGAAACTTGAGATGTTGTATTCAAACTTTTATAAAGAAATTTGAAGAATCATGAGAGGTCAAGGACAAAAAAAGGACTGGAAGTACAAGAAAAGCTTCAAAACCTGATGAGAAGTTTCTCAGAGTTTCTTCTTTGAGAGGAGAAGTTGTCCAGCAAGGACCTGGCTCAGCATCTGGCAGCTTCATCAGGATGAAGCCAAGTTGACCTTCTACAGTCAGAAGCTTGATCAGGAATGAGCTTTGTGGAAGGGCAGCAGCCAAGAAACCTTTTCAGAAGGGGAACTGGGTAAAAAGGGTAAAATATGCTAAAGCTCACAAAGATTGGAATATAGATCAGTGGAAGAGAGCCTTATGGAGTGAAGAATTGAAGTTTGAAATTTCTGGGTCCAGTCGTGGACAATATATGAGGGGAAGAGTTGGAGAGAGATAAAGGATGATGCTTGAAGAAGTCATTTTGTCCTGAAAAGTTGTTTTTAAATTTAGTGTACATATTTCCTGTGTTTTTGCTGTTTGTATCTTAATAAAGAGATTGAAAAAAAATATATGGATGGTCATTAAAACTTTGCTAAAACAACAAAGCTGGTGGTGGCCTAAGACTTTTGCACAGTACTGTATATCTGATATTCAATGTAAATACATTGAGGCTCATTATTTTCCATATGAAGATGTAAACTGCTCTGAGGTCTTTGGACTTGATTAATATATTTGTAATTTGTTGTCTCACTTCTCCATTGGCTCTTAATATAGAAAAGCATCAGCATTTTCTTAATATGTTCCAGAAACGCAACAAAAACGGTATAAAACACAACAAGAAAGTCTGGTTTGAACAGAGAAACATCTGCCACAGTTTGATAGACAGCTGGTAATATAGTCCATATACAGTACATAATATGGCCAAATGCATGTGGACATCAAAAGACTAAAGCTAACAGTGTCTCAGTCTGTCTCAATACTTTATGATTTCTGTGGCTCTCAGCTCCAATCACACCAAAACCATCAGCATTCCCAGTATGGAAGCCCCCAAACCCCCAGACTCATGGTGTTTGAGTGTTAATTTTTCTTTCCACATTTAAACTGAAATACAATATGTACTCAGGTATGTACTAGTTTAGTTTGTATTAGTTTATTTGGTGGTCACAAGGTATGTGAATTAAGTGGTTTTCAAAAAAATTACAGGGGACCATACAACCAGGTTTTTACCACTGGGTTAGGGTTAGGGTTAGGGTTAGAATATTTTAGTCATGATCCAATATTCTCCAAGAAGTACCTGAAAAACTATGCCCATGTGTGTAGAACTATACTTTTTATTAAATCAATTAACTTCATCCAGCATATAAAAATAAAAATAATAACTAAGCTATTACTATCGCTGTAACACAAAATTAGGGGATTTCAAATTTAAATTACAACTATATAGTAATTTATACCTATATTAAAAAACATGACATTTATTTTGAAAATATCCTCACTTAAAGTTTCCTGTCTTAAACGGTAGTTGTTTATTTATTTTTTAAATGATTTTAAATGCTTTATCCAAAGATGAAAAAGCTGAGGCGTGCGGGGGGGGGGTAGCGAACTGACCTCTACGGACTCCACATCCCAGAATCCCTCGCGTTTTTTCTTTTTTTTTTGCTCTGCAGCGGACCTACTTCCGGTGCGAGCAGACGAAGAGGAAACAGATGACTCGGCTGCTGCTCCGAGTCCGAGTCTGACTGAAAACATCAGACGGTTTGTTTGTCAACCTTTAACCGCCCGAAGGAGCCGGTCTGGGAGGTAAGGAGCAGGAAGGAGACGCTTTAAAAGCCCGGCTGTAGCATACGGCTAACTAGCTAACTAGCTAACCAGCTAACCTGGTGTCAAGTGAGCCGAACGATGCTAACACCTCAGTCTCATCCTCGGACGGCGTTACAGCTGCACCGGGACGATTTGATTCCGGGGCTGTTGTTGTTGTTGTTTTTTTTTTTTTTTTTTTGCCCCCGTTATTTGCTCACACGCCATCTGAAGCAGCCCAGGTTGTGTGTAGTGGTGTTGTTATTGTTGGTGTTTGGCCTCGGGTCAACTCTGTGTGTGTGTGTGTGTGTGTGTGTGTGTGTGTCTGTGTGTGTGTGTGTGTGTGTGTGTGTGTGTGTGTGTGTGTGTGTGTCCGTGTCCGTGTCCAGATGCACGTTTCTCATCAACGGTGTCAAGTGCCGCAGTTTTTCAGTTTTCACTGGCTCATCACTGGGGCAGTTGGTGAGCTTTGGACCCTATCAGCTGAGAGCAGAGTATAATTTCAAGCACACTGTCGTGTCCCAGTTTTTAGTCCTGACCTGTGACATTGATTTTAAAGGTCCATGTTTAAACTTCTTTTTAGAACCAAAAACCATCTCAGTGTAGTTTTACATCTCCTCAGGCTTCTCTCTGGAGCTCTAGTGACAACAGGTCACTGAGTCAAGTGAGTGAGCAATTAAAAATACTGCAAATCTGAGGCGAACACTCAGATGGATGGTGGCTCTTGGGGGGCGTGGCTGAGGGCGGTGACTGCTTTGTTGTGACATCACAAAGTTCCAGAAGTCCTGACGGCTGGTTTTAAGGCTCAGTTTCTGAGAACAGGCTGTGAGCATTTCTCTGTGACTGAGACCTTTGATACTTTCACTGTATTAATATAGAACCTGGACCTGCTTTATAATCAGAGACCACATGGAGGTCTACCTTTAGACTGTATGGACCATTAACATCTACCTTTAGACTGTATGGACCTTTAACATCTACCTTTAGACTATATGGACCTTTAACATCTACCTTTAGACTGTATGGACCATTAACATCTACCTTTAGACTGTATGGACCTTTAACATCTACCTTTAGACTGTATGGACCATTAACATCTACCTTTAGACTGTATGGACCTTTAACATCTACCTTTAGACTGTATGGACCTTTAACATCTACCTTCAGACCGTATGGACCTTTAACATCTACCTCTCTCTCTGTGATCTTTACACTGTATGGACCTTTGCATTACATTATTATAACATGGGTTTCCTGTTACTTGCAATGAACCCAGGCTGCAACTTGCAGTAATTAATTTGTTCTTATGTTAAAAAAAAGTCGAAAATAACCATTAAAGTTATATCTACAATGTTTAAAACATGTTTTAAATGTTTAAAACATTTTAAACTGTTTGTAAAATGAAGCCAATGCCGAAGAGCCTTAAACGTTCATTCTCTCTAATGACCATCAGGGGGCGACTCCACTGGTTGTTAAAGAAGTCAGATTGTATTGAAGTCTATGGGAAAATGTCCCTACTTCTCCCTTGATTTATTAGCTCAGTAAATGTTTTCCTAATGAGTTTATGGTCTCAGTCTCTAGTTTCAAGTCTTCAATCACAAGACTTGAGGAGCTTCTCCTGCATGACTGCATTGATCCAGATTATAATGGAGAACAGTTTCAGGGAAATCCACTAATCTGTAAAAACCCTGTGACCAGTAGTCACTTTAAATTTAAGTCAGACAAGAATCAAAACTGAGAATAAAATTATTCACGTTTTTCTCCCCCAGCTAAAAAAAGGGAGTGGGGGCCAATGCTTAAATTCCTAATCAGGGGCGACTCCACTGGTTGTTAAAGAAGTCAGATTGTATTGAAGTCTATGGGAAAATGTCCCTACTTCTCCTTGATTTATTAGCTCAGTAAACGTTTTCCTAATGAGTTTATGGTCTCAGTCTCTAGTTTCTAGGAGAAGTAGTGACATTTTCCCATAGACTTCAATACAATCTGAGTTCTGATGGTCATTAGATAGAATGAAGGTTTAAGGCTCTTCAGCATTGGCTTCACTTTACAGATCAGGTTTATTGAGAGTCTATGGTCCTGGGTCAGTCAGTTGTGTGTTATATATAGATATTATGAATATTGCGTTAACTGGGGTCGGAGTACCATCTTGAAATGCTGAAATATATTTGTCACTGGTAACTTTTCCCTTAAAAAACACAGTCAAAAGATCAAATTGGTTAAAACATTGAGTTGCAGCTGCAGAGGCTCAGTGGTGAAGAGGAAGCTGTGAGTGGGGAAATGACAGTAAATGATGTGACTTTCTTCTGAGAGAGAGAGTTTTTTTTTTTTGCTTGTGAGTCTTTCGCTTTTCTTTTCATTGTTCACAGTTTTGTTCCTTTTTAAATAATGTATCAGCTTCTGCTACCAGAGGGTTTGTTTTTAGAGTCATTTAATGCTGCTTAAATGGGGAAGAAACAATCAGTGCTGAGATGAAGCTGATTTCTAACTCAAGTGTGAAATATGAAAATCATGAGATCACGTGACCCACAACCAGTTCTTAATGTGGAGAGAGTGTCTGCTGGAGCCACACTGCATGAGCCTCGTGTTGCCTCACAGCAACTCAGGAAAACACAACGAGCTTCACTTCCTAAAACACACAGATTGTTAACAACACGAGTGACATGGAGGTCAAGGCCAAAAGTCACCCAGACAAAATGACTGTGAGATTATTAAAGCAACGTTTTTTTTTTTTTCTTCTTCTTCCCAGAGAAGCATTTGAAACATGAAAATGCGGAGTAATCTGCTGCAGAAAGTAGTCCCCAACTAATGCAATGTTTCTACATTACTAACATTTGATAAGAATTGAGCAGCTGGTTTCAGGTGTTACTGAGCATCTAGACGATTTATGTCTTCATTAGGAACCAGATGGTTTGGAGCTCAGTCTTTTCATGGGCATCCCTGAAAACGGACCCTTTTTTTTTTGACCTTTTGCTTCCTCCTCCCTGCAGATGCACTGATGCACTTTTCCTCCACTGACTAAATCCACATTCACTTGAACTGGCCCGACTTCCTGCTCCAATGACACGCCTCCTCTGAGTGCGAGTCCACGTTTTGAACGTTGACCGGCGGACGGGGGTGGGGCAGCCCATCCCTGGGGGGGCGTGGCCAGTGATGGACAGCCGATGCAGCAGCAGCGCTGATTCGCGGCTGACCGGCAGAGGGTTGGGGTCTCTCAACACCACGCCCATCTGTGCGAGGGTGGAGTCATACGAAGCTGCGGAGAAGAAGTGCATCTCCGATGTGAGGAGGACCTTCTGCCTCTTCGTCACCTTTGACCTCCTCTTCATCACCTTGCTCTGGATAATAGAGCTCAATGTAAGTTGTTGCACTTTGATTTGTGATTTTTAAACACATCTTTTCATCACACAGGTGTAAAATAATATGTCTACAGCCGGTTATTAGTCAGGTCCTGCACTATTCTATTACCCCTCCATCTTCAATCTCGCTTTGAGGAGGAGGAGGATGATGATGATGGGACGATCGTTCAAACAAAGTACTCGACATTAGTGATGTTTCCTGAGATGTTGAGCTGAGCTCTCTGGGTGAAGCGTCTACCTGTGACCTCACTTCTCGTCTGTACCACATGACTGCTTTTGGTGGCGTTTCCATTTATGGAGCGACCGCAACATTTGACTGTATGTGTAAGACCCCATCTCGGCACGCCGCCAAGATGGGGTCTGGTCCTGGCTGCAGCATCCTGCGCTCCAGTCCGACCCACGGTCCTTTGCTGCACGTCTTTCTTTTTAAATGTAGATATTGGCTTTCGGCTAACGGTACAACCTGGGCCTTAAAATGCTGGTGACGCAGAGTGAAAATCCTCCATAGATCAAACCGTCTCATTTTGGTTTGGCATTCGTGGTCTTCAACAAGTATGAAGGACCAGACCTTCGTAGACCAGGTCCTCTGAAGGATGCCGCCCCTGAATAGAGACACATGAATTCTCAACTGGATAATTTAAATTCTTGTCTGCCCTGTATAATAACTTAATGTTAAAGAACTAAAACCTTCACTTTCACAGGAGAAAAACTGCCAAACCAAACCTTGAGGCTTCAGTTCTGATTCAGCTGCTGTGATTCTTGTATCACGGGAGAATTAAATGTTTGATTTTATTTGACCTGCGTAACAACAGAGTTCAGTTGACCAAATATTCACCAAACATTGACATTGCCAGCTGACCCTCGTTCAGTTGAGCTATATTACAATTACAATATTATAACACTTTGTCAGATAAGTGTTTATGTTCAGACGTTTTGTCTGAATCGTTTTAAGGCCAAACGACCGGGAACGATCAAGTCCAGGTCACGCTCCTGTAAAACTTTGCTCCCTGAATGAGAAAGTGTTTTTTTTTATTTTAACCCTAACTGTAGTACGCTTTACACTTATGGTTTCACAAGAGTCGACCTTGAGCACTGAAATAGCTTGTGTCTGCTCTGAGGAGGAGGAGGAGGGGTGTTTTCTTCCCTTTTTCCTTCCTTCTTCTCTGTAACACTAACATAACTCTGAATCCAGTGCTACAACATTTGACTTGCAAACTAATTTGAGTCATTCAACTACTGCAACCACCAGGAGCAGCAGGAACTAACTTGTCCTGTGGCCAGATGCATAAAACCCTGTAGATTCATGACTAAAACTATGTAAATGCACAAAACCATAAATATGCAGACGCAGTTACAGCTCACGAAGTGCTTTGACTCACAAATCAGAACAGGACAGAACTGAGGTGGATTTACAGAAGGAAGTAAAATAAATAAATTACAGGGAACTGATACTACACATATATAATGAAAACATAATGAAACATAAGCATACAACAGAACAAGTAACTGAAAGGAGCAATTACTCAATACAGAGATAAAAGGTTTGCCAGCTGAAAAGGACGGCGAATGAAAAATGTGTCTTTAGTCTGAATTAGGTTATCGAAGATGGTTCATCAGTAAAGTTTAGTTCAATGACTCCAGCTGTAAATTCTAGTTTTACTCTGAACTTCATCAGGACCAGAGACGTCATCAATATCAGGCTACAGAGGCTCGAGCTGTGATCAGTAAATATTAAAATAAAGACTGATGACGTCATCTGTGTTCGTATACGGATTAGAAACACTGATTCAGGCGTTCGCATGGTGTTTGTGTGTAGGCATCAGTGAAACTTCTGACCCCTGGACTGGACACGTTTTAGTCAAGCTGTTACCCATTGACACCTTATTGATCACCTTATCTACCACCTGATCATATCTTGGGTATTTATATGTTTGAGATAAAGATGTCTTCTTTTTTTTGGCTGGATTGTTTTCAGTGGTGGATTCACAGACAGTTTTTAAAACTGGACGTAGACTCTGTAAAGTGAAGCCAACGCTGAAGAGCCTTAACCCTTCATCCTCTCTAATGACCATCAGGGGGCGACTCCACTGGTTGTTAAAAGAAATCAGATTGTATTGAAGTCTCACTGCCTTGTGTAGTGAACATAGACTGAATATAAAAATGGATGTTAAACCAGGTCTGTAAAGTGAAGGCAATGCTGAGGAGCCTTAAACCTTCATTCTGTCTAATGACCATCAGGGGGCAACTCCACTGGTTGTTAAAGAAGTCAGATTGTATTGAAGTCTATGGGAAAATGTCCCTACTTCTCCCTTGATTTATTAGCTCAGTAAACGTTTTCCTAATGAGTTTATGGTCTCAGTCTCTAGTTTCAAGTCTTCAATACAACATGATGTTCATTTTTTAAATGATGGTCCATTTAGAGGAAAATAGACCAGAAAGCAGGGGATGAATTAGGGGGCGTGGCTACTGGGTGATTGACAGACTGTACCACCCAATCAGAGCAGGTCAGCTCCACCCCTCACTCCTCCTCAGCTCCACCTTCTCCTCCAAATATGGTTTCTACTGGTTTCAAAAAACCAAGATGGCTGTTGAACAAATTTCAAACCGGAGGCTTCAAAACAGCAGCTGACAGACCGATGGATTTAGACTTAACTCACTGTCACAACTCCAGATAAATAAATGTTTTACCCTGTGTGTTGACTTGTGTGTCTCTGAGCTGTACCAATGAGGAAAAAAAAAAAAACAAAAAAACAGGATGGCCGACAGACAAATTCCAACCTGGAGGCTTCAAAGCAGCAGCTCACAAACTGATGGGTGACGTCACGGTGGGCTGAGGCCTGCGTGGAGCCACCAAATCGACTGAAGTCCAAATAAAAAAAAAAAAAGATTCTACGTATCACACACCTTTAACTGTTGCCACACACTGTCGCCATAAACAAATAACATGTAGATCATTGTTGGAGAGGGAAGTTCCAGAGCTAGGCTTTAGTCACCAAAACAGTTTTTGCCACACGTCTCATTCCAGTCATACCGATGATACCACAGAGCCTGAGTGAACTCAGTCCGGTCAAGTGAAGCCCATAGCTCACACCAGGCTCCTTCTCCTCTGCTGCTGACAACAGTGAAACATAATGAGTTATTAATGAGTTTTTGTCCTTCATTTGATGAGAACAACATAATTTTATATCAGTGGAAGAAAAACACTCATCAATAACATGGACCTTCTTAGTTAACACAAGTCAAACTTACCAATAGGTACAATGGTATCTGCCCTCATGGGTGATATTAAAAGTCAGTGTTGATATTTGTAAATAATTAAACAGGAAATAAACAAATAAAACACTCCAGCTTCCTGCTCGTTATCACCCTCTAATCAGTGGCTCTTAATTACCTCACTGATTAACATCTAGTTTGTTTAATCTGCTCATGAATCAGCGTGAAAGTCTTTTTACGAGGTGGTTAGATAAACGTTATCCCGAGTGTTGAGCTGTTTCCAGTCTTTGTGTTTCTCCAAATCTCTGAACCGTCCCTTTTTAAAATGAAAAATAAGAACTTTTATTATTATTATGTCATTACGGCTCGTTTTCTCAGTTGTCGCAGCTTTAATTAACCGTCAGTGTCTGAGCTGTGAAGACGACGATGACGATGAACTGAACCTTTGGTTTTGATGAGTGGTTTGTATTTGACAGGTGAACGGGGGCATTCAGAAGCAGCTGGATAAAGAAGTCCTGCACTACGACTACCACGCCTCTTTCTTTGACATCTTTGTAAGACCTTTGTTTTTATTATTCGTCAGTCAACTTTGTTCATGTCTTAGTCTTTTAATTGTTCCCCCTTTTTGCTCTGTTCTTGTTTCCTCCATGTCTTTTTGTCTTTGAGTCCTAACTTGTCCCTCTTCGTCTTCGTGTCTTTCCTTCCTCTGCTCCCTCAGCTCCTGGCTGTTTTCAGGTTTGCCGCTCTCATCTTGGCATACGCCGTCTGTAAGCTCCGTCACTGGTGGGCCATCGCGGTAAGTTTTCTTCCTCTAGTCTGAAAAGTGACAGTTTCTTTTATTTTATTTTTTATTAGTACCAGCAGGAGGCGCTGTCTGGAGAACAAAGGTGCTTGTTGTGCGCTGCAGGCTGCCATATTTGTCTTTATACTCAAAATATGAAGCGTGCGTATGGAAGTACGTGAATTTAGACGATTGAGAGACAAAGGGTTTTTATTAATCCTGTTTATTGGTTTATGACTTTGTCTCAGTAACTGTTCCTACACAAACTGGGTAGTTGTTACCCTGCATGTGACCAGGGTGCATTTACAGACTGGGTGGCATTTTCAAAATCATTAATACGTTTAAATGTATTTAAAAAGCAAAATGCAGTAAAGTAAGTAAAAAGCAAAGACATAAATCTAGAGGACAGAATGAATAAATAAATATTTTAGTGATGAAATTGTATTTTTATTAAATCCAAATGCTGTAACCAATCAGGCTTTAGACTGAGGTAGGACTGCCCACCTAACTAACGTCCAGGCTTTTTGCATCTATTTATATATTTAATTGTTTATTTTTGCGTTAATGTATTTATTTACATGTCATTTTTCCCTCGTAATAACAAAACAAAGTTTGAAACAAAGTATTAGAGTAAAATTAAAGAAATAATTAAACTGCTACTTTTCACAGAGTGAAGAGTCGGGGACTATTTTCTCTGAGAAAATCCTCCTTGTGTTGTCTTTATTTCGTTGTAAGGCGTTTCTGTTATTTTGTCCACCCCCTGTATTTTTCCACTGATCATCACAGGAGACGATTTTCTTGTTTGTTTTTTTGTTTTAATTCATCATAACAGAATATTTTCCAATTATTGAGCCTGTGTTGAGGAATGAATTACAGTCATTATTTTTGATAGAAAGTGACTAAACGTCGCTGCCTCTGCTTCCTGGTCGTCTCTGACGGTCTCTCTGTGTCTGTGCAGATCACCACTGCCGTCAGCTGTGCTTTCCTGATTGTGAAAGTCATTTTATCGAAGGTAGGAAAAATACGATGTGTGAAGTTTGTTGAACATTAATTCATGTTACAATTAATGTTGTTTGAGCTCGGAGGTCAAAGGGTCAGCGTCATTCCTCCACCTGCTGGTCACCATCAGAACTTCTTGTCCCAGATTTTATGCACGAACTCATTTAACATTGTTTTATCAGGTTGGGACTAAAATATAACTTTTTCTAATTGTATGAACGTCACATCACAACATGATGAAAATGTTTTGTCTCCTGTCTTTATTATCTTATTCTATATGCCTACTTTTACCTTACATTTGTTGTAAATGTTATGCTTGTGTTATTATATTTTTCCTTAATAACATGCAGGTTCCAGTTTGTTTCATGTTTTCATGTTGAATGATTTTATTTTGCTGCAATTTACAAACCTATCGGTGTAAAATCTTATTATTCAGGCTCAAAATATCACAAAGTTGCATCAAATCAATCTTTATTAGGCCTTTATTTAATTTGTAGTGAAAAGTATGTGTGTGTGCAGCTGCTGTCTCAGGGGGCCTTTGGGTACCTGCTGCCCATCATCTCCTTCGTGTTGGCCTGGATAGAAACATGGCTGCTCGACTTCAAGGTTCTGCCTCAGGAAGCTGAAGATGAAAACAGTGGGTCACAGTCGCACAGAAGTGAAACTGATACAACAACCACTGTTGTTACTGTCGGTGATGTTACTAGTGTTGCTGCTAATATTGGTCCTAATACTTACTGCTAGTGTTATAATCTCTATTATACTCTGTGGTTCGGATTATAATTAAATGTAAAAATCCTTAGTGCTAATGATGCTGCTGCTGCTTGTGGCTACTACTGCTACTATACTACTGCTATTATTAAGGATACTAAGAGTACCATCAATAGTACTATGTTACTGCTGTAATACTATGGCTCTTGCTGTTGAGAGTACCAGAGTTGCCATGGATACAACTAGCATGTGTTAGTGCTGTATGACTGTATGAGATACTGTTGTTTGGTTACTGCTCCTACTATTATATTCAGTATTATTTGAACTGACTGTTATTGCACTTTACTGTGAACACTGCTGCCGCCTATGTTAATGGTTCTGCTGCAGTTTTAAGGGACACGTGTCTTCCTGTTTGTCTTTCAGGGTATCAGTCCTTCATGGACGCCACAGAGCGAGCTCCACTCATGTGTCCGGGTCCTTTGTCTGATGGACAGTTCTACTCTCCTCCGGAGTCCGTGGCAGGTGTGTTCACTCGTTCAGTGTGATGATGGGAGCTTCTGGCGGCCGTGATCCGGTCGGGGTCTGATCATGAGTCTTTAGCCGAGCTCTGGTTCAGGGTTTAGGACTTAAATCTGTGTTGTCAGGATCCCTGAAACTCCAGTTCTCCTCAGAGGCTGATGAGTCTCAACCTCATTTTTGTGTCTTGTTAAATCACCTGAAATGGTGTAGGTCACTGTTTCTGAGGTTCAGCAGACCTGGTTTAGGTCTGGTTTAGGAGTTTTTTATATAGCCCTGTGTAGCTCAGATACCTTTTACATTCATAACGTACACAAACCTATGAAATGATCTATTTCAAATTAAAGATATGGGTTAATTTAATTCAGGTAAAAGACCTAGAACAGAGTATATCATGTTTTCAGACCAACAAAAATAAAATTATGACGACAAAGTAACTCATTGCTCTTGTAATGTAAAGTTTCATTCAACAACCTGCCCAGTCACACATTATATGTAGCTCCTGATCAAAAACTAACTTTCTATATGTTCAGCTCCTTGACCTGGTGGTGAGAAGCCTCCTGCGTTCAGAGGATTGTCGGTGCTGTCGTCTGATTTATGGAGTAAATTTATCTACAGTCCACGAAAATTAGACAGGAAGCTGCAAAAAAACAAAAAAAACAAAAGACAAACCACAAAAACATCATTGTTCACTTTGGACAGAGCTGCTTTCCCCTGAAGTCGGCCTTTATGAGCTAAGTGCTAACCCTGAGCTAAGTGCTAACCCTGAGCTAAGTGCTAACCCTGAGCTAACTGCTAACCCTGAGCTAACTGCTAACCCTGAGCTAAGTGCTAACCCTGAGCTAACTCAGGGTGTATTTCCCTAAAGGTCAAATTATTCCTTTAAGGCAGCTTTTTTTTAAAGCGTGGTCCAAGTAAGAATTCAAAACAACTCATCTGGAAATTCAACAGTGTTGTTGTTCTTCAGTGTAACCGACTGTTTCGTGACTCTTTCCTCACGTAGCTTCATCGCTCACGGTTTATGTTTTAATATACGTCAGAAACGATCAGCTGACATTGGAGGGGAAATGTTGATGCTAACAGCTAACTGTTAGCTGACTGTGAACATTCGGGTTTGATTTTTGTGGCTCGGTCCTTAAAATGCTGCTTTAATGTCACGGATTGTTTTTGAATTTGCTGTTTCATTTGTTTCTGTTTTGTTTTCAGACTCTGACGAGGATCTGGATGATAAACATGATCCAGAAAAAGGGCTGATTCAGCAGGTGACCTAACGGGTAAGTTTCCTCCAACACGTCCTGTATGTCGTCCAAATTTTAAAGCTCCATTCATCCATTTAGTTTTTTTCCCACTCTCTCCTCAGGATCTCTCCTTTGTCTCCTGCTCCTGTCGTGCTACTGAAGGAAAATTATTCTGCCTTACACATTCTGCCGTTTTTTTAGTTTTTATTTTTTGCATACTCACACTCACAAACGACGCACTTCAGTTTCTGATATCAGCCTTTCTGCTTGTTCACAGATCAGAAACCTGCTGCTTTAAAAGCGATTTCAATGACATGATTTTTGTTTTGCACATCACATATGAAGCTCAATCAGATCAATTTCAGTATCAGACTGTTTATTTCTTCTCTGAGGTATTAATGTCTTATATTACCAGCGTCATGTTTACTTTTAATTTGGTGATTATTTTCACTTGCTTGGGTTTGAAGTCACTAAAGGAAAATAAGCTCCAGAGACTCTGCACAGGAAAGAAGGATTTCTCGGCCAGTATTGAGTTAATGGACCATGTTTGTAGCAAACGAGAGGCGAAATATTTACGATTCACTGAGTTAATAAAACAACTCTTAGAAATGTCTTCAGGGCGTTTTCAGAGCTGGAAGTCTGAAACAACTTGCATGGAACTGTATTATAAAGATCACAAATTTGCAGCATTTCCACATGAATGCTGGGGATCCTGAACTGTATGAACTGTAAACTGCTGTCAGACACAGTTGGAGCTTCATGTAAGGGTAAAAAAAAAAAAAAAAAAAAAGTGTACATATCTTCATGCATGCCTTGACCAGTGGCTTTGTTTTTACCAAAAAGCTTGTCTGTAAAATAGAATCATTAAAATGTGAAACTTTGTGTGGGTTTTTCCTTTTCTTCCTTTTTATTCTAGTATTTTCTGGGGAGCAAAACATTTAGTTCATGAAAAAAAAAAAAGCTAATTCTAATTAATTTTTTGTCCAATCCCACTTTAACCAGTTGGACTGAGACTGAGTAGGACCGCCCACCTAATTAACATACGGGCACAAAAGAATGAAGAAATAAACATAAAAGTACAGAAATATCATTTTTAAAGACCAAAACCTTTTAAGCATTTATTTCTGTATATATTTATTTCTGTGTATATTTATTTCTGTGTTCATGTCATTTTTAGCCCCTCGTGGTTTTCAACTTTTTTGATTAGTAATCAATATTCTCCTCAAACTACGGAGGCCTCAAGGGTCAATATTTAATAAATTGAACATATGAGTAATGACATGATTAAATACGGACACACACAGTAAATAACTACAAATTTAGGAGAAATAATATAATTTGTATGTTTTCTGAAATCCAGATCAATAATTATATTAAACCAACTATTCATGTCAAAATATTCTTTATTTAAATAAATAATCAGTGGTTCAGATTTTTTTTTTATATATATAAAATTCTAAATATGTTGTTAGTCATTTCTAAAAACCACTGGACATGTTCACTTTTCCACTGCATAAAAAAAAGTGACATTTGCACACAAACAAATTCCACAAACCAACAGTTTCTGTAATACTGTTTATTATTTTTTTCACATTTTTATTGACAGAAGTCAAGTATTCAAGGCGTCTGTAAACAGTGTGTCCACAAATCTACATTTTGCCTCTGTTCAGTGGCCTTTCAGTCAAAAACACTGTCCTTTTGAAATAAATACAATACTAATAAAAAAAGGTGAAGGAGCGGAGGATAAACTAACCTACATCTGTCTGAAGGAGCTCATACAGATTCAGATTCAGTCTGTGTGTGTGTGATCAGTCTGGAAATGATGCCACGTTACATGAAACATGGAGGTCAGCGCCTCCTTGTGTCCACAAGGGGAAGTGGAACGAGCAGAGGAGGGGAAACAGTAAAATCCTGGAGCTGTCGTCAGCAGCTCAACCAACAGAAACATCATAGGGTGAAACACTGAGATCACATCTCACAATGTGGATTCATCCGCTGCTCAAAGTAGTCCGACAAATAATACGTGTTTGAGAAATGTTTGTTAAAAACTAGTGACCATGTGGTTGTTTGTTTTTATTTGTTTTTTTTTTAAAAAAAAAAAGGCAAACTACATATTTTTATTTTTGATGGGATTTGCTAATAATAAAAATATACGACACCAGCCTTAAACTATGTGACATGAGCTCTTGTTTTTAAAGTGGAATAAGTGAAACCCTGTGAAAGATGGTCTCAGCGTTTCCTCCCCGTGGTCTCTGGTTTCACGCCGCGTCACACAAACAGGAAACAGAACAGACAGAAGGTGGACGAGTATCTCAGTGCTTCACTCACTAACACGACACAGACCTACACGGGGGTTAGTTGTGGTTTGTATGTTGTTCTCGCTTTATGTGAAAATGTAACGTGCGTTTCTACTCTACTGTCTCTACTGTGTTGGACTGAATCCACGCGTCAAGTTTTCTTCTTCGCTGCTTTTTTGGCAGATGATCACCTTTGTGTCCCTGTGACTCTTCATTATTGTGTATCATTATTGTCCTACATCCATTCATCTAGATAACAAAAGGAAAAAAAACCCCAAAAAAACAAATCTACCAAAATTTAGACTTTTCTTTCTTGATTTATTTTTTAAATTACTGGAGGCTCGAATCTTATTAAAAATATCAGCTTCCTGTTTGTGTCTCTCCTGTTATTGTTTTTTATTGTTTTTACATTTCAGAACAAGGAATTGTAATTTATCCTGCAAATATGAGAAATATGGACTTTGTGCAAACAAAGTCAGAAACAGGGAAAGAAATCAACTGTATTTCATAATTCTGTGTAAAAATAAAAAGTAATAACAGTAAAAATTAATGTCAATACAAATGGACATTTTTATTTTGGGTCAGTCGCATGACAAGCCAGGAATTGTTTTCATTTCTGATTAGTTTATATATGAAACGAAGGCATCAAACACTTCACCTCAGCTTTAAACTACATTATAATGTGTTTTCAACCATTTATTGAATATTCAGATTTTGTTAAATTAATTATTATGACATTTTTGGTTTGGCTCAAGCTTATTAAATAAATTAAAATCTCCTTTCCACCCAGTCTGACAAAAGGGGTTTAAAGGATTTTTGGAAATGAACTGCAGCTAAAACCATCAGCTGAGGATCAGCAGCGTTTTCTACAACACTGTCCTCAAATGTAAAAACACCGATGACATGGGACACACACACCGTTTTGGTCGTGTTTTGCGTTTCCTTCCTGTCTCTACATGCTGTCCCACGTCCGACCTGCAGGGAGGGAGGAGGGAGGACAGCGACCGACCCAGGAAACACTCAACTGCCACTGGCTGCACAATAACCCTCAACATTGTGTCTGCACTGAGGTCTGAAGACTCAAGAAAACAAACAAACAAACAAACAACAACGCAGAAGACAACTCTGTAACAAAAGGCAAACAAACATGATGATTCACACTTGTGTAACTGTCGTGAGTGAAGAGGCCGCACTTAAGGAAACAAGTGGTCGTAATGTTTTGAACGAATACTGAGTTTCACCTAATTTTACAGAATAAGAATCAAACCAGTGGAATCGACTGAAAGTCACTTTGAAAACCATTTGTCTGAATTTGTGTTTTTCATGTGACCATTTTAAGCAGAATCATTTTCAATACCACAAAATGTTTCTCTCTTTATCTAAGTGTTAAATATTTAAAAGAAAACTAATCTACAAAGAAAATCAAGAAAAATTCAACTTTCAGCTCAGACAATCGCGTTGATCCAAATTATTTAATAAAGAAATTCAAACATAAACAGTCATGTGGTCAAAGAAAGAAAAATCGATGTGAACTAGAAACTTCAGACACCTCAGATTTTCAAAGTCAAAACATATTCATTCAAACAGATGATTTTCAAAGTAAAATATTCCAGTACTGTAAATTTAGAGGTATTTCAAATCAATAACCAAGTTATATTTAGTTTCTTATAAAACTCAAAGAATTACATTTTGATTTCTAAATCCCAAACTTCCACTATATCTGTGCCAGATAACTAATTTTATAATATTTTAATGTGGTTGAATTTTAACTAATGAAACTTTTTTTTTTTTTTTTTAAATACCAGAAATTACAACATTAATGAAATTTTAGTTTTAATGTCCAATGTGCTGTTTCTTCATTGCTTCAAAATAAAACATTTAGCTAATTTATTTTGTTGTTGAGTCTCAAATGTTTACTTCAAATGTTTACTGGTGCTTTCGATCATAGCACATGATCATCAACCAGAATTTTAAAATTTAATTGTATTTTTTTTTTTATCTTCAAATGTAATTTTTTTTTCAGACCTGAGTTCTGCTGGTGAAGCTCAGGTGATGATGACTGAAAACCCGTTGGCCTGCAGAGGAAGATCATGCGATTCGATCGAAAGCTCCACAACAGCAACAACAAAACAAAGCTGGGGGTGCGATTGTTCCGTCATAAAGTCTCTTGAAAATTTAAAAACAGGCTGGAATTATCCTTCAGCCCCCGGAGGCTTGGATCTGTACAGCGTCGCTATGGCTCAGTGGAACAACTGTAACGAGAACTAATCGAATCCAAAGACGACTTGCCTGGGGACAAACTAGTGCTAAAACTATAAATCAACGTAATCAACAGTTTTGAGAATAGTTTGAACTCTTTCATCAAAACAAAAAACACAAAAACATAGAAAACGTTTTAATACGAGAGTTTTTGACTGTTGGGTGAACAAAAAAACAAAAACAACAAAAACAAAAGAAGACGTCAACTTGGGCTCAGGAGAATTACAACAGGCTTTTTTCACCATCTGACTTTTTGATCAAACGTTGATCAGCATAATCAGCTGATTTATAGATTTTAAAAAAAAAACCCCAAACAATCATGAGCTGCAGTGATCAGTTGCCTCTTCTGAAGTTTCCCTGTGATTTTATTGAACTTTTAACGACCTGGAAACTGCTGCTGCCGTCTCTTATTTATGCAAAACTGTTTGTGTGTGCGTTTGGTGACGAAGACTACACAACTTCTTGTTTCATCACCCAACAACTGGCCAGCGTGATGCGAGGCGAACCTTCGCTCCGAGAGTCCTCCCAAAATCCAGCGGCAGCTTTTTATTTCCGATCGGATGAAGAGCGGACGACGACTCGATGGCTGTACACGATGGTCAACTACTGCTCTTCCTACATGTTCAGTACAAATGCGACGCCAGCTCGCTTTCGGAGTTTTTCTTGCAGCCATGCAAAGGATCCCGGTGACTCGTCCGATCAGGAATGCGGCCAGGAGCAAAATGTCGATCCAGTTCTTGTCGGGTTAAAGCACTTATCAGGGCGCCAGGGGTGGGGGTTGGGGGTGGGGGTGTTGCTTGGATATATGGATGCATTGTGTGGAGCCAAACGATCCGACTTCCAGCGGTAATACTACGTGTCATTGCGTCAGCGGAGCAACAAAAGACAGGAGTTCGCTCTGTGTGAGCCAAGCTGCTTAGCCCAGTGACCTGTTGTCCAGTTCTTTTCAAATGTTTTTAACCCTTTAAAAAAAACAAACAAAAAAAAAAACTAAAAAGAACAAAAAAATGGACACTAAACATTGTTTTTTTTACATAGCACCATGCCATCGGTTTCCAGTTCTTAACACTTATTTGCAGTGTATCACATTTCCATAGGGTTTTTTTTTTTTTTTTTTTTTTTTTTTTTAATGTAATGAGGAAACAAAAACACAATTGAAGAAGATGAAGAAGAAGAAGAAGAAGAAGCACACGGGTGTGAGGTGAAGGGGGAAGGGGAGGACCGGTGAAGCTGAGGTATCTGTTCCGGTGAGTCTCGTTTCCTACGGGGTGACCGCGGTCTGAGGGACGTCCAGCGAGGAAAGGGGGGGGGGTTGTACATGTACCATACATGTGAGGACTGTGGTGACAGAAGGCACGTATTGCCGAGGGGGGTGTGGGAGGAATTTGAATTTATGAGCGATGAAGCGAAGCCTTTGTCCACTCTCTGCGCCGGCTGGTGGATCACAAAGGAAACACCTGGGCGCTTTCAACGTTTTCACCAACCAAGCAGATTGTTCATGTCAGAGAAGGGTCTCCAGGCCGCGGGGCCCCCGAATCAGTTCATCTTTTCACCTCTGATCTGGAGGTGATGAATATATCAGGACCCTCCACTTCCTGGTTTTTGACCCACGGAGGTTGGTGGTGCAAACAAAACAAAGCCATCGAGTGTTTTTCCTGCCAACAGGAGTTTTTTTTTTTTTTGCGATGAAAGCAGGACGTCCCGGTGATGACTGCGGCCTCTGACAGTGGCTACACTCGAGCTGATGAGAGTTCAGGCCGGCATCACCGCCCGCCCCCTTCTCAAACTCTCAAACTCGGACCGAGACGTGTTCCAGCGATTGGGCCGGCGCTGGGGTGGGCACCGTTGCAGGTGGTGGCGCAGCTGGTGGGGGAGGAGTTATTGCTTTTAGCTCGTTGCCAGGGCAACTCTGGGTGCTAACACCCCGGTTGAGGGCGCCGGCACGTGGCGGAGCATTGGCGGGCAGAGTGTTGGGGTCACTTCGCGGGATATTGACGGGGCAGGAGCGGGTGCGGGCGTGGCCCTTATGGCCGCCCGGGTGGCAGATGAGGCTGCCCACGGTGTCAACAGGCGACAGGTGGCGCTTGAGCCAGCGCTCCACCCTCTCCTCCTTGTACTTGATGGAGTACCAGGTGAGGAAGATGAAGAGGAAGCCGAGGAACTTCAGGCTGGCTGCGAGGCCGAAGTAGACAAAGCGCAGGGAGGTGACGTCGTACTCCCAACAGGAGCCGTGGACGCCGCAGTCCTGCTGCCACAACATGCAGGTGGTGTCAATGACGGCGCCAAAGTAAATGGGTGTCGGGATGTAGGCTGAAAGAAGAAAGAGGGAAAAGGAAAAGAGGAGAGGAAGAGAAAAGAGGAACAGACAGGAAAAGTGAAAAAGGAGAAGGTGGGAACCAAAGGGACAACAAAAAAAAGAGAGGTCCAACGGGAAGGAGGGTAAAGAAATAAAAGATAAAGAGAAAAAGAAAGAGAAAGAAAGGCATGAAAGCAAAAAGGACAGCGAGCGAACAGACAAAACTCATGAGCAGAGAATTCAGACATCTGGGGAAATCTAAATGGTCTCAGTGATCAGACCCTGATGATCCCGCTGCAGTGACTCAGCACTTTGTAATGAACCTCAGAAGACTGAGCCCATCCTGCCCCCAAGTCCAATTCCCCCTGACAGCAGCTCTCTGGACGTCCTGTACGTCAAAACCAATTCACCCCCTTCCTCCTTATTCAAGAGAACCGTGATGTTAAGGCACTAAAAAGACAACATCTCATTTCCTGACACTCAATCAGCCCAACGCTCAGCAGGACGCGCGGTGCATTCACAATCAGCGCGTTTAGCTGACGCTCCGATCTTCCTCTGGTAGCTGATCCAGGTTTTTAAAGAGACTGACACTTGCCTCCTCAGATATTCGACTGTTTAATTTAGACTATCTGCTTATATCGGACTTCGAAATCCTCTGTCACCGTTAAACGACAGAATTAGTGGCTGGCTCAGTTTTGACCCGCTGGGATTTTACTCACCGAGAGTCCTGAGGAGAACAAACTGCATTCCCAGAGCGAACGGCCTCTCCTGCTCTGCCACAGACCTGCAGAGCAAAACAAGACAAAGTCCCCGTTACTGGCTGGGACAAGACAGATGAGTGGGGTTTACCGAACATAACAAGGTGTAGAGGAGGTGAACCACGAATATAAAAACGCCTTAACACGAGAAATGGATGTGAAATCTGGGTCATTATAGAATTATGTGCTTGTAACAGAAGGAGACAAACAGGACACGACGTCATTCAAATGGCAGCATTTACCACAGAAGAAATGATCAGGACCAAAAAAGGTTCAAAGACCAGAACAAGAATCCAGACCATGGTTGTAAAGCCTGGACTTGCATTGAGCAGCAGCTTCTTTTTCCAGCTCTGCATGATACGACCTCAGATCACATATTAAAGTCTCATTTACCTTTAAAGACATTTAAAGGACATTGAAGGATTTTAACAGTTCTTCTACTAGAAACATTAAGTTAACCCTTTAAGAGCCGTTTGTTTTTTCATCCCTGTGTGTTTTTCACCAAGTCTCCACATATTCAGAATCAGCTCAACCTCAGCTCATTATATATCATTAATTATATTAAGAACAAACTAAAAACACAGTGTATTTCTCCTCATTTTCTAGATAAAAACACTGTAAACCAGAATAACCAAAGAAAACTTCAACACAAAGTTACACACGTGTTTGTGTTGTTCTAGAGCTGATTTGAAGTTTCTCTCTTTATCTGATCTGAGTTCTGCTCATTCTTTGGAGCAGTAATGATGAAAAATCAGCTCCAAAGCCTCTAAATGAATCTGATTGGCTGTGACATCACCCACTGGAGCCAATAGGAGTGTCCCATGTAGAGACGTGACTCTAGACTCACTATCAAAGATGGAGGATGAGTATCGATGGATAAATACAACAGCTTGTCTCCATCTTAAACTGATCCGTAGCAGTAAGGCTCTAAAGATAACGTGATATTTGGAAGCTTCCATAAGAACGATTTTCTTCTTAAAATATAAACTTAACGTTGTCGATTTTTCTAAAATGTGTCAAGTCAGTGAAACACAAAGGGGCAGAAGAAGAAGAAGAAGTGGTCAGAATTGTGTTTATGAAGTTATAAAATGTTTGATATGTTTGACAAAATTTAAGATCTTTTGTCATCAATCTGTGGTTGTTTCCCTGTCTGCTGTGTCCTGAGCACCGAGTGGTTTGAGTGAAACCAGCTGTTGTTTTTAGACCTTGTACCTGAGGGTGACGATGATGGCGGAGGGTTGGGCACACGCAGTGATGAGTGTGACGATGAAGAGGAAGATGAGGAAGGGGATGAGGGTGCTGCATGTGCGGTCACATTTCCCCGACACGGCGTAGCCATTTTCGTTCAGGTAGGTCTTGACGATGACCAGCTGCAGCTGGTTGCTGCCCTGACCACTGGACGATGGCGTGATGACCTGTCGACTCTGGACGCAGGCGCAGTCGGAGTAGTTACGGACCTGAAGGGCAAACGTGGAAACTCAGGTAAACACTCAGAGAAACCAAATCCTGGTTGGTGGGTCCAGGTGGGAGGGGCTTGGGCGTGGCTGAGACCAGTGCTTTGTTGTGACATCACAAAGTTCCATTAGTCCTGACGGCTGGTTTTAAGGCTCAGTTTCTGAATCCAGGCTGTGAGCATTTATCTGTGACTGAGACCTTTGATACTTTCACTGTATTAATATAGAACCTAGACCTGCTTTATAATCAAAGACCACATGGAGGTCTACCTTTAGACTGTATGGACCTTTAACATCTACCTTTAGACTGTATGGACCTTTAACATCTACCTTTAGACTGTATGGACCTTTAACATCTACCTTTAGACTGTAGACATTGGACCTTTAACGTGATATCTCTTAACCTCTGTGAGTTTGACATCATAAAGCTTGTTTAGTCGTCCACTGTCCCTGGCTCTTACCCCGGTGCTATCATTGGCCACGCTGCTGCAGCCGGCCAGGCAGGGGTTAAAGTATGTGATGCCATCTGAGCCGCAGACCGGAGCGTACTCGTGGATTTTACAGCCGCAGTTCACATTACAGCCTCCGGTCAGGTTCCTCTGGGTCATGGTAAGAGTCGGTCTGCAGAGAGAGAGAACGGGATGAGAAGTTGAAACTCACTCCCTTTATTTTATTGTGTGCAAGATTATTCAGGGTTATTTGTCTCTACACAATCAGACTGTTGACAACCGACTAGACACCAAAACTCTTGTCCACCATCAACTACAGTTTTTAGAAACCTGACAAAACATTCAGCAGTTTTAAAATCAGTTCATGCACAGATTCTGTGCCAGTTTTAGGACTAAGCCTTATGGGTATTATAGCATTATGACCCATCAGCCATGAAGAACTGACCATGCAAATATGATTTGTCTCACAAACAGTTGAAAATTTAAGTAAAGAATGAAATACAAAAAACATCACATTGCGATTATCATGGCAGATTTCAGTTAAAATGATGTTTTGCATTTTATTTTCACTAAAAATTGGCATTGGCTGCATCACTCATGACAAAAAAAGACAGTAATGAACAATAGGAGGAAGGATAGAAGGAAAAGGACAACAGTGTAGACAGGAAACAAGATGAAAGGGAAGGAAGGATGAGAGAAAAGGAGGGAGTGAGTGAGGAAGAGAGAAGAAAATATAGTAAAAAAAAAGAGATGGTAGAAGGTGGAAGCAGAAAGAGAAAGAGGAAAAATAAATACAAAAAAAGAGACGGGACAGATGCAGACAGACAGAGTAAAATCAAACAGACCAGAGGGAGAAGCTGAGAGAAGCAGAGGAGCAGAGAAAAGGAGAGGGCAGTCAGCCAGGGGTCCTCTCCTCCAAGCTGTCCTTGGACATCTTCCACCGTTGCCATGTAATTGCTCTCGGGGACGCTCCGTCCAAAAGAAAACGCCTCCGTTTACTGGCTCCTCATCTGTTATCTTGCACTGATCTGAACACTCGCTTCCTCCCCGACGTCGGCCACAGATGGGCGAATAAAAACCACCACCAGCTCCGTCAGTGCCGGGGAATGATTTAATACGGCTGAGGCCAAGCTGCAGTCAGAAAACGGCTGTTTCTGATTCAAATAAAAAAAAACCCTGCGAGGAGCAACGAGGAGCCCTAAGAACACTGACACCAGGGAGGCGTTTCAAAAATGACTGCAGCCGCAGCTCTATTTTTAGACATTATTCATCTTTATTACTTATTTACCTTTTTGTTTGCTTTAAATTTGCCATAGTTTAAGAAATAGTAAGAAATAATAAATAATCACGTGGCTTTCTGTGGCTCTCAACCCAGAGCTCACCATCTTCACCTGTGGATCAATGCATGTGTGATGCTCTCGTGAGTATAGACAGAAGGAGGGCAGTGATTCAAGACCGACTCAAAGGTCTTCCAGGCTCATCCAACTGGTACATGGCCCAGGGGTAGACCCACAACAGGCTGGGATTATAGAGCTCATCTGGCCCGGGAATGCCTCAGGAACCCCCAGGAGGTCTACCACCATGACCCCACCCCAGAAGAGCAGCCAGCATCCAGAAAATGGATCAATGGATGGATGGATGGATGGACTAACAACACATATCAGAATCCCGATAGCCAGCTGTGTCCTGGGTATAAATGAGTTGGGGCAGATGTCCTCTTTGTTTGGGGCTTTGAGAGTGGGCAGGTTATCACAGAGGCTAACAGACAGGGGTAAAAAACAGAGGGAGAAACAGAGCCAATTCCATTTCTCTGTGGGTGTTTTTTTTTTTTTTTAAATCTTACTTTACTGTCCTTCTGTTTATTTCTTACTTGTGTTTGTTTGTTCTCTCTTGCCTTTGTCTCTGATTTCCCTCTGAGTGTCTTCAGCTGCCTCGCTCATCCCCCAACAATAAAAAAATCACACACCGACCACTCAACCCGACTGGCGGAGTAAATTTTTGATTCAGATTAGACACAGAACAGACAGCCCTGGCACCGCTGTGACGTGGCTCTTCCTCGTCAGCATTGATGCATGAAAAAACAACGGCTTCCCTGAAGTGAACCAAGTTTCCACACCACCCCCCCTCCTTACCCGGTGGTGTAGGGGATGTTGATTCCTCCGAGGTTGATGCTCTCACAGCCCACTATGAACAGCGTGGAGAAGCAGAGCAGGGAGACTCCGCTGCAGATCATGGCCAGCTTGGCCGACTCACGAGCTCCCAGCTTCAGCTTCTTGATGATGTAGCCGCCCAGGACGATGCCGACGCCGGCACTGGGCACGATAATCACGCCTGGAGGGAAGAGAAAGGGAGATCATTAAGAATTCAGAGAACTCACTTGTTAATAGACTGCTTTTTTCTTCAAAGCGTCTTACATTGGGGCCAGCTAACTAATCCTCCCACCCAGGAAAAAAGCTTTACAGAGTCTCCCTTTCAAAACTCCACTGATCACTATCTTCTAAGTGAAGCCTTTTAGCCTCCTTTAGCTACTGGTTTTGATCTCATAACACATTTTCTGTCTGGTTCGGTCACAAAACTTCCAGCAGCAGGCAAAGCAGTAAAAATGTTTATTTCATAGCAAAATGTATGGTGAAGAGAGTTTCACGATTATCGCATTTCACATTTTATTGTGAATTGCAAATTTTTTAGCTCAGGAAAATCCTGACATGAAGTCTTTGTATTGTCCCATGACTGGACAGAAAAAAAAAACAAAAAAAACAAAAAACGAGCCCAGTCCACTTAAAACCAACAATAAGACCATAAACAGGAAACAGAAATGTCTTTTGTGAAAGAACCAAAACTGTTGCATGTTCATGGACTGTAGGAAAATCCGAATGAGAAATTCAAGGTTTTCAAGGCCTTAGGGTTGCTCCAAAATTGCCAAGCATTCAGAACTGACCTGATATTCAATTCTATGACAGAAACGCAAATACAAATGTTTGTCATTTGGACAAGACAGCTCCATTTTTATAAGACAGGTTATGACACGATTCACTTTCAACTTTCACACGTTCAATCAGCTATAGATTCACGAACTGTGGTCTTCGATGACAAGACAAGTCCTAAAGAAAACACAGCAATCACAACAATGTCCGCCTCCATGCATTACCATGACCGCACACATTTTCAGTGTGGGTGGCCCAGAAGGGAGCAGAGCCTCTAACCCCGGGCAGAGTCAGTGCCTTTTCAGTAGGTGTTGGATAACATTGTGTCCTGACGTGCGTCTCTTTCTGTCCACTGTTTCCTACCATTATCAATCTGGTTTGAAGTTCACTGACATTACTAATAACTGCCATTACTGCCTAGGCTGGAGATTTCTCTCTGCCTCTGTAAGGAAATATAATGCCAATCGAACAGTTTTTGTTGTTTAGGGAAATTTGCTCCAAAATAAATTTGGGAAGTCCTTGGCTAAATGGGCAGCAACAGATTTGTCTTTCCAGGAAAAGACCGACTGACTAAAGCCTGTCCGGGCAAAACGGATGAAAATCTGAAGAGACAGACGCACCATCAGACTTTTCATCTCCTTTTCATGAACTGAACGTGATATGGAAAGACTGGGCCTGGCCTCCTGGTACTGGTACATACACCAGGACAAATTACCAAACAATAAGTGACACCAAATGATTTATCTGCTGAGGGAATTGAACCACAAACCCTGGCAGGTGGATGCCAGTGCCTTGCTCTACCCACTCAGCCGTACTCTAGAGACCGTCCATGAACAGGTTCCAGAGAAATGGTTTGATTTCACTCGCAAGAGGTTGGCACGGTAGGAAAATATGTGCGAGTAGCAGTTTTAAATCGGAGGCTCCACAGCCCACTCCACCTACAGCTGAGACAGTTATGTAACTGTAAATACACCGAAACATGTCTGATAACAAAAGTCCGAAAAAAAGAGTTTCTTTGGACGACATGCTGGGAAGACGAGAAGGTTTCCAAACAATATAAATGGATTTCAGCTTTATATATATATATATATATTTTTTTTTAAACGCGGCTTTCAATAAGAGAAGTCTTCGTGTGGACAGTCCAGATGACTCATGATGCCTCCAAGTGTGACTAATGCTTCGACACCTGCAATCAGAATCTTTTTTTTTTAATAAAGGGAAGTGCCTCATTCAGCAATTAAACAATTAAACTCTTGAAAAATACATCAAGCGGAGTAATAAATTCTGATGACAGACAAAACAGAGAAACAAAAAGAAGCTGTTGTTTACAGTTTTAAGTCCAGATGATCTGCTTTGTATCTGCAAACACGTCCGTCAACCCAACAGAGAAAAGTAAGCCTCCAAATGTGGAAATGCTTTTTGCTATCAGCAACAACAGGACACCAGAAATAAACCAGCATCACTAGAAAATGTCATCAGGTCAGAGCAGAGCTTCACACTCCTCTCAGCTTATCAGGCTCCTGGTGGCTCTGTCGCCTGAAGATATGCACCTGAAGGACTGGAGGTTTCTGCCGAACTCCTCTGTGGCTGGATGTTTGACTTCCATCAGCTCGGCTACAGAACGATCTCTGCATCAACAAAGGCTCAACGCATTCTTCACTAAGGCTCCTCTGATGTTAAATCCACGAGTCTCAGATGTTGAAGACAGTGATCATTTTGCAAATATTTAACATTCAAGGTATAAAAATTCATGAGGTGAAGATACATAATTCTCCCAGGATGCCTCTTTTTTTTAATGGCACTGTGGCACTGGGTTGCAGTGGCTCTGCTGCCATACTCTCTTCAACCATTTAGGAAGATCTGGCATCTAGATACTAAGTGACCTGTCACAAGATATTCAGCGCTACGATCCAAACCATGGGCAGCGTCAGAAGAGAGGCCATGTCGTGATTCAAATCAGAAGGTTTTACCCTCTATATTGCCGGCATTTTAAAGACATCTCAGCTTGTCAGACTGTTTGCTGACAAACATCACTGCTCCTAAAGCTGCATCAAGAGCATCTCTTTTGCTTCCTTTACAACTGGCAGCTACACGACTCCAGAGTTTTTGAGCCTCTAAAGCGGAGACTTTCAGAAACGCTGCAGGACCTGTTTTAGTCTGGAAATGTTGGACTTGTGTTGTAGTCTGGACGTGCAATATCAGAGACCTTCGAAGACACTGACAATCCCTGAATCAGTCTCATGCCCATGTCGAAGTGTCCTTGAGCAAGATACTCAACCCCAAATTGCCTCTGATGGCTGTTGTGTGTTGCGTAGCGATAGAGTGGACGATACGTCTGGAAAAGCTCTATATATTCAGTTCATTTACCATTTTTTACATGTAACATATTAGCCTATTTGCCTGTTTAAGCATTCAAGTGTTTTAGAGTGCAACTGTGGGTCTGAGTAGAGGGTTTTAGTGCCTGGTGCCCCCTTCATTTGAAGACCAGCAGTGTCTTTATTATTAATGTGCGTTGGCTTGCAGCTATGGGCCGAAAGCCTCTCCCCTACTCTACTCTAAGATAAAACCGGAGGAGCAGCACTGAACGGGCAGAAATTGAAGTCCTGGGTGTATGAGCACTCTGGTCTGTCTGCATCCTGTCTGTGCTGCTGTAGAAATATCACAGGGGAGCTTTGAAGAGGAGGCGGAGAACTGTTCTAATGCTGAACTATCTCCCAAATCTTAGACTTTCATGAAAAATAAATCCTCTTTTGATTTAATGTGGGAGTGAAGTGTACAACTTGTGACTGGTGTAGACATCCAGACATCATGGTAAAGATGTTAGAGCGTATCAGTATTTGATCGAGTGATGAGGTGACTTGGCAAAATGTGTTTTCGCTGCTTAAACGTTGAGTGTTGTATAATCAGCTCACCGGTGTAGATGCTGGCGTTGGAGGCCGGGATGCCAAACTGAGACTCGATGAATTTGGGGATGAAGGTGATGAAGGCGGTGACGATGGCGCTTTCCGCTGTGTAGGACAGGCTGACGAACAAGAAGGTCACATTGCTGAGGATCCTCGCTGCTGCTTTGGGCAGGTCTGGGAGACGGAAAGAGTGGGAAAAGTTTGATTTGTTTTAAAATTTGTTGTTAAGAAACTATCCGTTTCTCACAAAGCCCTCTGTCATAACTCGACATCTTGATTATTCGAATGGTGTGCTGTCACCTAGTTGAGTACTTAAAGGAGCAATTTGTGTGTTTTGTTATTGCTACATAGCTAACATTAGCATTAACAGCTGTTAACGTATGAGCCTTGGCAACAGCTTCAGCCAACATTGTGTACACATGACGAGGTTATATGTCGTCTGGGTAGATACTTCTTCAGATATCAAGGCTAGCTTGCTAGCATGCTAATTTTTGGTTGAAGAAAATAAGTTATGGCAAGAGAGGGAAAACAAAAGTATTGTTTCTTTTTTGAATTCACAACATTTCTTTATTAAGTAAACAGATGCTAATGCTAGCATTAGCCACATCGCAATAGCTAAACTTACAAACAGCTCCTTTAAGTAAAACAAAGGAGGAATCGGACTCCAACCGTTGCCTAAATTTACTCTCAGACAGTCTCTGACTATATTGTTCAACCCTGGCCCATGATCACATCAGAAACATGAAATCACATCCTGCTTCAGAGCTGAGAGCAGGGCTGCGATGTTGTCATGTGACTGTAAATGTAGACGTTGACCAGCTGCTCTCGTATTTTAACATCTAACAGGTCTGAGCTGATTGCACCGACCTTAGAGAAGAGCACAGACTCTGACGCTCTGACCTCATCGTCAGTGACATCAGCAGCCTCTTCCTGACATGGTCTGGTACCTTTAATGTCTTTGCCAAAGCCCATGGATGAGGTGACCGTCTGGCTCTTGTTGTTGTTGCTCTTCTCCTTGAGGACGTCGTCGTCGCTGGACAGGTCGTCCAGGCTCAGCTTTTTCCTCCTCTTCTTCTTCTTGTGTCGGGGCGGCAGCTTCTTAGGGAAGGTAAACATGGGGAAGATGACCAGCAGCATGGCCACGGCGCACAGCAGGAACCCGCTCCACCTGGACAGACCAGAGAGGATCCAAATAAAAGAGCCACAACAACAGAAATTAAGTATGTTTCGAGTATATGTTGTTAAAAAGTCAGTCTGGACTTGGTGTTATTTTATCTCTCTGCCTCATTACTGCGCATGTAAATAAACTGGTACACTCATCCATCCTCTTCCTGCTACCATCACCTATAATTCATCTAGGAAGCCTGTGGCTGTTGGCTGATGACTCACAGGTTATGTTGTCAGTTAGAGGATGGCATCACTGAGGGCTGCAAACAGATGACTAACTGCTTCTCACTGACAGATATACACACGGATATAAGATGTGTACAGAAACGTGACCTAAAGCGCAAACGTGCATCTAATGTGTGAGAAGTGATGCTGCAATTCTTGACTTGTTAAACTTCCCAAACTACCCACTGTCATTTCAGATGTGGTTGATCTGCAGCTGTCTTTCTTGGTTGCAGTTTACAGAAATGAGCAGAAACGTAGAATATTCTATGGTCACAGTCTATGGTTGCATCATTACAGATAGGGCGCACTGTAGGAAAGTAGCTTTGAAGACTGATCATATAAAGAAAAAAATCCCAAATAGGCTTCAGTCAGGTCTCAGTATCAAGCTTCAGTAGTGACCTTAATGTGTAGCTGTAGCTTCATACATCAAAAAGTGTCAAGAGGAAATGTTGGCGTTGACTGTTTGTTTTTTGAATATTTGAATATATTTCCTGATCTGAAAACTTTTCTAACTTTATAAGATATTCAACAGACGAGCAATAGTTTCTTTAAGGAGAAGACTGGAAACAGATTTCATTGGTCGACTGCTCCAAACCACCAGTTCCAACTTAAGTCATAATTCTTTAAAAAACACCTCACAAATATATTGTTAGATTTATTTATTTTTTTTAAGTAATTTCCAGTAATTTCCTAAAATAGCTGCTCACTGTAGTTCTTAACAAACTTTACTTACGGGAAGAAACAGTGCATTTGTTTTGGGACTATTTTCAGCTACAAGTGAAGCCACAGTTGGTGCCATAGTCAGTATATGGGGCGACAATAGGTTTGTGTCTAAATAAACTACGTGTTCACGGTGATGAAGGAATTTGGGAATAGCTCTAAAACTCAGGTCCTCGGAAAAACAAACAAAAAAACCCAATTATACAGAGCGCTATCCTCAGTCTACACAGACAGGCATTTCTCACCAGTTGCCGATGAAGCGAGGGTCGTTCTGGTCGATGTTGACCACAGTCTTGGGGTCCACATAAAAGCCGATGAGGACTCCTCCCAGCAGGTAACCGGCTGCTGGGCCCAGTGCTCCCATCACATACATGATGGCTGAGGAGAGGAGGAGAAAAAAAATATCAGAACAGCTCAAACTTCAAAGCTTCAACAATCACTTTTTGGCAACTAGAGCACCATCATCGCTCGTTGGAGTTCTGTCCAATATTCATGCTACTTTTGGCCCTGGTTTGGTCTCCACCAACTCCTTTCACAGGTGGAAACTTGGCTGATGAGGACACAGACTGGATCGTACTGTAAATGTCTCATAAAAACAATAACAGGTTAAAAGCCCGTTTTAATGAGCTTAATCAACAATGAGAGATACAAATAGAGAATTTAATAATCAGAAGGATGTAACATGTTCAAAGCTACAGATTTTAATCAAAACTTTAATAGATTAGATCAAAAATTTAATAGTTTATCCAGGCTTACTTGATCTTTGATTGTTTAAGATAGACTTAAAATAACTGCTGGCTTTCTGCCAGAAAAGCTATTTTGGCCCAATTCAAAACTAAAATTGAATTACGAAATCCATTTACTTATTTTTTCCTCCATAAATCGGTTTTTAGTGTCATTTTCCTCCACAGAATAACTGCACTGGTCTTTTTCCATGTTGAATGTTTCTCATACACAACTGCTGTCCCTTTTAAGACAACTGTGTCATGTCCTGATCACTTCCATGGACTCTCTCTGGGTCTCGAGTGCATGGTTTTAGTAATGTCTAAGGAGAGCTGCTATATGTCAACTTCTGATTTAATTATCCAAACTCAGTGACATTTGCCTAACTTTAACCCTTATGTAACGCTTCAAAACTAATCTAGCATTAAGAACGGGGTACAAAAGGCCATGTGTGTGGGTCATGTGTGCAGATCATATGACCGTGCCATAAGGGGCCTGCTTTGGGCTGAGAATAAGATTTCTCCAATTAAAGGGAATTAACATCTTAAATTCCTTGGCTGGCGTTGAAAGGTGGTGTGACTTAAAAACTCCAAGCTGGGCCAGGCACTGCACCAGAGTGGACGTTATCTAACTGTCGGACTCCTGGGATCTCACTGGGAACTGGTTTCAAAGACGCCTCGTGTCAAACTTTGAATCACTGGTGTTACACAAAATAAAACCAAATCTTGCAGGTGATGCATCCGACACTGTGGGAACACAATTCGCTCAACAAATGCAAAATCAGGGTTTTATTGCATTTATTTTTGGCTTGTTGTGTCATTTTGTTGCATTTTCTGATTCATCTATAAATTGTTTGCTTTATAAAATGTCAGAAAAGTGACTATCACCACAAATTCCAAAAGATAATGAATAATGATAATCAACTGGTCTCTAACATTAGGGCAACTCTTCTTCTTACATTATTTTTCAAAGACATGTTGCTGCAGAATGTTTTAAATGTCATTGTTTTAATGATGTACGACAAACAAAGCACATTTTTTTTCCACCTTCATTGTGTCGTGTTGGGTATGAAAATTGAAAACTAGCATTACCATCTCAGTTGTTTCCCTCCACCGCTCACACTAGTTTCAGGTGACTTGTCACACCAAAGGTAAATCATTTGTGTGAATAATGACTAAAAATTTATCGTGTGAGTTCACACTGACCTTGAATTTTGACCTTTAACTTTCAAAATTGAACCAGTTCGTCCTTGATTCCAAGAGGATACTTGTGCCGAAGTCGAAGAAATTCCATCAACGTGCTACTGAGGTCACATTCACAAGGCCAAACCTGTGTTTTGTGAGGTCACTATAACCTTGACCTTTGATCACCAAAACGTAATCAGTTCATACTTGAGTTTTGTTAATAGGTCGGCTGTCGTACGTACGGACAGACAGAGAACCGGAAAACAATATGGCTTTGGCTGCGGCTGTTAATTTTAATAATCTCTCCAACTAACATGCATTACATCAGACAAATCTTTTTTTTTTTAAAATTCATTTGTTAGCTGCAATGCACTTGGGATCATGAGTCATTTTCATTATCCAGTCAGTTGTTATGCTGTTTGTCTAATTAATGGCATATTAATTATGAAGTGTAACACAAAAAAAGAGAAAAAAGACAACATTAATGTCATAATGATATATATATGTATCTATTTTTTGGCCATTTATTATTGTAGCAAGACAGGAAATGGGACAGACAGAGAGAAAGGGAATACATACAGGAAAGAGTTCGGCCAGCCGGGAATCAAACCAGTGACTCGCGTGCTCGGACGGACGTCACAATGACATTCAATCAGCAAACTCTTACATTTAGGAGGATGTAAGAGCAGTTGCCATTTTTGCCTGATAAATGACTTGAAAAATAAATATAAAGACGATAATTGTTGTTGATTCACATTCCCTCGATTGTCTAACGACGTCAGCACTGCACAAGATTTTGCATCGACAATCCACATCCCTAACTCTATTCTTCAAAAGCCCAACCCCTCTGAGAACATCTATCCCATAAAAAACTCCAAGCTTTTCCAGAAATGCCAGCAGCAGCAGGAGCACCACAGTTACTCATCTGCAGAGCGTCTTCACAGAAGCATATTGTCCATCTCTTCGCTCAACTAAGACATCACCCGGCTGGGTCGGCCAGAGCCTGGGATGACAGAGCATAGGGATGGGATTGAGGCCTTGGACTTTCCAAGGGGACCCTGCGGCATCGCGGATGATCCCTTATCTAGCCGGAGAAGAGGGAAAACCCTTGGCTGGCGGGCTGCCGGGTTATGCAACATGACGCAGACTATCAGCAGAGGGATAAAAGATGACCAGGCGAGTGGTGGTAAGGCGGGCGACCAGGCGCCGCTGAGGTATGAGGGGGGAAAAAAGGAAGATATGGAAATGGAGACATTTCAACAGTAGAAACTTAAGTAAATTTACAAATTAACAGTTCTGTTTCAGTTCTGAAGTAGTTTCTCCTGTGGCAACATATAGCAACATTTAACACTGGAGAGTAGTTTAGTTTCTTTTAAATAAAAAGGCCACTGAAGCACCATTTTAACATCACTATTACTGTAAGGTTTTTGCTGTTATTGTTTGTTTTGTCCACCCTTAAAGCCACGTTCTTGAAATCATAAATTTTATGAATTAAAGCAATTCATTTTTGTAACTTCCACCCCCATACTTTTTCAACCACGCAGGCCATGACTTTGATTCCTCTACATCTTTCTCCTGCGGCCTACTCCAATCCCATCCATTTTAAATTAAAATATGTGGCGCAACAACTGAAGAAAACTACTCATCTCTTTCCTAAGCTGTTTTTGAAAAACTGAAAAACTAAAAAACTTCAGTTTCTTCATCACAGGCAGCAAATAGTAAGAAGCAGAGTTGCAACGATATTTGTCTGATTCACACAACTTCATTAGATACGAGCAGCTTGGATAGAGGAACTGTCATCCTGAGGGCAAATCAAGAGAGAAAATTAAAGCCACAGCGGAAAACTTCAAACCTAAACTCGAAATCAGAATCAGAAGTCTTCACTGATCCCCAGGGGGAAATTAGGTTTACGTTACATTTGCTCCCTCAAGTACAGAAATGTACCAGCAAAGAATGAGAAATACAATTATTCACAGATATATAAAGATAAAACAGTAAAAACAACCATAAATATAAACGTGCGCTCTGATGGCTGAGCCCATACCATATGGTCATACTGAGTCCTGAGCAGGTTGCCTGTTTGACTCCTGACTGCCCGGACCCTTTACTGCATGTCAATCCCAGACTCTCCCACATTTCATTCCATTTCAAATGAATATATATATTGTTAATACAGTAAACGAGACCGGCCATTTAACTCTTCTTCCTTACTTATACAATTGTTTATTAATCGCTTGGTTTTGAACTATTAGTGGGACAGAACGCACACTTTGAAATGACGATTTTACAGATAAAGTGAAGAATAAATCAATGGATAAACTAATTGGCAGATGAAGTTGCCCTTGCCACCTCTGCCAGTTAATAATCGGAGCGAAACCCTGTGTTTGGACACCTAACTAGAGCCCGACACAAAGATCAGGTTGGCGCCCAGTGACATTAGTTGCAGGGCTTACAGACTGACCACTTCAAAACATATATGTGCAATGATTTCCTGATCCAGACACAAGTGTCTGAAGCTACACAGTGTGCCTGTTAAAGAGCAGGTAGATGCAGCCAAGCAGTCTGATCTGGTCAGATCTGGTTTGTCTGAACTGTGCTGTGAGTCATGTTTTCTTGGCTGCATTACAAGCTCTTGTAGTGAGCAGGTAGCTAATTACCCATCTTATACATCTATTTTATACCTTTTTCTCTTTCTCATCCTTGCACACAACTGAGAAGCAACTTTCTATTTCGGTAATGTGTTGGTAACCTGCCGACTACAACATAATAATACTCCAGTATGTCATAATAGCCCCAGCAGGATTCCTCACAGTGGTTATGAACACTGTGGTGCTGCCAAGGTGTTGCATCACCGTAACACGCATAATGAGAATACAAAGAAGCCTCTACTGCATCACTAACAAATGTTGCATCTGCAGTCTGGCTTCCTACAACCCCGATTACACGAGAGTGGAGCTGCTGGGCCGACGTCACACCACAACACAGCCATAAACAGAGATCGATGGCAGCTGCAAATTAGAGGGGAAGTCGTGTGAGAGCCACTGCCGCCAAAACAATCTTAATAACTGTAAAACCTTTTTTTTTTTTTTTTCTAATTCCTCAATTGACAAAAAAAAAAGCCTTGTAAGCTTTCGATGCGCAAATCAAAACCATAAATCAGAACTGGAGCCAAGTTTTACATGAGGTTTCGTTAGAGATGCGCCGGTTGATGAACGGATTGATTTGTGACATACAGCGTTTCAAAGACAACGACCCTTTTTTCGTGTGGGACAGATTGACAGGCACAGACAGAGCTGAGGCCAGGTCAGGGCAGACCGCAGTGAGATGAACCAGGGTTGTGGGGAGACAATGGAAATGCAGCGGGATGACAGCGATGTCATGGCAACCTGCTGACAAAGCACTGTCTGGTTACAACTTCCCAGCGAGCTGCCAGCACCAACACCAGACTCCCTGCCTCCGTGAAATCTGTGCTCGTTTGTAGTTCAGAGTATTTTCACAATCCTCAGCTGCTCCGTGTCGATAGGAGTCACCGTCAACGTGCTGCTGTTGGTGACATTCACCACTACTGAAACCACTGAGTGATTAAAGGGATTCTCCGGAGATTTAGTATCACAGTTCCATATAAGAGACTCATGTGGGACAGACTTAAAAAGAGAAAAATCTAAATTGAGCCAAGGCAGAAAATCCTGACTTCTAGACCCCAAGACTGTGGAGTCCTAAAGCCTGGGGATTAGTTAGCACTGTAGCACTTCCTGTTCCCTCATCCAGAAGTCTCTGCGTTTTCGGTTAGATGACTGAAATAAAGCCTGGATTAACACAAGATCGAGACATTCTCAGTTTTATTCTCTTCCATAAAACCTCTCAGTAAATACCCCAGTCCTGATTCTTGCTGTATTGAAGCCTCCAGTTTCTAATTTGTCCGTCGGCCATCTTGGTTATTTGTAACAGAGGAAACCATATTTGGAGAAGGTGGAGCTGAGGAGGAGTGAGGGGTGGATCTGACCTGCTCTGTACTCTATCCTGATTGGGTGGTATAGTCTGTCAATCACACAGTAACCACGCCCCCAATCCACACCCTGCTTTATTCTCCATTTTCCTCTAAACATTTAAAAACATTAATGTTTACTGAGCTAATAAATCAAGTGAAAAGTAGGGACACAAAAGTTTAAATAAAGCTTTGTGGCAGTGACAAATGGCTGAATCACAAACCACAGCACGCCACCTGGTTTGTTTGCACTCCAGTCTCGGTTTTCTGGTTTAGATTTATAGTTTTAGATTCTGGTTTAGATCTGGTCAGTCTTTCACACCTAACCCAGCGATAAAGCTTGACAACAATAAATTCCTTCTTTTACTGATCTCTCATGTTCAATAGTATCAAATACTGTAATATTTTCCTGATGTGATATTTTTCATAATATAAAAAAGTTCATGTGATATATATATACACATTTTTTATATATATACATATATTTTTTATATATATTTATATAAAATGTCAAACTTTTATATCAGTTTTTTCATAATATATTTTTCATGATATAATTTCTCAAAATACAATTTTAAATTCAATTGTTGCTGGTGTTTATTGTAGTAAAAAGTAGAAAAATAAATACAAAAGCCGATTTACAACTCATTCCTTATTATTATTATCATCATCATCTTCACAGCATGATCGACACAGCTCTCCACAGGTCAGAGCTCACATGCAGAGCACTATTATATGACAAACACATGGAAACGCTGCGGCGCCGTTAAACCCAGCGAGGACCACAAGCTGACACATTAAAATTTCAAGTGGTTGCAGTGAAACCTGCTGCCTCGCATGGGAGCCAAACAGAGCATCTCTTATTGTGGTTACAAAGCAATACTGTGCTGAATTATTCTAATGGATGTCTGTTGCGCCTTCGGGCATGAGCTCATATGTAGGCTAATGCAAAAGAAGGCCAAAATGGACCAGAATGTTTGTTCTATGCAGACAAGTGTGCTGCACCCATACTGGCACATAACAGAGTGATAATGACAAAGAGCTGCCTCAGCTTCAGGACCTTCAATTGTCACTTGTTTGATATCAGACTCTCGTTACACCCCACTCTGCCAAGGTTTCCTTTAGGCCAAAATATAGCTGATGAGCTGGAGGTTTGTTTCGGTTTGTCCTTCTCACACTGGAGCCATGTGTGTTTTGGGAAGACACACTGCGTGGTCTGTCCACTGGCTGCTCAGCAGGTCTTTAAACCCATCTCTACCTCCAAGACAAATTGTTCCAATCCCATTTCCTCCGGCTGAGAAAAACTGCAAAAATCAAATGTATATTTTCCTTTCAAGATCTAGAAAAAAAAAAAAATAGATTTTTGTTTCCTCCAGTCTTGATGATTATGAGTCATTTTTCACTACCCTGAATTATTCTTCCGGTGTTGGTCTTAAGTGTTGCTAACAAATCACAACTGGCCCATTGATTTTAATATTCATTTAACTACCTTCAAAGCCTTCCACAGACTGAGATGAGGGATGGGACTTTATTGCATATTGTCCTATTAAAAAAAACACCTAAAATAAGTTGATAGTAGTGAATTTACATCAAGTCAGAGTTTACATCAGGGAGTCAGAGTTAACATTAAGCACAACCGCTAACACTGTGTCAGCCACTGCCACTGTTGTTTGTAACAAACTGACAAACAACATAAAACAAACAGGAGATGCTAACTATTCTGATACATCTGCTACACAGACTACTCATCTGAATCTGGGTCTGACTGTGTCTCTCTGGTTTTTCCTCCTCTAACCATCTTCATACTCTCTGCTCTTTCACCTGATGACCTGGAGCGAGCAGGTAATGGGCGGGGCTTAAGGCCTGATCCCAAATTTCTCAACCAATAAAGTCAGAGTAGATGAGCTCCTGACACAGTTATGCATTTTATTTTATTTTTAGTGGAAAAATATTCCAAAATAAAAACTACAACGGTGGAAATCGACTTATTTTTTCCTGGACAAGACAATTCTGTGTCACTAGCAGTAAGGTTTATAATCAGTAGTACCACTGGTTACCACGATTAATAGTATTAAAAACATCAAATGGCTCCAAAGCTCTACTGTCATGTGTGACCCTGTTTTCCACCGGGCACGGCCACCAGACTTTAGATTCACTAGAAACTCAAGTTTAAATCACCCTCTCTGTTGACCTTTTATCTCCAACAGTCAGGAGAAACCAATAGACACCATCGATCTGACAAGGGGTCACAAGGCAAATAGTGCCTAATGATTTCTGTTCGCCTGCGCCAGGAAATTCCCACTTTCCTTCTGTAAGCCCTCGATCAATCTGTGTTTTTTTTTCTTCTTAAAGCGTCTGCAGCGATAAAGCGGCAGGCTAAATGAATACAGCTGTGGTCTATCTCAGATGGCATTCCAGCTGAGTCCACAGAATGGCCACAGATTTACTAAAGACATCATCCGTCACCGCTCATCATGTTTTGCCACTAACAAAATAACCCAAGTAGGCTAAGTAGCATAAGAGGCCTATCTTTGCACAGTCAGCCCTTTGTGCACAGTTCATGGTCAATATCAGACACAGCGGAGAATTCAGCTGAGACAAAAGAGAGGGAAAGACTCATGTCTGTGAATCAACGCTTCAAATTACTTAACATTTTAAAAGTGCCTGAAGGGCATTTTACATACTAATGTACTGTGTTTCTGTTTATTTCATCAGTCCACACACATCTGATGTTTTCTTCTGACGCCATTTTTCATCTCTATAGTTGTTAGCCTAGTTTATTTTCTTTGTGCTTTCCCACCTCAGCAAGTTTTTTTTTTTTTATTATTATTAGCAGTATTTTCAAATTAGCAGCAGCTGGAAACTCCCTGTGCAACACATTGGTTTTTTGAGCTGGTTGCTACAAACGTCCATTTACGTGCTAAAATGTGACTTTATGAAAACAAAGAAATTCATTTTGTTTTTTTATGGCAGGAAATATGTTGATACAGCAGTCGAACATGATCCACAATATTTTTTAAAAATTACCTCCTCCATGTGAAAGCTACCTAATTTGGGAAATACGTCAGACAAACAACATTTACCAGTTAAAAAAACAAAAAAAAAAAAAAAAAAAAAAACTGTTTGAACTTTCCTGCTTTCAGGCTACTGGGCATGATGAAAGAAAAAAAAAAATATTTTAAATTATAAATAAAATAATTCAATTCAAGAAACTTCTGCTGCTGATTTGTATTTAAGCCTTTCAGAGCCACAATATGGTTTTTCTGTTTTTTCATGCCTTTTCCTTATAAAGTTGTCAGTTTTAAAAAATGTCACCAAGTGCTCCACATATACAGCATAGGGACAGTAGAACATAAAATAGAAAAAAAACAAAAACACAGAAAGTTACACATGTGTTTGTGTTGTTCTAGAGCTGATTTGAAGTTTCTCTCTTTATCTGATCTGAGTTCTGCTCATTCTTTGGAGCAGTAATGATGAAAAATCAGCTCCAAAGCCTCTAATGCTCTAAATATCTTATTGTCCATGTCTCTCTGTCTTTATTCTGTCACTACAATAAACTCAGAGCAACTTCTCCTCACTCTGAGATCAGAAAAATACAGGATTGATCCCATTGACTTTGGCTACAAGCAGCTGACAGCTAGGCCTCTGAAGGAGACACTCTGATTGGCTGTGACATCACCCACTGGAGCCAATAGGAGTGTCCCATGTAGAGACGTGACTCTCGACGTCTCTATCAAAGATGGAGGATGAGAATGGATGGATGAACAGAAGTAAAGCAGCAATGCTCCAGTCAAAGGCTCAGACTGATCCAGCTCTGATAGAAAATGATGCTCAACATGATTTCTTGATTTGAGTCCTGCAGGTAACCCTGTACCACTGACTGCACAACTAAATATTCAACAGCATGTATGTGCCTGGGACAAATCTCCTTTTTTTTTTTTTTTTTTTAAAATATCACTCAGCCTCCACATTTCTCTATGGATGTGATGTTTCAGTGTCCACACACTTGTGTCCATGTACTGTAGCATACAGTACATGCAGAAGTGGTTTGCTTTGTATGGGTCGTTCTAAAAACCTTTCACTGTTTCACATTTCCAGTCTCTTTGCAGGTGACATGGCGCCACCAACCAGCTGCTGTACTGTTCAAAGCCCACCTCTAGTTCTACTGAAAAAAAAAAAAAAAAAAAAAAAAGGGCTTGGACCAAAGCTGAACCCCCCCACCCACCAACGACAGGAATGCACATAAGACCTTCCCCTCTTCCGACTCTTTTATAACACAGCTTCCATTTGTTGGTTTAATTCGGCTTTACCTTGTTTGAGGCTACTGGGGCGAAAACTTCTGGGGAAGCGCGTGAAAGGGAAAATGGGGGTTGGTTGTGGTGGGTGGGCATTTTCGAGGTCACATAGTTGATTTGGCCGCAGAACTTTCTGGAGCAAGTCTGATGTGTAGATAATGGTGGTAAGTGAGGGAGATCAAAGAAGCTCAGTGTCTCTGGTTTTAGTTTCTTGATAACGATGAATGATCTATAATCAATTATCAAGCATCTCAACATTTGAGAACTTGCTGCTTTTATTTGTTATACAAGAAGGAAAATTCCATTATTTCTGCTCCAGGACATTGTGATGTGTATTTTTCACTGTTTTCTAAACTGGTAATTGATTGACCAATATTGAAAACACATTCTGAACAACAGAGTGAGGAGAAGTTGCTCTGAGTTTATTGTAGTGACAGAATAAAGACAGAGAGACATGGACAATAAGATATTTAGAGCATTAGAGGCTTTGGAGCTGATTTTTTATCATTACTCTTTTCTTTGGTTATTCTGGTTTACAGTGTTTTTATCTAGAAAATAAGGAGAAATTCACTGTGTTTTTAGTTTCCTCTTGTTCTCTGAGCTACTATCCCCTATTACAGTGAACAGAGTCTTTACTGAGTCTCAGATATAATGAGCTGAGGTTGAGCTGAGTCTGAAGATGAGGAGACTTGAGGACATTTTTAAAAATGACAACTTAAGAAAAAACACAAAGGGATGAAAAAACAGAAAAGGTTTTAAAAAGGGCTAAAACATGTTTGATATTTACAACTGAATTCTGTACAAACATGAACACGATCGCGTCATTTGAGACAGTTTAATGTGAAAAATCTGTTATCACTGATTGACTGAATTGTAAAAATGTGTGTTCAAAGCATCCCAAGACTCAGACGATCTCATGACATCCTATGAACAGGCCATAGTTAAGATGTTTCAGGAAACAAGGGCCTGGTCACTTGATGCTTTGGGGTTTAGGTTTTATAGTTTCTTTGGGGTCTCAAGGCTCAAATACAAGCAACAGAGCTAAGAACTAAAGGTCACATGTCCTCACAGGTGACCCGTAATCCTGAATTTGGTAAATTTGGCTAACTGAGACTCAATCCTTTGTCCTTTCTTCCATTTGTAGCCTTTTTAACTTTTGAGTTCTACTTCTGCCTTTATTCTCTTGCCCAGTTAAATATTTGTAATTCTCCATGTTATATTTACCTCACTAATGGACACGTTGCCTCTATTCTCCGTCCTTTCTTTCTTAAAGGAAGTTTTTCCTACCACTGTCGCCAAGAGCTTTCTCATGGTTCTTTGGGTCCCTTTAAATAAATTTATAAGAGTTTGGTCTGGACCTGCTCTATTTGAAAAGTGCCTTGAAGGTTACTCTCTTATGAATTAGCGCTATACAAATATTTCTATAATATTTATTGCTCTGTTTTGTTTTTATGTATGTAGAGCAGATTAAAACTCTGTTTTGAAACGTAATTGTCCATGAAAAAAAAATTATCATTGTTATTAATCCATTCTTCTGTTCTCTAGAGTAAACCTGGAGAAATATCCGGATATGAGGTCAGATTTAATTTTATTCTGAAGAGCTTTCCATGAACATGAGGAGCCATATTCATCTGCTTTCACCAATATGAACATCTATTCGTGGGCAGGGATGGGGGGAGGAGTGTGGTGACAGCTCATGTGCAGACAACAACAACAGAAGTAGGTGGAGCTCAAACGCCAGATTCTGACCAATCACAGCACAGCTAATTTGACCGTAGGTGGTTGACTGGAATGATACTCTTACCGAGATACAGCGAGGCGTTCTCCTTCTTGACGTTGTCGTCCAGGTAGGTGGGTCCTAGCGTGTAGATGGGCGTGGACCCCATGCCCACCAGGATCTGAGCGATGATGAACAGCGCCACGTACAGGTTGTGCTCGTTGCCCTCCTGGTCTCTGGGACAGGAAGTGATGTCGATGCGGTCCCTGCCGCTGGTGTTGCTGTTCATGCATAGGCCCTCGTTGGCGGAGGACGAGTTGACCTCCTGAATCTGGTAGGCCGGGGAGATGAAGTGAGTTAAGGAGAATAGAGCGGCACCCACAGCGATGAAAACCCCGCCGACTGCCAGCCAGCGAGGCCTCTGGCCACGCCCACCAAAGTAGCTAATGAAGACGACCACCAGGAGGCTCCCGATGTCGAAACAGCTGACGAGGAGGCCAGACTCAGAGCTGCGCAGGCTGTACCTCTTCTCTATGGTGGTGATGACGCTGCTGAGGTAGCCCGACACCATGAGCGACTGGATGAACGTCAGGTAGCACATGCAGAAAAGGAAGCAGCGCGAGTCCTGTAAGATTATGCCCAGGTACTTCCTACTCGGCAGGCGAACCTGTGCTAGCCTGGAAGCAAAAAACCCCGGGGGCTTCCTCCTCACTATGTTTTTACCCCTACGGATCTCCGTGTTCTCCATGTATGAGCTGGGCCTGTTCAGCGCCGACTTCCCCGGCTTGGGCAGGTAGTTTGTTCTGGTCGGGGACTCGGCCTCAATGGACTCAGTTTTGGCTGGGAGCTGGATGAATTCTGCACTCTCTTCCGCTGTTATGGACATTCGCACAGAATTAGCCAGTAATGTCTCCTTTTGAGGCGCTGCGTCATTTAAAACAGGCATACTTTTAGATTTGAAATTTGTACCTGGTTCCTCCAGCTCACTGGAAAAGCCATCCTCCTTCTGAAGGGATTCAGACAACTCCTCCGCTTCTTCGTGGTCAGCCATTGTGTTCAGTCAAACCCACCTTTCTCTCTTCAGGGGTTAGAAAAATAAACCAGCCCAGCTTCAAGCCTGCATTTACAGTTCAGGGGCTGCTGCCCATTACATTTATTATTAATGGGTACATCTACTCCCACAAATAGAGTCTGTGGTACCTAAAGAGGCCCAGAAAAACAGCAAATATGACAACCAAAGTCGAAGTAGACTCACAGCTTCTGCTTATCTGCAGCGCAGGCAGGACAGCCTCCGGGTCTGTTTATCTCGTCATGCACACTCGCCTTCTGCCACCATCTAAACCGGAGGTAGAGACCGCTCAGGCCTCCTCGGCTTGACCAGCGGGGCCCCGGGGCCAGAGCTCCCTGCGGATGCACAGCATTTCCAGTGTCAGCAGGACGCTGCCGGCAGGGATGAAATGGACTTCCCTGGCGCCCCTGCCAACGAAGACCACACAGTCACAATGCCCCGACTTTCCATACATTACATGATGGTGCTCCCCTTCTCCCCGACTCAAGGGCATCCCCGCCTCCCTCCCTCCACCCGCCTCCGATGTTATCACCGCACCAGCTGTCATTCACTGACTATATTTCTGTGCGGGTCCCTGGAGGTGTGGACGAGACAAAAAAAAAAAAAAAAAATTTAAAAAAAAACAAAAACAAAACAAAACAACAAGAAAACAAACCACTAAAGGAGAGGAGCCGTCGAGGAAAACGAGTGGGCAACGGGAAAAGTCCGAGGACTAGTCTGGTGACTAGCGCGAACAACGCCGCCGAGAAACACCGCAGTGCTCCGCTCAGCGTCGTCCTCAAGCTCCGGAGGCACCGGGGCGGAAGCAGAAGCAGAGCGTTTCAAAATAAAGGCGCACCATGTAACGTCACGCATTAAGCACCCTAGCCACAAATTATTCTATATCGATTAAACACCGAGTGAATTGGGTTTTTTTTTGTTTGTTTGTTTGTTTGTTTTTTTAATGTGAAAAAGTCAATGTTTTAAATGTTTATTTCCTATCGGAGTAGCTTTCATCTAACTCTGAGCTGTAACGTCTTCAAAGTGGGAACAAAACTTACGAGGCACAAAATCCCACTATAATGATCAACAAACTTAAGATTGTTTCCTTTGTAGGTTCATTAAAAATAAATATTTGGCCAAATTTGTTCAGACTCCCTAATCGTTGATATCCTACTGATAAACTCGGCGTGAGTCATTTACAATGAGAAAAATCTAACTTTTTTAATTTAATCACCGAGCCATCAGCTACTTGGGCGTTTACGGTTTCATCTACTGAATGCGCTCAACGTTTATTGTTGAAAAGCAATTAGCTAAGACGGTGGTTTTGTTTTTTTGTTTTTTTTAAATGCACTTCCGTTAACAGTTACCAGTTTGGAATTTTACTGTGAAGGGTTTAACTTCGCGGGCAACCTCCCAGCTAACAGAAAACATAAAACAACAATGGCGACGCTGCGCTTCACTAACCTGAAGCTCTGAAACGACCAACTGACCTTTAAACCTCCACATCGGTCCCACGATACAGTCTCCGAGAGGGTGGAGGGTTAAAATCCAACAACAGCCGCGTTTTTATTAAAAAAAAATCCCACCTGCAAAGCATCTTTTCGTTAACAACATCAAATCACTGGGAGTTAGCGATGGAAGAACCGGAAACATGTTTTGCTGTCAGAATAAAAGCAGAGCAGTCACCGAGACAGATTATTATTATTTTTTTTTTGTGTGTTTTTTTTTTATCCATCCCAAGTTTATTCGTCTAGTATATTTGAATGTACAAGAAATATAAAATAAAATTAGCTAATGTGGAATAAAAAAAAGGATAAAATATTAAATACAGTGAAATACAATAAAATATAAAGCCTCTAAGTTAATTAGAGTAAGGTTTTCTTACTGTATTTTAGTGCAAATACAGTAATATGTGGTGCAAACAAACAGAACCTATAAACTAAAGAACAGAAATATATTTTGTCCCAATACTGGTAGAAGATGTGTTTTTGAGAATGAATAAAACGCAGCAGTTCACTGACTGAGCAACACCTGCACGTTTTCAACAACATAAATCTAATCCAATTAAATCAATATTTATTCATATAGCCCCAAATCTCAAGGCACTTTACATATAGAGCAGGTCCAGACCAAACTCTTGATAAAATTATTTAAAGGGACCCAACAAATCCCACCATGAGCAAGCACTTGGGGACAGCAGCAGGAAAAACGTCCTTTAAGAGGCAGAAACCTGGAGCAGAAAGAGGCTCAGGGTGGACGGAGCCATCTGGAGAGAGGAAGAAAGAAAGGAGGAGAGAGAGGAGACTGAAAGCAGTAGAAAAGAGAGCGAAATTGAGTACGAGCAAAACGTACAGATGTGAAGGGTATTAATGATGATGGCAGTGGGTGACACTAATAATAATAGTAAAGAAGTAAATAACAATACTAAGTTAAAATACTAAAAGAAGCAATAATAGTAGTGTTAGTACTGGCATTAAAAATAACAATAGTTAATTATAATTATTAATCTTAAATGTAGGGAGGGTGTCTGCCTGATTCCACAGAAGAGGAGCCAATCACACTTCAGCATTCAGTTTTCACCACATTGACATAAGATACTGGTCATGATGTGCAACAGAATTATGGACCAACAGTTTCTTAGCAGCTTAACAACATGGTCTGAAACATGCACAAATACTGAGTGGAGGCGCTTTAACCTCCACGACATCCCTGGTGGGCAGGATGAAGGCGCCCTCTTGTGTTGTTGTTCACCTGCTGTGATGTTCACTGCAGGAAGACCAGGAAAAACTTCACTCAGCCTTTGGCAGCTTCAAACAACATCAGTAAAGACACACACACCCTGTAACACTCTGAATGCTGCATTCAGGTCACATGGGAAAGATAGAGAGAAGAGTTTCCAGGTAATATTTAATATTATTTAATGTATTTATATATAATTATTAAATGTAATGTAAACAGAACATGGGAATGTGAGATTTGATAATAAAGATTCAATTGTTTTGACGTCTTATTGGCCATCTCTGAAATACTTGAGGTCAAATAAAAAAGGTCAGTGTTTTCATTTCAGAATGTCATGACCGGACATTTTCCATTTCATATTGACTTCAATATATTTTACCTTATTTAACCATCAGAATTGACCAAGAACAAACAAAATCTTGATTTAAAAAAAACAACAAGTGAAAGAAAACAATGCTCATTTCTTTGTGATGAAGTTGTTTTATTGAAGGAAGCTGAAAGGACGGACACAGACTCACATTTAACATTATTTAGCATCAAATGACTGAAACGTGGGGGAGACGAAAAGCGAGTTCGCTCTCATCAAAACACTGTGTACGTCACTGAGCCATCATACATGTGTTTTTATAAAGAAACCATATTTGGATGAGAAAGTGGAGCTGAGGAGGAGTGAGGGGTGGATATGACCTGCTCAGTACTCTATCCTGATTGGTTGGTACAGTCCGTCTGTCGTCATACGGTAGCCACGCCCCCTAACCCACACTCTGCTTTATTCTCTATTTTCCTCTAAACATTTAAAAAAACATCATGTTGTATTGAAGACTATTGTATTGAGACCTAGACCATAAACTCATTAGGAAAACGTTTACTGAGCTAATAAATCAAGGGAGAAGTAGGGACATTTTCCCATAGACTTCAATACAATCTAACTGATGGTCATTAGAGAAAAATGCAGGTTTAAAGCACTTCCACATTGGCTTCACTTTTCAACCCTGGTTACTATATCCAATTTTATAGTCTATGGTTTCAGCTAATGGTACAACTGTTCAAACCAATGGCCTTAAAGCCTCAGGTTTTTGTGAAAAAAAAGTAACTGTTGAAGTTGCCAATGACCTTTGTGGTCTACAACAGCTAGAAGGACCATACCTTTGTGTTCCCTGAAGGATGCAGCCCCTGAACTGGGACACATCTTATATCTTTACAGAGAAACAAGCTGTTTGCTGCTGTATTATTGCTTAAAATCTTGTTTACAGAATCTTTATCCAATAGAACCTTAAATAAACTATGATTTGCTCCTCCCTACTCACTAACTAGTAAGTTCTATGTAGAGGAGTATATGGTAAACTCATTAGGAAGTGGGTCATTTTCCTTACTTTTAGCACAAGCTGAGATGTCTGACAGTATATGTATTGCGTGGTTAGTGACCGGTCGGTCATACATTGCTTTTCACGATGCATTATTAGATACCATGAGTCCAATATATAGAGTGTAATAACTTTCATGATACATTCAGAATGCTTTACAAAATGGCAAAATCACTGTCTAATGGGCTATATGGGGAGTAGTAAGTGATTTTGTAGACGTCCTTTGTCTATTTGAGTTTACAGAACTCAGCAGTATCTCCATTATACAAGTTAAGCCCAAGTCCAGCATGAAGAGGCTGAGTGAATGTGGTCTGGACTTTGTGGAGGAGAGTCATGGTTTCAGAGACGCTGTAGAAGGACAGAATACCTGCACTGTGATCCAGGTACACTCCTACTCTGGAAGACTGAGGACCTGTGACTGAAGTGTAGATATTGTTACAGCAAAATGTATAACTGCTTCTGTAACAACTTAACTCCCAAGATTTGTCATTGCGCCCAAATCCACTTTCATCCCAGCTCTCTGTTCTTCTGATGTTCTTGTATGCGACTGCTACATAAGCTCTGACTCCTCTCCACTTCACCTCCCAGTAACAACGTCCAGTCAGACTCTCTCTACTCAGGACCTGAGACGATGTAGTGAATCTGCCTGGATGATTAGAATAAGACTGATGTTGACTTGTAAATGTTGCTTTTCTGTTTCCTTCAGATAATAACAGATTTGTATGTGCTGTGTTTGGATCCAGTGTGATTTTCTGTGAATATCTTAAGAAGTCAGCTCTGGTCCTGGGCAGTTGTGGCAGTAAAACATCCACTTCAGTCACTGTCAGTGAGATGTTTGTCCATTTCTCTGTCAGAATGTCCTGTAGTTTATCTCTGAGCTCTGACACAGCTGCTGTCACATCCTCAAAGTACCTCAGAGGACGGATATTGATGCTGGATGAGTCTGTAGATTGACTGAGAGCTGACACTGAGGGGTAGTTGTGTAGAAACTGGGTGTGATCCTCTGTGTGTGAGAGCTGCTTCAGCTCAGCGTCTTTCCTCTTCAGCTCAGTGATCTCCTGCTCCAGCTTCTGCTGAAGCTCTTTGACTCGACTCACTTCAGTTTCCTGCTGGGATCTGATCTGCTGCTTCACATCAGACCTTCTTTTCTCCATGAGACGGATCAGCTCAGTGAAGATCTTCTCACCGTCCTCCACTGCTTTATCAGCAGAGCCATTGATAGCCTCCACCTCCTGTTGAAGCAGCTTCACATCTTTGTCTCTGTCCTGGATTCTCTGCTGGATTTGTTGTCGACTCAGCTCCAGCTCTCTCTGCCTCTCAGCCCTTTCTGCTGCAGCTGAGACTGTGTCGTGGCCTTTATGTTCATCCACAGGGCAGAGATAACAGATACACTGCTGATCAGTGCGGCAGAACATCTTCATCACCTCATCGTGATGAGAGCAGATGTTCTCCTGGAGCTTCTTGTTGGGCTCCACCAGCTTGTGTTTCTTTAACTGAGCTACATCATAATGAGGCTGTAGGTGTTTCTCACAGTAAGAGACCAGACAAACCAGACAGGACTTGACAGCTTTCAGTTTTCTCCCAGTGCAGAAATCACAGGCCACATCTTCAGGTCCAGCATAGCAGTGATCAGCAGGAGCAGCTTGGAGTCCAGTCTTCTTCAGCTGCTCCACTAAAACTGCTAACATGGTGCTTTTCACCAGGACAGGCCTCGGTATGAAGGTCTGTCTACACTGAGGGCAGCTGTGGATTTTCTTCTCATCCTCTTTATCCCAGTGGTTTTTAATACAGTTCATACAGTAGCTGTGTCCACAGGGAATAGTCACCGGATCCTTCAGTAGATCCAGACAGATCGAACAGGAAAAGGTTTCCTGGTCCAGCTGAACTCCTTTTTGAGCCATTTCTCCTCTCGGTGACAACGACTGTCTGACCTTTTCTTCCTCAGAAGTGAAACTAGTTTGAGCTCTGATCTAAACAACACGTGTCTCTGCAGTGAACGAGGCCTGTCAGCTCTCTCACTTCACCACATGTTGGTTCCACCCATCTTCAGACTGTAGATCTGAAGGGGAGGGAACCAGGAAACATGTGACCAGAGTGGAGCTGAGTGTGTTTGAGAGCAGGAAGAAGAGGGAGGGTTATCAGGCTGAGGCTCAGTCCAGGAAGAGGAGCAGTTTGATGCTGTGTGTTGAAGCCTTTATTTACAGTCCAGCTTCTTTCTCATCTAAAACACTGATCACTTCCTTTTTTAGGTGATAAACTCTTCATTAGATCTCTGGGTTTCCAGATGGTTCATCAGTTTTAAGAATTCGCTCCCATGTTTTCCTTAAATGCAGTTTGATTAAAGCTTTAAATGCCCATAATAATTTAACAACAGTAGCTGAAAAAAAAGAGGAATAAATCATTGTGATGGAAACAATTTACATCTCAATTAGTGGTTTGAGTGCATTATATGGTATTTTTGGATAAAACAGGTTAAATGCAGGATTTGATTTTTGTTAAATTTGTGTTTTAATGTTTAATTCATCAAACAAACACAGCATTGCTTAACTCAAAACAGTGTGTCAGTGAAAAGGTGGGAGTACATTAATATCTGGACAATGTTAAGCTCATAATCTTTGAGATCAGCAGAAACATGGAGGCATTCACTAGCTTTACTTCATTCTGGGAAGAGGAGCGGTTTAACAGTTTCTGGGTGAGTTTTGTTGTCATTGTTATCATTGTGATAACATGATAACAATCTGACTAATTGTACCTTTGGATCTCTGGAATTTGTGATATTGAATGTAACTTTTCTAATGGAAACAAGGATAACGAAGGAACTGTAATTAGTTTGGTAATTGGGTGATAGTGGTAGATATATTAAGTTTTTTGTTTGTTTGATTGGTTGGTTGGTTGGTTGGTTGGTTGGTTGGTTGGTTGGTTGGTTGGTTGGTTGGTTGGCTGGCTGGTTGGTTGGTTGGTTGGTCAGTTGGTTGGTTGGTTGGTTGGTTGGTTGGTTGGTTGGTTGGTTGGTTGGTTGGTTGGTTGGTTGGCTGGTTGGTTGGTTGGTCAGTTGGCTGGCTGGCTGGTTGGTTGGTTGGTTGGTTGGTTGGTTGGTTGGTTGGTTGGTTGGTTGGTTGGCTGGTTGGTTGGCTGGCTGGCTGGTTGGTTGGTTGGTTGGTTGGTCAGTTGGATGGTCGGTTGGTTGGCTGGTTGAGTTGATGTTGTTGTTTTTCTGTTCTTTCTCCCTCTATGCTATGCCTATGTAATAGACAACCAGACAACCATAGACTGTGGTTAAGGAAATAGCTCCTTTCTTATATAGTTAGATACTATTTTAGTAGCAAAACCACAATTTAGCTGCATGGGGAGGCAGTGCTTAGCACTGTTGCCTTTTTTAGGTTTAGGTTTTAGGTTCAAACCCTGGTTTTGGTGCCTTTCTGAGTTTGCATGTTCTCCCTGTGCCCACATGGGTTCCCTCCGGGTTCTCTATATGTCGGCCCTGCAATAGACTGGTGATCTGACCAGGATGTACCCCACCCTTGCCCATTGTGCGCTGAGATTGGCTCCGGCCCCCCTGTGAACCTGATGGATAAGGGGTACAGATAAAAGAAGGTTGGAAAACCACAATTTTTCTCAGTTTCAAAATCTTGATTGGAGTGAAAGTCAGCCAGTCCGTGTTACATTATCAGGATGAATTATTAAGTGCATAGGGCTATACTATCTGCTCAAATTATCTGATACTGCAAAACTGATGAGATTCTGCCTCACAGTTCAGATAGATAATAAGTATGAAAACAACCCGAGAGCTTCTCAAGGCTATAAAATGGAATATTCTTCATTGACCAAATCAGTCACTGAAGGCAGAAATACTCAAAAACAAACAGCTACTGAAGGCAGTTGCAGTTAAGGGCAAGCAAAGCATCTCAAGGGACAAAAATCAACATTTTATGTCCATAGTTTCCAGACTTCAGGCTGCAAAGGTTAAACGTATGAAAAATAATACTATTTATATCTATTTATTCATAATTTGTACAAAGGTGCAGTGGTTAGCACAGTCACCTCCACAGCAAGAATTTCAATTCAAATCTATCAGCTGGCCTCTGGCTGGGGCCTCTGGTTGGGGCCACTGGCTGGGGCCTGTGTGCCTACATAGGTTCCCCCCAAGTACTTCAGCTTCCTTCAACAGTCCAAGGCCATGTACACTGGGTTCATTGGCAACTTTTGGCTGTAGGTGTGAATTTGAGTGTGAATGATTGTCTGTCTCTATCTACCTAGTTATGATCGACGGATCAGTGCAGTTTCAGCAGTAATGTGGACCTTGTACTGGACTATTGTGGTGAAGAGGCATTTGAGCCCAAAGCCAAAGCTCTTGATTCACCCGTCGATCTTTGTTCCAGCCTTCACCTTTGGCCATGCGCTTTGGGTAGTGACCAAAAGAGCGAGATTATGGCTGTAAAGCCCTGAAATTAGTTTCTTCCCCAGGGTGTCTGGGCTCAGCCTTAGAGATAGGATGAGGAGCTCAGAGCAGGGTCGCTATTCCTTCATGTGAAAAGGAGCCAGTTGAGGCGGTTTGTGCATCTGAGCATCCTCTCACGCTGTAACTCCCAGTTCTTCTGGCCAAGCCTCCCTGAGATGACCGGCACTCACTGGTATAGCAAAGGCTGCGGCAAAGTGGGACTTCAGGTGTGAACAGAAGTAAATCACAGAGGACGTGATGCGTCTTTGGTTTGACTGCAAATCCTTAAATATTCTCCTGTATGAAGCTGATGAAATGATGCAAACTTGTCACACAGTTACCTCCTGCTGCCACTTGGTGCTGCCAGTGTTTCACGTTTTGTATAATGCAGCTTTCAGGCAATTCAGTCAAAAACACTAGCAGATAACAGCATTTGATATATAATGGTCGTCCTATATCTAAAACAGCCTCTTTGTATGTTATATAAAGTGACTAATTGCTCTAAAACAGCACAATTTTGAGCTACAGAGACAGAGAATTACAGTTCTTCTCGGTCACTTTGATGCAGTTCACATTCAGGACACTTCATGCTTTAATTTCTCACAACACTGAATCACCTCTGTTAGGTGCTAACTAAAAGCTACTAAAACAATTAAAACCTCGTTCGCATTCACTCAGGTCGGCTGTCTTTAAATGATGCTTAGTTGGTACTAAGGGGCCCAAAGCATGACACACTGTGACACCACCACCACCAGCCTGAGCTTTTGATACAAGGCAGGATGGAGCCACGCTTTTGTGTTGTGCGTTCAGAGATGCTCTTCTATACCTCGGTTGTCACGAGTGGTTATTTGAGTCGCTCTTGCCTTTCTATGAGCTTCAACCAGTCTGGCCATTCTCCTCTGACCCCTGGCATCAACAAGGCAATTTCAGAGAACTCTTCTCTTTTTCAGACCATTCCCTGTGAACCCTACAGATGATTGTGCGTGAAAGTCCAGTTTCTGAAATACTCAGACCTGCTGTGTTCAACGTCACTTAAATCACCTTTATTCCCTGTCCTGATGCTTTAAAGATATTTGATTGAAAAGACTAATTCAGTGTGATTCTATCTGACAAAGTTACAAACTGTTTTCAAGAGTCAGATGAGAAAAGTTTCTACACACTGAGAAAATGTCCTGAGTGGTAACATATGAACTCACAGGTATGAGATACAAACCTCGCAGCAACGTAACTAAAAATAAACTTCATTAAAATTGACAGTGGTGCAGCTGATTAACATACAGTTATGATAGTGGAGCGTGGCGCTAACACACAGAAACTCTCCAGTACAGTACAGTGAGCTGTTTAGTAGATGTGATATGATCTCCCAGTCTGTCAGAAAGGAAACCACCAGTAAATATTTAATCAGCAATTTGGTTCCCCTTTCAAATATTCATGAAATCTAATCACCTTAATCACGGTATGATTGTTATTTCACAGCATAATGAAACTCTCCGCCACATCACTCAGGCATGACCAGGGTGGCTGACTTCATGGCACCGCTCTCAAAAACAATAAAACTAACGCACTCCATTTACACACACACACACACACACACACACACACACACACACACACACACACACACACACACACAGTGACAATGTAGGAAGGAAGGAAGGAAGGAAGGAACAGGCAAAGGTGGGAGACAAAGAAGTAAAGCAAGGAAAGGAAAGGAAATAACTGCATCATGAATCTGGTTCATCAGTGTTTTTTCTCTCATTACTGAAACATACACCCTCATAATAATTTGATAGATGCTACATTCAAAAAAAAAAAAAAAAATACACACAGTGGCTTTAATTTGAAATAAATAAAAATAATTAGAGGAAAATATTATTCACGTCATACATTTTGAAAACACAAACTAGCCAAAAGAAGTGTGGGTGGGCTGAGGAAGAAGAAAGAGTTGAGGAGACAAACAGGAAAACATTAATATGCTAATTTTGTATTATGACAAAATCTGCAGCTGACACAATAATACGCCGTCATTTATCCCCGTACATGCAGCTAAGTCCTCCTTCGCCACCAAACCTGACTGAAGAGAGAGAGGGGGCCTGGGGGCAGCAGCAGCTCTTTACACAGGAACACTGAGATGGATCTAATGTACAGTATAATGTTTGGCCCGAGGAGCACACAGGGAAGCTGCTGTGTCCTATTTGCTGGGATGCTGGGCTCATTTTTGGGCAGCACTTCATTCTCCCTGCCCTGTGGGATCTTAGCCACAGGCTGAAATACAGTACAATCTATCTGTTTTTCATCAGACGCTGCAATAGCCTCTCTGTTGTGTCTGCATGATGCATCTACTTTAGCTCACCTTAACAGTACGGACGTTTGGAAACAGCAGGAGGAGATGTCAGACATGCTTTCATCATTTTTGTTCCCATAATAATCTGTTTCTATCACATGGATGAACACACCTCTGTAGCACGAACTGTATGTGGACACTAGAACCCACAGATTTATTTAAACCTGTCACAGTTTTATCTCCTTAACTCCAGTTTCTAAGTTGATCAATTTGAGACCAACAAAATAAAACATCCTTTTAAAATCAGAGCTTCCAGGGTATTAAAATGTAGAAACCACATCCGTCTGCTTGCCTCTGGTCTTATCCAGCCTTAAGGGTAAAGCTTTTAGTAGCGCTGAGGAGTGCGGCAGCTAATTAGTGCAGAGATAAAACTTCTAATGAAGCTGTGACATACAAATAAAAAAATACATGGAGTAATCAAAAATTATTGTATATATTTTTGGCCAGGGGCAGATCCAGAGTATGTTCTTGGCATTATCAATAAAGCAGGACATCTACTGATTACTGGCCTCCTTTTTCTTATATGAAGACATTATCCAAAGGAAGTGAAGCTGAAGTTGTGACGTTGAGCCATAAACTGCTGCAATAAACAATGTGCACTCACATTGTGCTGCAAATTTTTTACTTTGACTGCGTATGTAAACGTGCTACCGCTAAAGGTCACCTGATAATGTGTTTAAACAACCAGAACAAGAACCATTTAACTACTAATAAAACCACAACAACTTTTATACTTCTATTTATCTACAGATTAAATAGACAATACACTACATAAATTGTTTGTTTTATGCTACGCTAATCACGTGCTAACTAAACATATTTCTCAAAATGGTGAACAGTTTGTATAAATTCACAATTTCTGATACACATTTTAATTATATTGTTTTATCCCTAACTATTGTCTTATATATTTACTGCCAATTTTATCTACTGTTCTTTTTGCACCATGAATGATTGTGATGTTTTGTTTATGCTGCTCTGTTTATTATGTTCAGCTAAATTGGACTTTACTTTTTAAATTTGCTTACAAAGCATTTTGTAAATTTGTTAAGAAATGTGCAATATAAATAATATAAGTAAATATATAATATATATTTATTTATATAAATATAAATAAATAAATAATTATTATTCTAATTATTATTAATAACAACACTCAAAAGTCCACAGCTATGCTAGCAGCACTGTGATGCAGTAATTTGGCACAGTGGTATTTTAAGCTAAATACATTAAAACATTAAATACTAAAAACATTTTTACAATGACAATGCTAAAATGCTGAGACTGAGACCATAAACTCATTAGGAAAACGTTTACTGAGCTAATAAATCAACAGAGAAGTAGGAACATTTTCCCATAGACTTCAATACAATCTGACTTCTCTACCAACCAGTGGAGTCGCCCCCTGATGGTCATTAGAGAGAATGAAGGTTTAAGGCTTCTCGGCATTGGCTTCATTTTTCAGTCTGTGGTTCAAGTACAAGTCAGAAACTTGTTGTTGTTGTTTTTGTTGTTGTTGTTAGCGATAACTTTAACTGTAGTCTGTGTGAAAGTGTAAGACACAAAAAAGACAAAGCTGAGCTGATTTTGCTGCAGCCATCTTGTATTTTTGGGGTGCCTCAACTTCCCAATTCAGAAATCCAACTTGAAATTTATGACTTCAGAAACTTCAGACTTCCCAGTTGAAATGGAAACGCACCACAAGCGTACATTTATTTTAATTTTACTCTTTTGCAAATGCAGCACTCCTGTACATGCATGTACCTTAAGACAAATCCCCGACACTTCTCCGGCTACAGATTAGAATAATCCTCCAAAGGGAAGTCAGATAAATGAGGGAGAGTTACAGCTGCCTTCAGTTCAGACCTCCTCTTCCTGCTCAGATTTACTTACAGCACACGGTTATTGAAGCCACGTGGTAAGACCGTGTGGATAATCATACAAGAAAGCAACAGCTTTGGGCGTCAGTGAGGTGAAATACTACAAGAAATGTGAATCCCAGAGGCTTGACACAATCCCCACAGCACACGACCTTCAAGCGCAGCCCCAGAGATAAACAAAGAGGTACATCATCTCATTAATCCTCTGAAGAGGGAGTCAGCCACCGGAAACCTACCTACCAAGACGACCCAAACCCACCAAAGGCCGAAGAGGAGGAGTGGAGCAATAACACGGTGATAGCGACAATAAAATGATGTAGGGGACCAAAGGAGACGGGGACGATTTAAATCTCAGCTCAGATGTAACGCACTCAGATTATCAGTCTGCAGAAGGTGATTGGCAGGGATTAAACAGTTGCTGTTAATTGGAAGTAAAGGTGAAGTGGGAAGAAGTGGAGGAGATTATGCAAAGTGGGCATTATGATGCTAAACAGTGAAGAATAGTGCAAATTAGATCAGAAGGTCTGGTGTCAAAATGTCTGTTAAAAAGTTTTTTTTAAAATCCTGATCCTGTTGTATTCTGTCGTCTATTATTAAAATCTAAAAAAAAAAATCCAATTTTTCATATTAAATAGCTTTATGATTGTTGAAAGCATCTTATTCCCAACTTTATGACAGTATCACATATATTAAATACATTACTTCATTAAAGCCCCAGTACATGAAACCTAAATCAAACCAAAACCCCAAACCTTGATCTCCTCTTCATCATTTTAGACGGAATTACCCAAAATTAAAGTCGGTGTCCTTGGAGACTTTAGGACCTCAACTGGATTTAAAATAAAGTTCTGGAGCTTTAAAGATGTCTGATGTAGTAAAAAAGGCTGATTAAAGACTTTATTGTGACCTCCACAGGCAACTTGTAGAAGGAGCAATAACACTGTCAGGATTCGTGTCTTTTTGTAACTGACTTCATACTTTCTGCTCAATTAAATCTTTATTTAGATTCATTTCTCTCATCACAGCATCCAGAAGCTTGGCTGGTTAGCCTGCCACGGGGCCCTTAGGTAAATGTTTGTAGCTCAGTTCCTTTTACCCCCTGGGGTAGTTTCCCATTTTGCCTAGTGGGATGCCACATTGTCGAGAAGTTATATGCCACCTTTAGCAAGCTTCATCACACTTTCTCCAGCCTCCTGCTAGAAGAAATACCCCCAACTCCCAAGATACTGACTTCTTGTGATTTTTTATTGACCCCTGAGACTCCACCCGCCTCTGGGTGGGAAGTAGAGCTCGAATCAGACTTTACTGAGGAATGTTGGGAAGAAAATCTCACAATAAATTGTGTTTGAGAGAAATCTTGCTGGCTGCAAACATAGATGTGTGGACTCATCTGGTACGGTGGCCCAGACAGGTCAACACAGTGCACAAGCTGCAACATGAATATAGAGAAAGCGAGCAGCGGCTTGTCCATAACGGCTCTGTCCCAACGTAGGAACCACATTTCAGCGTCTATTAGGACCAATAACATCAACAGACTGCTGCTCCTCCTCCGTTGTGGCATAATTTGCAGCTGTGTTGTGACTTTTGCATTAGGTTGACCTGTCTGGGCCACCGTAATCTGGTCTCGCTGAAAGAGAGAGAGACTGTTTTAAGGTGTATTCTCCTCTGGAATAGTTCAAATCCACCCTCACTGGATTTTACTTTTCTGCATTTAGATCCTTCAGTTGCTATAACAGGAGTGATGTTTTCATTTATGTCACATATGAGGGAATATATTATCATCATATACCCTCTGGATATATGAAGATATAAGATTATAACATATGTGAAATACCCATAGTAGAATTTTTATATGAGACATTTATATGTTGAATTTTTATGTTGCGACCATATAAGTTTACAATATATATTTATCTATATATTAAAAAGTGCTAATTGATTATATTTATTAAAGCAACACACATCAACAAATTCAATAGGCTTTTTCTTTATCATTTTCATTTCAATATATTGAATAGTTACAATTTCTCATGGATTTCATATATGTATCATTTTTCATATATGCTTTTTTCTATATGTACAGATATTTCACAGGATATATGGAAATTCTATGTATCAACATATATCAAATTTATATTTGGGTACAGTTCATGACATTCAATTATTTAGTAACTGCTTGTTTGAGTCACTCACCTGCATTTCGTTATCAGTTAATTAGTCAGCCTACTTTCATAGCCTATAGTCTTGTGGGGTGGAGCACTGGCTGACAAGAACGTGTTATCACATATTATGGTTTATTCCATCATTGTTCTGTGATTACATTTTTTTCTATATTATCATTATCACCCAGCTGCTACAGGAAGAAAAACAGGAAAATATAAATCGTGGGTCTATCTGCTGTATCACTGAATACTGTTTCCTGTTGGAGCTTTAACCACCTCAGGCCTCATGTAGGACACCTGATGTTGATGGAGTCACCCATGGAGGCAGCTGATGTTACAGACAGGGGACAGCGTTTCTACTACAGCAATGACCTAAATAAAAACACTAAACTAAACAAAAGAATAAAGTAAAACAAGATACACATGGGCATGTCCTTTTTTATGTCATAATTAAATTAAAACTCTGTTAAAAGAACAACTAATTCGGTTTTTCTGTGCGTTTGTGATTTTCATTTTTAGCGTTTTGTATCTCAAAAAGCTCCCCTGCACCTTTTCATGTTGTTTTCCGTGTTTATGGTGGCCTGGAAAATTTATGTCATCTTGCAAAATGAATTTAATTAAAATATATTAAAAGCATACATAAAAAGGACAGACATGTAACAGTATATTTTACTTTATGTCCCTATTTTGTCTTAATTAAGGCGTTTCTTCTATTCCCGTAGTTTTCGTTTTGCAGCCTGCAGACTCAAGGCGGGAGAGACAAAGAAGATAAAAGTGTTGATGCATGGCGAGAAACTCGGTTTGTCTCCTGCTGCTGCAGAAACAACTCAGCAGGAGCATCTTTCTAACCTACATTTCACTGCTCTAATGTCTAATACATCTGTAAGTATGTAAGTGCATGTCACTGCATGTATGCACTATTAATAACTGCTACATGTAAAACATGGACATATGGTACATATATAAATCTGTGGCGAATTATTCATTTATTTCATATATCAAAACATCAATTAATAAATTTTCAAAGAACTTTTGTCATTTGCTCATAACACACAGAAAAAGTCAACAAGAGCAACACGGGCTGAAAAAATGAATCTATCCAATAATGAAATAAAGTCAGATAAGTACCAACTGGCTGGGAGAAAAACTTTAACCTTAAAAATCCAAATTTTATATTAAGGTCAATGTTTTATATTAAAGGTTTATATAGAACCTAGACCTGCTTTATAATCAAAGACCACAAGGAGGTCGACCTTTAGACTGTATGGACCTTTAACATCTACCTTTAGACTGTATGGACCTTTAACATCTACCTTTAGACTGTATGGACCTTTAACATCTACCTTTAAACTGTATGGACCTTTAACATCTACCTTTAAACTGTATGGACCTTTAACATCTACCTTTAGACTGAATGGACCTTTAACATCTACCTTTAGACTGTATGGACCTTTAACATCTACCTTCAGACTGTAGTTCCCTTTGTGCCTAAACCTAAACTGACTGCTTAACTTTTTTTTTTAACATGTTATAAAAAGACTGAAAACATTTGAACCCAGTTGTGATGAAATGTAGTTGTCATAGCTTTACACTGACCAAGAAATAGATCTCCAACAACTTTAGCCAGAGCAACAGGCAGTTATTGAGTTATTTAGTGAATATAGTCTTCTCACATGCCTGTAGTTTAGCTCTGTTGATGACCTGAGCTAAGTTTCTAGCTAAGATCTAATGTGAGGCCTGGTGGTCTGAAACTTGGCTCTGCAGATTACGATCCAGATGACAAATTGATGAGATAACGAGCCAACAAGTGATCGTACTGATGAATTCCATAATTCATCAAAGGGGCTGATAAATGAAAGAAAGTAATTAGGATGCATCTGGCAGTAAACACAAGTAGATCCAGTCTCTCAAAAAGGATTCAGCAGCCAAAACAAAAACAATAATAGTGGCTTTGGTGCATTGCTTTTACTTCACGGAAATCTAATTTTTGGTTTTGATGGGAAAGAATAAGCTTATTATTAAAGACATAGTCTCACTTTAAAGCTTGATGCTCAGAACCAGGCAACCTCCAGATGTGATTTAAGCACTTTAAAATCAAATAACTTAATATCTCAACATGATTCAGTGGATAATCTGTTGCTTGTGGGTTTGAAAACATGCTTCTTTTACAACCAACGGATGCCACAAAAACTCAGTGGCTTTCTTATCAGCGATGCTGAATCACAGCCTCGACCACAGCTCTTCCCCTGCTCGTGATGTCACAGCCGTAACAGCCGCCTGCCTCCTAAAGCCGGCAGCAGGGGGGAGAAGTCAGTCACTGCGCTGGGCTTCCCGACGCAGAGCTGCTCTCTGAATCCTCCCTGAGCATTAGTGTCAGACAGACAGAGGAGAAGCAGCAGCAGATGAGCACACTACTCCTGGAAAAATAATAATAGAATCAAAAATAATAATAATAAATCGAGAAATAAAAATAATTTCCCTGAATGGCACCGGTGCATGGGACCTGCAGCAGAAACATGGAGAGGTCAGACCGCGATATGAAAGGAAAGTCCAAGAGGAAGAGGAGGAGGAGGTGTAAAGGCAAAGGTGAGTACAACAGTAAGTGTAAAGTTTACGTGAGGAATGCAACACTAATACTTCCATTAATGCGGCGGGTTTACATACATTTTTAATGGAGGATATATATTAAATTATTCTCTGGGACTTTTTGTACTTTATGGTATTTTTTAAATTCTAAAGCTATAATATTCTTCATTTTCCCTTATTTATTCTTATTAGTTTTGCTGTAACATCACATTACGTCACAAAATTCAGCATTGCATTCAGGTAGAACCACGGTTTTCATCTGGAATTTGTATCAGAAATGGGTTTAAAATTACTGCCATCTTCTTGTTTTTATAGTGACTTTATTTCACTTGATGGTGTCTAACCTTAAACACGTTTATTAATGTAACTATGATGAGGAACGTCCCCTAACCTTAATTAATCCACCGATTTAACCCAAATTAAAGTCATTTTTGTGCCTAAACCCGACCAAACCTTTGACATAGCACTTTCACATCAAGAAAGGTTCAGTGATTTATGATTCAGCAATGATTTTTAACTGTTTATCACTGGAATATCTCCAGCTATTTCAGGAAATGCTCCAATGAATGAATGCTATCACTTAGACAGCTTTTAATGCCACAGCAGTCAATGATATCTAATATTATTATTATTTATTTCCACATGAAATCAATATTGGGAGAGATGAAGTCAGGTTCGAGCAACCTGAATTTCACAGCTGAATTATTATAATTATTTGTTATTTATTTATTTAATCATTAATCAAACCACTGGACAAACTCAGGTCAGTTAAAATAACCAAAGTCAGGGGAAATTTTACAACAATCCCTCCAGTAGTTTTACCATGAACCAAAATAATCAACCTCCCTATGAGGAGCCACACGGTCAAAGTCATTAGGAGTCAGATATTTCAGTCTGTACCGAAGTGGCAGGACTCTGCAGATTCCTGCCACAGGAGGGAATAAAATGGGAGAAACCTGCTAATATTCAACAACCTGAGAATATATGATAACACAACGAAATACAAAATATTCAATTTAGGTCTTTTTATGAAACTAACATTAAGTTGCATCCAGAAACAAATGACAAAAGACAGAGTTCGTCTTATTCTCTCCTGGTTTGATTCTTCTGGAGGAAAACGGAGCCACATTAGCGTCCGATGTGCAGACGTGTTCAGATGCATCAATGCAAGTAGATCAGAGGCTCAACTGGTGGAAGAGAAGCAGAAAACACAGCACGTTTCACTTTCTATTTACGCTATATCACGTTATGGGCACAAATGTAATGATGCGAGCTCTGGTTATCATAATTACAGTCGTCTGGGCAACAGGTCAGCCTTTTAGGATTAAACTGGCATTGTTCTCCACATGCTAATCCTGAGTAAATGCAGCAGATTACTCTCTGATGGCTTTTGTATTAAGTCCAATGGTTATTCAAAGTGCACTAAACCTATTCCACTTTCATTAATGACCCATTGGCCCTTTTTTTTTTTGTGCATCATCTGTAAAAAAAAAAAAAAAAATGCCTCCAGAAAATTATTATTCAACATCAGCTCCTTAAATCCCACTATTTTAGGGCCAGGATGCACTTAGCTAATGCTTCCTCTGTATCCGGCAATGGGCGCTACTTTCACGCCAGCTGTCATTTTAGAAACAGAAGGCGGCATCTTTTTCTCTAATGATTACAATAGAGCTCTGTGAGCGCACAACAGGAGGGAAGCTCATGTTGTGTGACTGCTGTAGTCTCTATTTATCCAACAGTAACTCAACAATGTTCAAAGATTTTCTTTTCCTCCGCGGAAAATAAAGAGAGAAAAGGTGTTATTTTCTGTCAAGTTACATGAAAACATTCAATTTAACTTAATCGTTTAATCTTGTGTTGAGCCTTAGAAGTTTTCCATTAGTGTGAAATTATTTCCTTTTTGCCTCCAGCAAGAGTCACCATAAAGGAACAGTTCAACATTTGGGAAGATAATATCTCAATATCTTCTTCCATCAATATCTGAGACTAATGGGAAAAACTTCTCAAATGCAAAGCTGGAGCTGGATGGCAAATAGCCTAGCTTAGCATAAGTGCTGGAGGGCATGGGGAAACCAGCTAACTTGCACCTTTGCACAGCTCCAAAATAAACCTACCAGCCCCTCTGAAGCTTTTAAACGCAACATCACTCCAGCTTTGGCCACAAATGGTCATTTTTACATTTCTGTTTGTGTACTGATTAAGCCAATCTCGAGGTTGTCTGGACAGTGCTAGCTTAGCCGTTTCCCCCATTCCCAGTGTTTGTGCTAAACTAGGCTAACAACACCTGACCCCAGGTCTGTGAGAGAGATGTGGTTTCTATCAGGAGCCTGTTTTCCTCCACTAACAGCCAATAGGATTCCTCCTTTGACTTTTGGATGATTCCAGAAAATAAAGACCAGATTCTGATGCTGATCCAGGTTTAGTTCAGCAGGATCATCTTCACTAATCAACTTCACCACTTTGTCACGTTTGAAGCGCAAATACAATCAGCAGCAATAAAAAGCAAATGTTATAATATTTTATTGTTCATTCATTATAATGTTTACAGCTGTAAACCAATGAAACCACCACTTATCTTCACCTTTTAGTTTGATTCAGCTCGGCCCTCTTCTACAAAAACCTTTCCTCTGACAGAGTCAGCGACAGTTTGTATAAACACAACAAGGCCGTAAAGGTCGACTGATGAGTTTATGGATTTTCATGTTAAACACGATGACGTTAAACGTCTTTGACAACTTCTGTCGTCTCATTCAGACCATAAATCACCTTATAAAAGTGGATGTAGACTCTGAGTCTGAAAAGTCAAGTCAATGCTGATGAGCTTCATTCTCTCTAATGACCATCAGGGGGCGACTCCACTGGTTGTTAAAGAAGTCAGATTGTATTGAAGTCTATGGGAAAATGTCCCTACTTCTCCTTGATTTAAACGTTTAAACGTTTAAACGTTTTCCTTAAGACTTTATGGTCTCAGTCTCTAGTTTCAAGTCTTCAATACAACATGATGTTCATGTTTTAAATGATGGTCCATTTAGAGGAAAATAGACCAGAAAGCAGGGGATGAATTAGGGGGCGTGGCTACTGTGTGATGGACAGACTGTACCACCCAATCAGGATAGAGGACAGAGCAATTTACATTCGAAAATAACATCTGAGTAAAATTGGGTTAAATTTGGTTGAAAATTGAAAGATTTCCTGTTTTTTAGGCTAAATATAACAAAATTTCAAAGCCTATGTTTTTCAGTTGTATTTCATATTAAATGAAAGTTGTGGAAATGCTGCGTCTCACCAGGAAAACTTTGCTGACCTATGGTTGAAATAAAACACAAATTCAAATAAAGAACTTTCTAGATCTAAACAGTGGGAAAACTTAATTTAGCTCCTTTGTTACAGAAAACTCGAACTCTCCCTCCCTGTAAGTAATTATTGGACAAAGTCTATTGAAAACATAATGAAATTACGCTGTTAATAAGGATTTTTTTCTCTCGGTGCACAGATGACAGGATGAAGTTGTTGTTGGTTTTTCAGTAAAAATAAATTACCATTTTTGCTATAAAATCCCCTTCTGCTGGCTTTTCAGTCAAATTAACAAACTGTTATTTGTTGGCTGTAAAGTCGAGCCGGAGAAATGATTTGATTGTCCTGCTTTTAGCGAGGATTATGATTCTGCAGCATGGAACAGACAGCTGCTGTCTGTGATGAGTCTGTCAGTGGTTTTCTGATGACGTGTCACGCGTTTGGACATATCTGTATATTGGATGCATTTTGGATAAGTGAGCTCCATCGTGCAGTCAAACTTAGTGGGGCATGTCAGTGTGCAATTTCACTGATGGATTCAGCAATCTCCACACTTCTCTGGGGCTCTGGCTTCATGAAAACATTAGCAATATGGTTTGTGTGCCCATTTAACTTAATTGCAGGGATGCTCAGCGGGTAAAGTGTGGTACTAACTCTGCAAGGGTTAGGGGTCCTATTTCTTCTGAGGCTCAGTGTGAAGGAAACTGCTGCTAACGCTGACAAGGTTTCGAGTTTTGATCCACACTGGGGCTGAATATTAACAGATTATGAACAGTTAACATTAAATCTGTTGATTTTCTTCTCTCTCTATACAGTGTTCGCATTGTTTTTCCCTCCCTTTATTGTTTGTTTCCCTTCATTCTGCAATCTTATAAATTAAACCTGAAAAAAAATACCAGAAAATTAAAGATGAATGGGGCAATAAGGATCCTGACATTAAGACTGTTTAAAAAATCCTCCTATTAGCTATAATCTGATGGAGAGTGTGTGATTCTCTGAGCCACAGTATCAAAAAAACTACAAAAATCAAAAAACTGTTCCGATAATGGATGTAAACAGGATGTACGATGCCGCAGATTCAGTGAGTCAAGCTACCGTTTTAAATCATGGTTTGTTTCTATTCTGATGAGTGGACACCATTTAAAGTTGGACGAATTCACTGTTATCGGTTTCTGATAGCTGTGTAGCCATGAGCGTAAAGTCAGCTCTCACTGAATTTAAACATTACTCTGGTACTGAAGAAAATGTAAAATCTTGATAATTCTCAGTTTGTTCCGGGGTCACGCGCCATCTTTAATCCATGATTTCTAAGATGGCGTTTGGACATTTGTTCAAGATGCACATCAGTAGATTAGTGAACCTAAAATTATATTTATCTCGTCTGCATGTTCAAATTTATTTGAATTTATTTATTTATGACTCAGACATTAAGTATAATCATTCACCCAAATTACAGCATTAGAGCTCCATTGACTAATTTCTCATTTGATTGTTAATATGGAAAATTTTGCTAAATTAGCTAATGTTTATGGAACAGGCTGATGACAGAAGATGCTAACTTTAGCTTGGCTTAGAATAATTACTTAGTAGTGAGGTTATGTTGTTTTTTTTGTTTTTTTTTTAAAAAAACATAAATTGCAGGTAAATTGTGTGAGATTAGCGGTACCACTTTTTTTTCCAAGTGCTGGGTTTTCTACTGTTGCTGTTTTGTTCTGATATTTCACAACTTACTTAGACAATGGCTTTTCTAAAGATACAGAATCGACAGACGTCACAATAATCTGTTTGGATATTAAGGGTCTTTTTTATGTCTGGGTCAGTCTGAGACGCATTGGGGGAAATTGCAGTAAATTCTATTTAATGGTCCTCTCATTACATTTGTTTTGGCCTGAACGATCACAGCGAGAGATCCAAATACCAAACAAACCTTATGGGTATCCTCACACACACGTACGTACACACTAAATAATAATTTTGAGAGTGCATTTGAAAAAAAAAAAACAGAACTCAATTCGTCACTTTCATGAGAGAAGCTTCACTCAAACAGAGAAGTGGAATTTAGGATAAACACATGAAAAGACATCATGACTAAACTGATTAAGTTGTTTGATATATGTAACTGTGGTTTTTCAAGGAAATTAAAGTCAAACTATTGGATGTGATATTATGTTGTATATGTTAAACCATCAAAGGAATTTTTCCATTGCATACGTCATAAACTTGGCATTACATGAGAAGGGCCTCGTACTAAACACTCATACATCATATGTTGGTGTTTAATCTCTAGCAAAAGTAGAAAACAAAATGTTTTAATGCATAATTTTCATTGAATGAGAATATATTTAGCTACACTAGCAATGTAGCTCTATGGATGGTAGTTAATGGAGCCATATGGATGAGGCAGGAGACACTTTTCACCGACTATGGGATGCATTGTAATAACTTTATTGATCCTCGACATGTTAGTACCTTCTTCACGAGGGTGGTCAAGTTAGCATGTAGCTCAAAGCCCTGCTGTGCCGTTAGTGTAGAGTAAGTGTAGATACTAAGTCTTATGACATACTGATATTGTCAGTTTTAGGTAAATAAATCATATTCCACTTCCTGTCATGAGTGGCAGATTTTTTTTCTTTACTGTAAGATTAAATGTAACCACATAGTCCTTTACATGGACCATTAGACCACACACACCAGATTTCAGAGGAAAATTTTCAACATTATAGTAAATGATCCAGAGCTGCCCTAAAATTTAAAGAGTTGTTCCCCGGCCGGTGACCAGTCCTTCCACCAAGTTCGGTGCAAATCGGCTCAGCACTTTTTGTATAATGCTGCTGGCAAATAAACAGACGCAGGTGAAACCATAACCTCCTTGGTGGAGGTAATAACAACAACATACAGCGTCCACAGTCAGACAAATGAAACCCAATCTTTCAAACTGATAAAGTGACAGTAAAGCAGCAGGCGAGGGCATTAAAAGTTGAAACAAGGCCATTTTCAGCAGTCAACAGTCTGCCATAGATTATTGCTGTCATCCTTATTATCTCTCATTGTGATTTCATTGCACATTACCATATGTTTCAGGCAATAATTTCATCACTCATTTCCAAATAATGATCATCAGCCTGTTGATTTGAAAGCAGACTTTCAGCTTTGGCTGGCTTTGTTGTTTGAGTGTGATTTGATGAGCTGATGCACTGAACTAAATTTAAACTTTAGACAGAAAGGCTTTGTAGTCTGTTTTCTGCACAGGAAAGAAAACGGTGTTTGACATGGATCTGTGGTGAAATAACAAACACTCAGGAGCAACAATCACAAAAAAAAGACAATAAATGAATCAAATTATGCAAATAGAACATCCTGGCAAATGTGTTTAAATGCCAATATTCACCCAGTTGCTGGATCATGAGTTACTAATTAATTTTGTAGAGACCTTATGATGTAACTCACACGCGATAGCCTATAAAGTTATGTAATCTTCATAAATATATATATGTATTTGCAGTCATCTGCCTTTAACTCGCATAGTTTGACTCTACAATCTATCTGCTGCTTTTTTACTTTGTGCTTACTTATTATCAAATAAACATCTTTTATAATATCTTATAAAAGTCACGGTGACTGAATCATTTTATTACATTTATGACAATATGATATCAGAGCGTTTTTTTATGTTTACATGGATCAATCAGACTGAAGAACAATTGAAGCAAAAACACCTGGATTGGAGATTGTTTTTAAAGGATGCAAATAATGTTAACACCATTAAATTAAGTGTTAAATGTAAATAACATTTTTGGGTGGTAAGTTAGCATTAGAGCTCTTGAAACAGATACTGCTGCGCCAAAGATTGAGGCTTTTTATTTGTGTTTAACCAGAGGTCTGTGGTCACAACAGACAATACCTGAGCACATCCAGCTGTGAAGTTAGGGAAATTATTCTGAGCTGCACAAAGACATCCTCGTGTTTGTTTTGAATTTGGTGTCGATCGATCAACTGACTCATCATTGCAACTCTGCAGTTGTTCATCAGTGTGACCACAGGAGGTGGACAACAAACATTAAATTATCACATAACAAAATGAAAACAAAATGAAGCCTGTCTGGCTTGTTTCTCAGCAGAAAACCTCAAAAACTGGTCTGTTTGATGTGGACTAGTTAAGGACTGCTGTCTGGTGTGGATACAGAGTCATTTAAAGTTGGATTAATTATTTGTTTAAGGCCACAAGGGCAGCAGAATTAACTCTAACTATAATCCTTTCATATTGTCACGTAATGATAATACGAACTGGCACAGATCAAGCAGCGATGTGTTTGAGCACTGTTTTGGTCCTCACCACCACAGAAGAAACCATATGTGGAGGAGAAAGAGCGAAATGTGTGATACAGTGAGCGAGATGTAGGGACTTTCACATGGACTTCAATCTGCTGACTTCTTTTCCTCGTAAGGAGGAAGCACATCGCTGTGAGCAGGATTCGAACCTGCGTGGGGAATTTCAAGTCCAACGCCTTAACCATCACAGCTGTCCTGGCTGATATCATCATCATCATCATCATCATCATCTGTGACCACCTGACCTCAAGTTATTACTGGAAAATTCTTGAAATTGAAAGAAATTAAACATTTGGGAGATAATTAGTGAGACATTGATGATAATATGGTGGAGACCAAACCAGGGCTAAAAGGAAAGGAAAGAATGGACCTCTGCCTGACACAATGCTTTAAAGCTGCCTTAATCATGATATTATTATCAACAAATCAAATGAGGATAATGGACTTACAGTTGTCTGGTCAACACCAATCCTTAATGTAATTAAAGTTAATTATTATTTAAATAGCAACGATTTACAACAGAAGTTGTAAAGGCACTTTACAGTTACAGCAGGTTAAAATTATTTATATAGACCGAACAATTTCCACCAAGAGAGCGACAGTGGCAGGAAAGACCTCCTTTAAAGAGGCAGAAACCCCTTGAGCAGAACCAGACTCAGGGTTGACGACCACCAACTGGTTGGGTTGAAAGAGACAGAACAATCAACTGCAGGTCCCATATCATATGAGGTGAGATGTCTACAACCTGTAACCAGAAACTGAACCTGAAAACCAGCCGTTAGGACTTCTGGACATTAGGGAATGTCAGAGAAGACAGTTGAAGGATTTGAAGACTTTCACACTGTCTCCTGGGTCTCTCCTGCGATGTAGGTTTTTCTCCCCGTCCCCGTCCCCATCCAGGCCATGGGTGACAGGCCTTAAATCACCTGCCTCAATGTGAGGCTCCTCTGTGTGTGTGTGTGTATTTGTTTGCATATTTGTGAAAGGGTGTGAACAGTACACGTTATGTGCAAATATTTACCCGTTCATCATCTCACTTGAATGTGCCGTCAGCAGTTTGCTCTCTCAACCCGCCCACTCACCTACAGAGAGCTGATCAAAGCCGTGGCATTATCAGAGCAAATTTTCTCAGAGACGAAAGATAAAAAGATAAAAAGAATCAGAGGGAAGGTTTAGTTTTATGATGTTGAGTGAAGAAACTATTACGCACATTTTTTCCTTTCTTTGTGAACTGAGAAGTGCATTTTGACTTTAGTGCATCTTCTTGCAACAAGGAATTAGGTCATATGTTAACTCAGCTGCAGAGGTTTCCTTTCATCCTTTAGATCGATTCCATAATGATGATCAACAGGATTTTAAGGAGGATCTTTGAAAGATCACAGTATTTGGTCATCACGTTTTCTCCGGAAACCTGAAAGTACAATCAAACCCGTTTAAGATGAGAAGTGTTTCTTGAAACAGAAACTCATGGAAGACTCCACTCTCTCTACCTTCTGCATATTCAGTCTTCAGCACTTTATTACTATTTACACAGAAACTTGTGACTCTTGCAACTTAACCATGGGACAAAAACACAAAGCAAAGTTGCTTGAGGTAAAATTGTTAATATGCACTTCGGGCTTCAGTAGAGATTAATGTGCCAGAAACTTTTGGAAGGAAAAAGGCACATAGTTAAAGCTTTAAACAATTAAACACAGACTCATATGTGTTCAGATATGCAATTAAAAACCAAAGGAAGAGTGTATTTACGACCTTAATTCTTCTAGGCTACTATTTTTTGAATGGAGGATTTCAGAATCCCTGTTTGTGAAAAACCTCAAAATAGACATGGACATATTTGCCAACATGTGAACATTGAACATTATGCTTTTATCCAGATACAGTTTAATCAACTCATTTTGTTTGGCTGTTTTTATTCAGATTTCAAAGTAGCTTTAGCTTTTAGCACGATTGCGACTGCAGGTACAGTATGTCTGATGAAGAGAAACAGCCCGTGATTTGAAGATAAATCATTGAGAACAGGAAGCATTGAAAGCTCAATGTAAACAACAAGCAAACACTGTGAGTAAGGTTTGAAACCTGCACAGCGAGTGCCCATTGGATTTCAAGTCCAACAACATAACCACCACCTGCTGAACTATAGACTCATCTGATCCATTTTGGACTTCTGAGGGTAAAGCAGTTAAAGGGCTTCATCGCTGTGAGCAGGGTTTGAACCTGCGCGGGGAGCCCCCATTGGATTTCGAGTCCAACGCCTTAACCACTCGGCCATCACAGCTGTTGGACAGTGGCTTTACAGTACAGTGACAGACCAAAGCCACGGTCATGTGACAAGAGTTCATTTCACCAAACCGAAGTGGTGAAGACTGAACAACGCAGACCTTTAATATATGTCTTAGTCTGTATCCAAGCGAATTCAGGTACGTTTTTTTTTTTTTTTCAGGTGTTGACCAAAAACAGGACATTGTGATCGTAGATAAGTCATTGACCAAAAAAAATCTAAAAAACTAAACAGGAATGACTCAAATGTTTTACTCAAAAGTCCCAAACTTGATTTAAAGCTCAGATGGTCCAAAAACAGGACCTGCAGGAAAACTCTTAATGATGTAAGGATGGAAGGATCTGTTTTGCATGGTTTCGTTCCCAGGAAGCTCCAGGAGGTTTTTTTCTACAGTTTGCATAATTACATAATATTAAAGGTCACCGTGAGCAGGATTTCAACCTGCGATGGGAGTCTTAACCACTCAGCGTCCTTGGGTAAGCTTGGGAAGGGTAGAACAGCCAAGGCTTGTTTTGGGCTATTTTATAGGCGATACCTTTAAGTTCAGGCTCATATAAACACCAGGACAGTAAGTGATGCAACAAGTAAGAAAGGTCTTGGAAATTTTACCCAGGGAGGAAATATTAACCTAAACTTCCATGATTACAAATATCATTACTAATACCAAGGCTTCCGGTGGAGAAATTATTACAAAAAGTTTCCATATTTCTTTGCCCTTGAGGAAAGACAGTCCACATTACAAGTAAATGAAACCCGCTTGCCATTAATTACGCTTAGCAAATGAGATTATCCACAGCTGTCAGACCACACACACACACACACACTGGACAGCGAGCGGGTGCTTTTTTTGCCCCCCCCCCCGCCGCCGCCATGCCTAATTTCATTATTCTATTAAATAGGGTTCATTAACAGTGGCTGGATGGAGAAACTCTGCTTCTAAGGTTTGATAAACACAAGCACTGTAATAATATGAAACCACGCAAGCTTCCTGTTCTCATTTATGCTCGACTCTTTGCCTCCATTGTCCAGAGTTTCTGTGACTGTTCCGCAAAGTGTTAATACTGGACAGTTTCTTTTTTCATTGTCTGTGTCTGATATTTTTAATGGACCAGATATAAGTGTAAAGTGAGTTCAGTACAATACGGTTCCTCTGACGGACAAGAGGTTAAGGTGTTGGTGTAGGGTCCAGCACAGGTTCGAGTGCTGCTCCCAGTGATACATGACTTAAACAGTTGTCTAAATGAACAGTACTGGACATTTTCAATAGGACTGTTTGATTACACGGTTTTACCTGCAACAATAAATGCTACAAACCTCGTCTGTGTTGAAGGAGCCCGTCCAACGGGGGCAATACCTTGTGGCCGACTGAGGACACACTGGGATGGGATCCAATGGGATTTCCCCACACAGGTTCAAACTCTGCTCACAGTGACAACCTTCTTTAGCAGTTCGGGAGCTCCATACAGTACAATCACACCTCAGGATACAATGAAACATTGGACAGATGTTAAAATCTTTGGGAATGAAAATCGGTTTCATGTCTGGACCAGAATCATGTTGCTCAGAAGGTGTTGTATTTAACAGACTGGCCCTGGTTTACAGCTGTGATGGCCGAGTGGTTAAGGCGTTGGACTTGAAATCCAATGGGGTTTCCCCGCGCAGGTTCAAACCCTGCTCACAGCGACAGGCTTCTACAGCAGTTGTTGAGACAAACACTAAAGTCTTCAATTGATGCTGTTCATTTCCTTTCTTCCAGAACCATATACAATCCCACCTGATGTTACCATATAATATCATCTTGTGCTGAAATGCTGCACACATGTTAAATCCTTGTTTGGGAATTAAAATTTGGCTGACATCAAAACCTGATATTGGCTAACTGACAAGATCTTTCACAGATCTTTGCTCACAACTGGAAGGTCTGTGTTTAATGTCAAGCTGGTGGCGTGACATGGACATGGACATGGGATTATTGTGATTGGGGCAACTTAGTCATACCCACCTAGAGTTTTTAGGAGTTGTTCACTTGGAAAATGTCAAGATCAGCTGCATCACTGAGAATAACTGAAGGCAATACCCTAATTTCAATTTAACACTTTTTACAGGTACAGCTGGCTCCATCCATCAGAGCTGAATATCAGTCAAATGTTTGAACCTGTACTCTAAAAACCCCTTATTAGCAATATAAGGTGATCTTTCAGTCAACGAGGAGCACAAAAACACTCCACAAGCCAAATGTTAACCACTGTCCAAGAGCGCTTGAATTTTCACACCTAACTGTGTTGGGAAACAGCAGCTGCAACTTCATCTATAAATTGCTGTATGAAGCCATTACACAGATTTGCTTGTGATAGAGATTACAGGTAGATTAGGCAAACAATTTGTCATGTTGCAACCTGGGTAACCTCTAGTTAAATCCAGTACAGAGTGTAATGCTACAATTCACAAATGGGTGTGAGTTAATGAAGTGCCACTTGAGAGGGAGTGTGTGTGTGTCTGTGTGGGGAAATCAAGTGAGGGAAAAATGGAAAAAAGTGAAAAAGATGTAAAGTGTGAGAAGGGGCGAGGGCTTATCCAATGTAACCCAAAGACAAACACAGTTATTATCTTTTTCATCCTAAAATAAATGGCCCCATTAGCTGTGATGATGCAGGTCATTAAAACACCTCCAACGTGCACCTGTCGCTGCCTTCAGAAGCTCCAGACTCACATCATTACATTCACATCCCATCTCACAGCTCCCGCTCATATCAACCCACCACTTAATGGCATCACACGCCTAATATAACTGCAAGGTGCAAGGTTAATGCAGAACAGTTTAGTCTGCACTCTTCATTATTCTAATGACTTTTAGTTTGCATTGCAGTGCCCTCCAGAATCGCCAGTCACTGTGGGTAAAACGGGCCAAAGGGGCAGTAAAATTACCCACCGGGAGGTCAGAAAACTCTAACTCTGATCGTTTTAGTTTTATTTAATATCAACATGTTTTTCTTCAGTTTAAAAGTGACCTTCAGCTAAATTAACTTCAGTTTCACTATCATTCTCTCTATCACTCTATCATGTCATCATCACAAATGATGTATTTACTTTTTTAAAGCTTCGTGCAGCTTGTAATCTTGGTAATATTGAAAATTAGAATAAAAGTTCCTTTGTGGTTGGTGGTTAAATAAAAATGAATTATTTTAACCCAAAATGCTCCAACATCATGTTTATGTTGGAAAAGAACAAGCTATTACACCAGCATATACAGATAATTATGGTCTTAAGAATGAATAATGAAGTGTCTTAAAAGTGTGCATTGTTTTAATGTTGATTCATAATATTTATATGTTCGGCAGGCAGGCATTAATATTTTATATACAGTAGATCTGAAATATAATTGCCCCTGCAGTCCATATTTCTCTGTGTTAATGTGTGTATGTGGTGTGTGTTTATTCTGTCCCACGTGCTCTGCTAAACAAAGGCTGTTAAATGGTGACAGGGCACCAGATAAATCTAAATGTGGATAAATGGGGTCAGTGGTTTCGGGGGCCAACGGGGATCAGCCGATGATCAGTTACAGTGCTCAAGTTTTCCTGAAGCCAAATCGCAAGCTCAAAAGAAGATGTGGAAAATATAACACAGGGAGGAAAAGTCTGCACATAGAAGGCGTGTGAATGTACTTTGGATTTTTAAACAACAGGTTTCAACATCGAGTGGTTGTTTTCCACAGAAACACTCTCTTGTCTCCATCGTGTTGTCTTGAGCTGTGGAAGAGAAGCAGATCCATTAATATTACACCAGACAAACACTGTAGATCTTGCATTTAGTCCTATTCTTTACAGACACAACGGTTGTGTGTCTCATTGCACACAGATTTTAAGTTTAACATCTGTGCACACAAAAAACTCACGGGTCAGGCCCCAAAGGAAATACTGACATGACAGAAGTAAACAACGATCAGCCCAGCACATAACATTATGACCACCTGCCTCATATGGTGCAGGTCCTGGTCCTGGAGGCCTGGACTCCTCTAGACCTCTGAAGCTGAGCTGTGGTATCTGGACCCAGACCTCAGCAGCAGATCCTTTAAGTCCTGAAGTTGTGAGGTGGAGCCACCATGGATCAGACTTGTTGGTCCAGCTCATCCCACAGATGCTGGACTGGACTGAGATCTGGGGGATTTGGAGCCAAGTCAACACCTTGAACTGGTTGTTGTTCCTCAAAGCTCCTGAACCATTGTTGCAGTGACAGGGAGCATTATCCTGCTGAAAGAGGCCACTGCCATTAGGGAAGACTGTTTCCATGAAGGGGGGGACTTGGTCTGAACCATGTTTAGGGAGGTGGGACGAGTCAAAGGAACATCCACATGAATGAACCCAAGGTTTCCCAGCAGGACATTGACCACAGCATCACACTTGACCATTTTTCCTGCTTCATCATCAACTTCAGGACTAAATGTTCAGCTGCTGCCTGATGTATCCACCACTGACAGGTAACCATGGTAACCAGGTGATCAGTGTCATTGACCTGTCAGTGTCATAATGTCATGGCTGATCAGTGTATTTGCCTCCATCATGCTTCAGACACAATGGTCCTGTTGACGTTTCTGATCCAGGAGGTGAAGGGTTGAGCAATGACCTCCTCATCTGATGTAGCGACGTGTTTTTCTCTGACATGAAACTGACATCATGAAAAAGGTTCTTTAATATATTGATCAATATTTGATTTTTGATTCTGATATCTATATGTGGGAGTTTCAAAATCTCATATCAATTAATTAATGAAAATCTTTTCGTTAGTCTTTTAGTTACTTTAACTGCACTTTATGATGACTTGTGTTTAACGTTTAAGAAGGTGGGATATTTTCTCACAATAAGAAAACTGGTTTGTCGTGCAACCCTTGAACCCCTCACCAAATCTGTTGAAATCAAATGAAAAACGACTGTTCTTGATTCAAAAACTGTGTGACTGGGTTAATAAGACAAAGCTCCTCATTCAGTTTAAGCACCTCGATGGTTCCTGTCTGAAAACCTCAGTCCTTATCACTTATCACCTTTCAATTACCCCGACTGGCTCTGAGCTGAATGTCTGTTTGTTTTCAGTCCAATCTTTTAGTGGAGACTCTAATAGCCCTCCCGGCTTCACACGCTAGGTTTGCGCTATCACCATAAATGTGTTTACCTCAGTCCATTTCATTACTTCCATCGGTGGGAGTGAATATAAAACTGTGCTGTATAGGCATTCAGATACAGGACTGTAATTGGGTTCATTTCAGTCACCCAAAAATCTGAAAGATGAGCTCTTTTATTTGGTGCCAGCACATGGTTGTGAAGATCTGCATCTTTACCTTTATGATGCTATATGATGTTGCCTCACACTGTGGAGAAAATGCTCAATCATTCGCACGCATTTGTGATTTTGTTTTTCAGAAAGAGGCAACATGTTATCAACCCTCATCAGTCCCATAAGACACTGGGATACTGGAGCGTCGTCAGCTGAAGATGCAGACAATTCAAGTAAAGATTTTTCCTTTACTTTTAAAAAAACTGTGTTTTTCTCTGTCAATAACACAAGTTTTCCATGTTAGGACCATGACCAGGATAGCACAGGGCCAAGTAACCTGGTGTAAGAGCATTTTGTGATATTTTTAACTTTGCACTTGCAAACCAGTCCAGGTGGACACGTGAGTTTCTTGACTAGTTTACGAAGCGGGCATATTTTCACACTTTACATTTTTAGCCATGCTACCAACATGGCAATGTTGGTGTGTTGGTCAATTTGTCCACCATTTTGACCCAGACTTTCTTGACACAATTGGACTAAATACATTCAAAACTAATGCTATTCCCAATAGCTTGATCTGTACTATGATCATCAGCAGGTTAGCATTATCATTGTGACCATGTTAGTGTGTTGGCATTAGCATATACCTCAAAACCCCACTGTACAGCCTCAGAGCTGCTAGCATGACAGTAGACTCTAACTGGACATGATGGTAATGAGCCAGCGAGCTATCTGTTTGTTTCAGTGTTTCCCTATAAAGGCGTCCCAACCTTCTCTGTACTGCTCACGTTGGATATATTTACACTTTGCTTTCTTCGGTTATATCACGTTTTATATTTGAATTTGTGAATTTAAACGTGACTAGCAGCTGGATGCTAGCTAGATTATAAAATAACTAACAGTAGCCTAACAGTAACTGACAGCTAGGACCTATTTGCATGTTCTGCTATTGCTACATAACTAACATTAGCATAAACAGATGTTTACTTACCAGTCTTGGCAAAAGCAGCCATCACTGTGTTTACAAGGCGAAAGGTTATAATTCATCCCTCTGTGCTTCTTCGGGACCAATTGGACTCGACAGGCACTTGGCTTCAGAAAGAGACGAGACACTCCAACCAAGCCCAGACAACAACCAGACAAGATGGTTGCTTTCCCAGTAAAGGAACGAAGTTGCTAACATGCTAACATTAGCTATGTAGCAATAGCAAAACTTACAAATAGCTCCTTTAATTAATATCACGATTCATTACAACCTATAGAGTTTGCTTATGTTAGTGTTTATTATATGTTGGCCTACTTATATGAACAAACTCTTTTTGCACCCACCTAAAGAAATATTTCACTCTGGGGCCCTGAGCAAATGCCCATGCATTCAACCTTCTATGCCCATGTGCAAATGTTTGACTTTTCAACACAGATAAGAAATGGCCCTTTAATGTCATGATTTTGATGTGTCATCAGGTACGGGCAGTTTGGAGGTGAAAGAGAATCAGGATGATAAAATCCAGATGAACTGCGAGCTTCTACGAAAGTATCATCCATCAAGTTTTTGCACAACTTTCCCCAGACACGGACCAAGAGCCCTGAAGAGGAAGCAGCCGCTGGTGGATGGAAAAGATCGTCTGCACTACCAAAGCCACTTGACTTGTAAAAGAGCAGCCTGGGCCGTCACTCAGAAGAACGCGCTGGTGCAGCTGAATGAGTTACGACCTGGGCTACGGTACGAGATCCTCTCAAAGACCGGTCCCCTGCACGCCCCAGAGTTTTCTGTAGGTGTGGAGGTAAACGGTCTCCGCTTTGAGGGTCAAGGACCAACGAAGAAGCAGGCTAAGATGAGGGCTGCAGAGCTGGCTCTCCGGTCGTTCATCCAGTTCCCAAACGCCTCCCAGGTTCATGCTATCATGGGGAACTTCACCAGCACTTCTGTGGATTTTACAGCAGACAAACTGGACATCCCAGACGCGTTCCTCAAAGGGTTCGAGCCATCACTGTGTGAAAACTGTGATCTCATGCACTGCAGCACAGCAAAGAAGGAGGTTTTCTCCAGCATTTACAACCACAAACGACTTGTTCAACTCACACTGGACTTGGTCTCCTCAACAAATCCAAAAAGACGGGCCCTCAGCACCTCACTGTTAGAGCACCTCAGCCCAGTGGCGCTGCTCAATGAGCTGCGACCAGGACTCAGGTATATGTGCCTGGCAGAGAGAGTTCAAGGCAGGCTGATGAGGAATTTTATTATGGTGGTGAGGGTGGAGGGCAGGGTGTTTGAAGGGTGTGGACATAGTAAAAGACTGGCGAAGGCACAGGCAGCAGCTGCAGCCCTGCAGTCTCTTTACAACATAAGTCTAGGACCAGAGAAGAAGGTCATGGGCCTCCAGGGCAGCAGAGCCAAAAATCAGCTACCTCAGGTGAGTAGGACGTCCTTCTGTTATCACCACACTGTAAATGAATTTAAAGATGCCAGATCATTAATAAGTAGCTCTGTGGTTTGATCAGTTCCATGTGTCCATGTCTCCTGCCTTGTGTAGTGAACATAGACTGAATATAAAAATGGATGTTAAACCAGGTCTGTAAAGTGAAGGTAATGCTGAGGAGCCTTAACCCTTCATTCTCTCTAATGACCATCAGGGGGCGACTCCACTGGTTGTTAAAGAAGTCAGATTGTATTGAAGTCTATGGGAAAATGTCCCTACTTCTCCCTTGATTTATTAGCTCAGTAAACGTTTTCCTAATGAGTTTATGGTCTCAGTCTCTAGTTTCAAGTCTTCAATACAACATGATGTTCATTTTGTAATGATGGTCCATTTAGAGGAAAATAGACCAGAAAGCAGGGGATGAATTAGGGGGCGGGGCTACTGTGTACCGTGACTGTACCACAGCTCAGATCCACCCCTCACTCCTCCTCAGCTCCACCTTCTCCTCCAAATGTGGTTTCTACTGGTTTAAAAAAAAACAAGATGGCCGACGGACCAGTTACAAACTGGAGGCTTTAAAACAGCAGCTCACGAACCAGTGGGCGACGTCACGGTGAGCTGACACTTTGTAGTGCATGAGCCTGGAGTCCTGGAAGGTTCAAATAATTTAACAAATGGAAAAAAATACAAAAATCAAACATCATAATCAAAGATAAAGAATGTTCTTTCTTTTCAAATTGTCATGTGACCTATTTGTAGGCAAAAATGTGTTGATCAGCATTTTGCAGGAAATAAAGAGAGGCAACTGTGAAATGTGACAAAACGTACATTGACTCCAGATCCAGTGTATTTGTTAGTGTCCTTCACGTTTCCCTTCACTTGAGACCATGAGTCAGCTTCAAGCAGCGGCGCTGAACTCGTTGCTCATCTCTTCAGCTTTCACCAGCCTCCTAAATGATCTGGATAAATGGGTCTGAGGTGTGCCGTATGCTACCAAATGGAGTGTGCCGCACATCAGCATGACCATCGTGTCCTGAGGCCCGAGAGCTGGATGGTGTCCTGTACGCTCGTCTGTAGCATCTAAACAACTTCATTATGTATGTGAGCCTCTGCGAATTGTCCTCAACGTCTTTCGCTGTTGTGCTTTAGGAATACAAGAAGATTTGTCTCCTGAGGTCAAACTGAGGAGGGGGCTGAACATGGCTGATGCAGAGCTATGCCGTCATTGAAATATGCAAAAAGATAGACATGTAGATACATTATTAAACCCTGGGGGAGATTTGATGAGAGAACCTGTGGATATGAAGGTGGAACAGTAACATTTGGATGAAATTTGGATGAAAAAGGCTCTGAATATGAACTAAAAGGTGATTTTACACTGCTGCAGGCTGACACACCAAAACTTAATGAGTGAACAATTTGCAGAAGCTTTCCCTCCTCCTCTTTGTCTCGAAGACGATTTTTTTCCACAGCCCCTGCAACTCATCATTTAACACATACACACACGCACACACACACACACACACACACACACCTTCAATATGAACTGTCTGTCAGGCGGCGTGACGCATTAATGAACATTATTACACCACATTAGGGATGAAGGAGGAGCGGCAGCAGACCAAGGAGATCGAGGTAGAGCGGGTAGGCGGTGTGAAGAGCATAATAATCTGACAGATAATTGTTTAACACACTCATTACACACGACCTTGTGCCACTGTCATCCAAAAAACATCGAGCAGAGAGTTTCAATCCAAAAAAAAAAAAAAAAAAAAAAAAAAAGATAAAGAAAAATCCCAAAAAAAGCAAAAATGCAGACCCCAAAAAATAACCTGCAAAAGCTATAACACTACTGAGGTCATGCAAATTTAATGGAGTTTCAGTTCTACAATTCTAAATATTAATATATTATTATTATAATTATATAAGATTAATAATCAATTTGATGATTCTTATGTTTTTTTTTAAAAACATTGACAGTGTTTTAGGGAGAAAACAAACAAGTTTTCCATTAAAATTAAAACACACCTGTAAAAGGCTTTTTGAGAGACAACTTTACAAAAACCAAACAGTATTTGAACCATAACGTAGATAAATACAGTTAACTGACAACAGGATGTGATGATGGGGGCCTGAATATATTTAAAATAGATTTAAAATATATTAATGTCCAGTCATACATTTCTCAGTTTGTACATTGAAACATGGATTAAAAAAAAGGCTTAAGCTAACGCTATAGGGACAACAATGTATACAAGTAATTTGAGTAAGCTAATGAACCAAGATAAAAAAGGTGCATTGATTAATTTTTGGAAAGAGTATAACAGGAATGTGATTTAGCAGGATTCATAGTTTTTTAGTTTTAGCTCTGTTTTTGGTCTCCACCATCTCCTACAGCCAATATCTGGCTTTTTTGCAGCTAAATGCTCCAATAATTTCTAACTGTGTCTATTCTCTGCCAAGTTTCCAGATTTGACTCAATAAAAAGTCTTATATTTAATATTTACTTTTGGGAGAGGAGGTAAAATGAAACGATTTAGTCGCTAAGAGTCTTCAAGTATATGAACAGATGTACATTTTTAAAATAAACAGATGTGTAGTGTTGCCATGGACACTCAGCCACAGCTGGAACACACAACTCTCAATGAATTACTTTGCTAAAAACTTAAAAACTTGGTGATTCTCAGGAAAGTTCTGGCGTTGTTTGGACCCACCTGTTGTCTTCATCTCTTACCCCAACCAAGGTTGCAAGAAACCTGGGTGTCATGTTCGACGACCAATCATCCTTCTTCGACCACGTTGCATCTGTGTCTCAATCACTTTCCTCTATACAACATCAGGAAAATCAGGCCTGACCTGACCCAGTCCTCCACCAGCTCCTGGTCCAGGTCTTGGTTCTTTTTCGCCTCAACTACTGAAGTGCTTCTCTGACAGGGTTAGGGTAGCACAAAGACTGGAGGTAGGGGTAAACTGGTCCAGGCAGCAGGAGTCTGGTCTTCAATCCGCCCAAAAGATACTCATGGACCTTTACTAACAACACATGGTCCTGAATCAGGTCCAGGTCTCTGATGCCCCTTAGAGACTCTGGGTCTGAACCAGCTCCTGAAGTCTCTCCCTCACACGATGAAGCCAAGCGTCTGATAGACGGACACCACCCAATACAAGGCGCTGCCCGGTGCTGGTTGGTTGGTGTATGTGCAGTTACATGAATAGTTTGAAAGTTTGGAAAATAAACTCGTTCACTTCCTTATCCAGAGTTAGACAGGAAGATTGATGCCACTGTCATATCTGTCCATTTAATGTAACAGTGAGGAGCTGGTTAGCTTAGCTTAACCATTTGACTGACACTTTCTGTAGGAACCAATGAGCTTCGGACCCAAACCCACAGATATAAACTTGATGAGATGGACGTACGTCCAGCTTGGTCCTTTAAATGGGACACAATGCATCTAAGTCCTGTGCGCAGCGTCACCGTTAATTAATGTCACCATTAATTAACCCGAAGTGGACTTCATAAACATCCTGTCACAAATCATTTGAAATCATCTTTATTATCTCAAGTCTTTAAAGCTAAATTAAACGTGGCATCCAAATGATGTCTTGAGGGTTTAAAGTTTAGATAATCAGTGGGGTTAAGTTTACCCACTGATCTCACAGAAATTTATCAAACCTTCATTATTTGCAGCCCAATCCAGACTCTCAAATATTTCATTTGCTTCCTCCAAACTTGAGGAAAGAGACTGAGGGGCTGAACGGTTTTATTTACTCTCAAATATTCAGCAGTCGTGTTTAATACGAGAACATTGAGCACAGCTGATATTTTTACATCACCTCAGTCAGAGGCATCACTGATCCTCCTCCCATTAAAAATCCACAGGGTTGTTTTGTTTTGATGCAGCTCCTGACTTTTACTTGAACCTCGCTGCATATGGAAACTACCTCTAACTTCCTGATGTCTGCCAAAAGAGTGACAGTGCTCTAAAAATATAATTAGGCATATTCTGACAAGTAGGAGTGCAACACCTCTTCCTCCGCAGACTGGGGGAGGTTAGAAGAGGAGAAAACTCTCGGCCATCGTTGACAGACTGTCAGAGTCCACGCTCATCGTCCAGACGAACGTCTCAGCTGCTGCAGACTTTGTTTGAAAGTTTTCAGACCTTGTTTTTATCGTCTGAGGAAAAATAAGATGGCACAAGTCATAATGTCCCCAGGTTTAAATATAGATGCAACAGAATTTTCACCAGACAACTTGTTAGGAACATTAACAATTATGAGCAGTTTTAGACATTTGCAAATATTGAATGAAAAATAAAACCAGATGAAGCATTTACTGACGATATCTTTGGTATAAAATGTAAAATTGTTAAAATTTGTTTGTTTTCTGTTGTTTTCTCTCAGTTATCTTTACTATAAAAGCATTTTGTTAAGAAAAGTTAGTTTCAATAAGTTTAAACATAATTAGTTTAATAAAAACTAAAACTAAAAACTAGGATACAGGGCTGACTGTGAGAACTCTTGATTTTTGTTTTGCATTAATTTTTTGTTGGCAGATAAATTTGTTAACAATAAAGAAAGTAGAGTCCAGAACATCTGAAACAAAAGGAGATTTTTTTTTCTCTTAGATAAAAGAAAAATGTTTCCTCAAGGGCACAAAAAGGATTTATTATAAATCAAGCAAGCAGCGTCTGTTTTTTCATTTATTTTACAATTAATTTAACAATAAAATGCACAATTTATTGAAATCTAAATCATAATAACAACCAAGATAAAAACTATGAAATTATGTGAATGTGTGAGTTCAGAAATTTAATAACAAAGAAGACAACACGGGCAGAGCAGGTTGAAATAAAGGGTCGGAAACATAAATAGACAGAAGCAGATCTGGCAGGTGAGCAGGGCTGGACTGCATTCTCTCTAATGACCATCAGGGGGCGACTCCACTGGATGAAAAAAGAAGTCAGATTGTATTGAAGTCTATGGGAAAATGTCCCAGGTTTTCTAATGAGTTTACGGTCTCAGTGTCTAGTTTCACGTCTTCAATACAACATGATGTTCATTTTTTAAATGATGGTCCATTTAGAGGAAAATAGACCAGAGAGCAGGGGATGATATGTTCATGATGCATCTTCAGCTCAACATTACTCTGAACATCTCTACCATTTCTTCTTCTGCAGTTCTTCGCCGAGTCCATCTTCCACCTGGTGAGAGACAAATACACAGAGCTGACGCACAGTTGTTTCTCGATCCTGAATGTCCGTCACAAGGTCCTGGCAGGAATCGTAATGACCAGAGGTGAGTGATGCTCAGAGACGCTTTGGGTCATTGTCGTCGCCACAGTCTCAGATCGTGTGACGTCTGGAGCAGGTTTTCATCAGAGACCTCCCTGCCGTCACCGCTCACTCAGTTATGACCATCATGCTCCATTGCTGGAATGGCAGCATCCAGGTGATGAGCAGTAAACACCACGGGGCTTGGAGTTGTGCCCAAATGGTTCAAGTTTGACTGATCAGACCAGAGACCTTTTTCCTCATGCTCTGATCAAGGCCTCTTTTCATTGACCCACGCTAAGAAGACCTGGTGGTGGTGTTACTCCTGGAAACACCTCCAAACCTCTGTCACTTCACACTTGGCCACTGTGCTCCTGAAAACACTTGTTTTTAAACCGCTGACCCTGATCTTTACCACTATATCTAAAGTTTTACCACAGGACACAGCCTCTGAAGGTCGTGAACCACAAAGGCCAAACTGAAATGAGACGATCTGGTTTATGGAGGATTTTCACTTTGCATCACCAGCTGTGCCCGTCCTGCTGTGGCATCACAAAGCACGGCTCCCGTCCCCTTGCCACCTTGACAACTTGTAACTTTTTTCATTTTAAGGCTCTTTGGTTTCAACTGTTGTACCTTCGGCTGTTGAACTGACCTAAAAACCCAATACTTACTTCTAGAAGTGTCATCCTCAGGCTCTCTGTTGGTCTTTTTTGCTGCCATATTATTTCAATTGCAGGCGTGCATTGAATCTTGGGATATGTTGGAGGTTTGTTTGTCAAGCAAAGGACGGGCACATTTCCCTGCCACATTTGAAGGAGCCTTCAAAATAGGATGGTCGTATCACGTTGCAGTGATGCAACTAATTTGGACAGAGCTTCAGCTGCATGTGTGGCTTTACAAACTATGTCCAGTCAGAGGTGAACTCCGGGCAAGTTCTGGACACATCTCAAGGGTGATTCAAGCAGTCGCTGTCCGAATTCACAGGCTGCATCCCTCAGATGACACAGCCTACAAAGGTCCTGGACTGCAAAGGCCAAACTAAAATGAGACGGTCTGGCTTACGGGGATTTGTGGCTTCTTTCAATTTATGGCCCTTTGGCCCTTTAACAGCTGTTGAACTGAGCTGAAACCCAATACTTACATTTAAAAGTGCTGCCACCTTTGAAGGAGCCTTTGAAACGCTACAGGCTAGTCAACGCCACTGTGACGCAATCAGCCTTCAAACGTAGGCTCTGGAGACAGTTTGACTCCAGTCAAGTTTGAGCTCATCTCAAGTATAATTAAAGCAAACTACAACACAATGAAGTGAAGAGGTCTGAATACTTTCTGACGCCATCGTATGAGCAGAAATCCATCGTTTCCCCCACGATGTCTGTACAGTGACGAAACAAGGCAGCAGCACCGGATTATCACTTTAAAAGCACGGATGAACACGTTTAGCCACTTGTCTGAGCTCATCATTTAAAGCAGGCAGAAGAGACGCGTCCGAGTCCCTCATACATGGAAATGTGTCACTGTAACTCAGAGAAACGAGTTACCTCAGACTATCCCGCAGATCCCAGAGGGAGGCAGCCATCTTTACCGTCCTGTGAATCTTTGATGAGACCAGATTGCAGCACAACAGCGGTGGAGCGGTCGTTCAGTCATACACTTTTCATTGGACCTTTTCAGCCTGTTAAAGTTGTGGCTGTGACAGGACACTGTGGCGAGGGCGAGTAAAGAGGAAACGTCTTGTTTTCGTGTTCTGAGAGTCAAATGAGGCGTCTCGTTTGAACTGCATCATGTTGAATGTCTTGTTCCATCAGGTGATTAATCGCTTGCTCAGTGAGTCACATAAGATCTGAGCTGTAGTTTCCTCTCCTCTTTCCTCCTCCTCTTCCTCCAGGGTTTGACCTCAGATCGGCCCAGGTCGTGTCTCTGGCCACAGGGACTAAGTGCCTGGACCTGGACAACGTGAGCGACCGTGAGTTGACGCTCAGCGACTGCCACGCTGAAGTCGTCAGCAGAAGGGCGCTGGTTCGATTCCTGTACACTCAGCTGGAGCTGCTGCTCTGGTACAAACAATGAGATTTATGTTCCTCTTTGTTGTTGATGAGTCTATTTCATTTAAAGTACAAAGCTGCCGTCCTGCTGCTCCTCACCACTGTTTCCTGCTGAAGATGTAAATCTATAAAAACACCCCACAAATATACAGTTTAACTTTTAAAATAGTCTCAGTAATTTCCCAAAAAAGCTTTTCAATGAACTGAGCATTTGTTGGGGATTATTTTCAGTGGCGGATGAATCCACATTGAGTGCTCTGGTGAATATTGGGGGCAGCAGAATGGTGTTAATCTGTGTTTGTGCCAATGCTGAAGAGCCTTAAACCTTCATTCTCTCTAATGACCATCAGGGGGCGACTCCACTGGTTGTTAAAGAAGTCAGATTGTATTGAAGTCTATGGGAAAATGTCCCTATTTCTCCCTTGATTTATTAGCTCAGTAAACGTTTTCCTAATGAGTTTATGGTCTCAGTCTCTAGTTTCAAGTCTTCATTTGTTAAATGATGGTCCTATTTAGAGGAAAATAGACCATAAAATGATTCACAGACTGGACAAGTATCAACCCACCGTGATGTCGCCCAGCAGTTAGAGAGCTGCTGGTTTGAAGAAGGAGGAGAAGGTGGAGCTGAGGAGGAGTGAGGGGTGGATCCATCATATGATGTCATTCCACTTCATTTGTGTTTTAAAGTGGGCGAGGCTTTGTTTTATGCACCAATCAGACGTTTTTGACTTTTTAATTCATAACTGAGGATGTTTTTTCTGACTCTAACTAACTAACTAAATGAATCTTCTTCTTATTTCTTATCTATTCTAACTTTGATTTTCTTTCCCCTCTGAAGTAAGTCAGCAGACGGCGGAGAACAGTCGATCTTTGTACCAAATAAAGGTGGAGGTGGTGGCGGCTTGCAGCTGCGGGACGGCGTCCTCTTCCACATGTACGTCAGCTCGTCGCCGTGTGGAGACGCTCGACTCAACTGCCCCTACGAGACCACAGCTGCATGTGAGACAAACCAGTTTAGATTTAGACCTAGTCTAGATGCACATTTGCCTTTTTGTATTATTATCGTGCACTTTGCTGCAGATACACACTGGAATCTTTAATAATCTATTGTTCTGCTGCTGTTCTCGGTCACTGAACAAACCCACTGACCCCAAGGAGTTTCATTTATTTATAAAAGGAAATCCACCATAAAACACATTAATTAATAAGTACCAGTTCTTCTGGCTCCATTAAGCAGCTCAGTCTTTGTTCTCTCTTCTTCTACATGATGTATTTTCAGCAGTTAAGTTGGAGCTTGATGCTGAAAAGGCAACAAAGCACAACAACACTTGCTCTTGGATTTCCACACTGATGAAACTTTAAACTTTAATGAGCCTGAACAGGTGTGTAGGAGCCACGCATTGGGTTTGTGCTCTACTCCTCCGAGCACTAGGGGGAGCAATGAAACACATTGACCAGTGCCCCCTTTTCCTCAGGGAAAAGGGGGCACTCCTATTGGCTCCAGTGGGTGATGTCACAGCCAATCAGAGCGTCTCCTTCAGAGGCCTAGCTGTCAGCTGCTTGTAGCCAAAGTCAATGGGATCAATCCTGTAGTTTTCTGATCTCAGAGTGAGGAGAAGTTGCTCTGAGTTTATTGTAGTGAAAGAATAAAGACAGAGAGACATGGACAATAAGATATTTAGAGCATTAGAGGCTTTGGAGCTGATTTTTCATCATTACTGCTCCAAAGAATGAGCAGAACTCAGATCAGATAAAGAGAGAAACTTCAAATCAGCTCTAGAACAACACAAACATGGAAAACAACTTTCTGTGTTGAGGTTTTCTTTGGTTATTCTGGTTTACATTGAGAAAAATTCAATATATGTTTTTAGTTGAACAGAGTCTTTACTGAGTCTCATATAATCAGCTGAGGTTGAGCTGATTCTGAATATGCAGCAGATAAATACACAGCATCCAAATGCAAATACGTCATAATATGTATTATTTGTTATTTGTTTTGTTTCTCACGACTCACTAACTTTGAACTAAAGCAAACTCCTCAGTTTCCCACTGATCACTTCAAAAAACACAAAACAAAACCTGTCAAAGAAAAGAGAAGCTCATCCTCACAGACTGTGGTGCCACTAAACAGTAATTAGCCTCCTCTCCTGATTGGCTGTTCTTTAACGAGCTAATGAAGCCACAGAGAACGGGCTCTAGCTCCCACCTACACTTCATCCACAACATGATGTTGACATGTTGTTATGACAGTGACTGTATCTCTGTATCTCTGATATTCCTGTTTCTAAACGTCCTGCTCCGTGGGACCACGGTTTCTAACCCAACTCGTCCTCTGTCAGACCCCAGCAGGAGGTTTCGCTGTCACCTCAGGGTGAAGGTGAACGGAGGTGAGGGGACGCTGCCTGTCACGGCACGGAGAGCCAATCAGAAACGGGACGCCGTGTCGCCGGCGAAACCGCTGGTCACCATGTCCTGCACTGACAAAATGGCCAAGTGAGTGTGACATGGACAACGTCCTTTGTTTTAACCCTTGAAAACTATTTCTATTTGAACTTGAACTTTTATGCATTTCAGTTGAAAGTGTGATAAAATGGGTTTTATTATAAAATCAATTATTATTATTATTATTTAATCATATATTTATTTATTAGGGGTAATTCTGCTTATTTTAACTTAACTTATTTTCGTAGTTTTCATCATTTTTATTAAACTGAAGTTAGCGTATCACCCCACTGTGGTTTATCATGTAGTTTACAAGACAAACATAATCTGGATGAGCTGCTGATTCGTCACTAACCACATTTCCATTGCAGCTTTTAGACAATTCTGAGTGTTTCCACTTCACTTTTGTCAAAAAAAAAAAAAAACCCACCTCATCTGAATTTTTTAGTTTTTTCAAAATTCACATATTTCCATTAAGTTCACAGTTAACTTGCAAATAACTACATTTTTTTTTGAATTAACAGAAATTATGGATGAAATGTGAAAAAAAAAACACAAGTGAGAATAAACTGACTTTGGCTCATTTCATCAGACTGAAATGCACCATGACGAAGCTGGTTGTGTCATTTTGGTGCTTTCTCTCTCATGTGCTCATATTGTGTTCGGTTCAGGCAGCAGAGGAACAGCCTGGTCTAGACAGTCAAACACTGCTCGGGGTTTTTAAAACTGTTTTTCCAACAGGTGGAGCGTTGTGGGGCTCCAGGGGGCGCTCCTGTCCCACCTGGTGGAGCCGGTTTACCTGCACAGCCTGACGGTGGGGACGCTGAGCCACACAGGTCACCTGGGCAGAGCCTTGACACGCCGCCTCGCACCTGTCAAGCACCTGCCCTTCCCCTACCAACGCCGGCAGCTGCTGCTCAGCTGTACGTCCTAAACCACACACTCTGACATCCATCCATCCATTGTCTAGAGTCACCAATTAACCTAAACCTGCAGGTCTTTGGACTGTGGAAGGAAGCCAGAGTACCCTGAGAGAACATGCAAACTCCACACAGAAAGGCCCCAGGCCCGGGGTTTGAACCCTTCTTGCTGTGAGGCAACAGTGGTAACCACTGCACCACCGTGACCAGTCAACTTTCTAAATCTAAATTTCTGCTTAATGGGAAGGGAAATTTGCCGTTTGTCTGTCTGTTCTGAAGTCTTACCTGTGGTTTTCTCTGTGTCTGCTCAGGTCTGAGCAGCAGCGAGGTTCGGCCGGCGGGAAAGGCCCCAAACGTCAGCGTGAACTGGAGCCGCGGCGACAAAGGCCTGGAGGAGATCAGCACCTCCACAGGAAGGAGGAGGGACTCTGGGACGCCGTCGCAGCTCTGCAGGAGCTCCCTGTTCGCCCGGTGGCAGAGGCTGCAGCAGCAGGTGGGTCAGAGACGGGAAAACGCTCCTGCACGATGTCATCACCTGTATTTTCTCTTTTACATTGTTCTGCACGTTAGCTTTCAGGAAACAGACCATGAAGCATCAGCAGTAGGGGTAGGGGGTGAAAACAGAGGCAGCCCCTCTTTCTTAAGACCACATTGTCTTCGAGCTCTCCACATTATAACAATGCTTTTAAAAGCAAGGTTTAATTTCCACTGTGATATTTAAATATTCATGCTGAGAGAGCTGTGCCGGGCCGTCCGGCCTCAGTTTAAAATTTGATGACGGCAGACGTAGCGTCGTAATTATTTACAGAAGCAGCTGGAATCGTCAGAAGAGAAGCTGAGAGGACACAGACCATTTTTTAAAGAGTTAAAAATGGGGTGTAGAGATGGAGACAAGGACAGAGGGGAGCACGACACAAGAACTAGACGTTAAAGATGGAAACCAAAGCTCTTAATGTGAAAAACACGGTTGTAAAGTCGCTGAGTCGACTTTGTCAATGATTCATCTCTGACTGATGAAGTAAGAAGCGAGGAAGGGACCACGACTTCACCCATTGGTCAGACGTCATAGCACATTCTCTTACAAGCTGGGTCTTATTTATGAAGTTTAAAAAAATTTAGGAAGAGTCTCTGGGATAATTTAACCATCAATTTTATATTAAGACGAGTTTAAATGACTTCAACTTCGTTTTCTGAAAGTGTCAACCCACCGAGACGTCACCCATCGGTCTGTGAGCTGCTGCTTTCAGCCTCCACTTTGTAGTGGAGTGATGGGTGGATCTGACCTGCTCTGGACTCTGTCCTGATTGGGTGCTACAGTCTGTCAATCACACAGTAGCCACGCCCCCTAATCCATCCCCTGCTTTCTGGTCAATTTTCCTCTAAATGGACCATCATTTAAAAAATGAACATCATGTGAAGATTAGACTTAAAGTATTCAGTGTAAGTAAGTTTTTCCACAAAAAGTTACATTTCCTCATTAATTGCTCTAAAATTTGTCAAATTTACTTTATCTGCAACAAATGTTTTCCCCCCAAAGTTTAACTGTTGGATACAATGATGGTTTCATGTTTGATCATGATGGATCTGAACTGATACACATCTTAAACTTCAGCAGCCTTCTCATGTCATACATCCAAGCTGATTAACAAGCAAAACACATTTTTGAGTAAAAGGATTTTTTAGCTAACAGTTTTCATTTAATCTCTCTCTGTAGAGGCTTAATAGCTCTTTCTAATTGCTGATAATCTGACTTGGCAAACACAGATGTCACTGTGAACATTACCTACGATTTAAATGTCAATTCTCAGTCTCTGCTATTAAATCACAGACATCAGGGAAACCTGAATGAAAGGGAGCCATCATTAATGTTATTAGTTACACCTGACCTTGACCTACAGTGACCTTCTGCTGAGGCTAAACAGTGCAACATTTTTAGCAGTGAGTAAAAAACGAACCCTTCAAACCTGCCATTATGAAATATGACCTTATGATCCACAAATATCAATTCATTAAATCATGTTTCTGTCTTTCTTTTTCAATTGACTGGTCAGACATGTGGAGCAGAAGCCACGACAGGAACATATTCTGGCTCCAAATTGACTGCTGGATGCTACCAGAGGGCCGTGCAGGCGTTTACTGGCGCTCTGCAGGTTGGAGGTCTGGGAACGTGGCTCAGAAAACCTCCACAGCTGGGTCGCTGAAACATCAGCGTGTGAAAAACTGTGCTTAAAGGCTGAGTACGGGCGGTTAGAATGAAGTTAATGTATGTTTTTCATTTGAGAGTCTATGTGGATGAAGTTCGAGGAATGTGAGGAGACTGAGAGGAGGTCACGTAAAAATGGCCTGATTAAAGAGACATGGGGAAAACAGGTGTGTAATGATTATGCAAATGAGCACAGCATTCACAAAAGAAACTGAGATAAACTTTGTAGTGTGCGAGTTTAAGAAGCCTGAAAGCTGCAGTGCTGGAGGCTAATGCTAGCTTGTCTGGCTATCTTAAACCTTAACAACTATAGTGTTGGAACCACTTAGCTAGCTACCTAGCTCACTGGAGGCAAATTAAAGATGTTTTCTTTTAGTTTAACGATGCAATATTTGGTATTTGAGTAAAATTTAACTTGAAAACAGCTGCACATTCGGAGCTGGATGTGTAGATGTGGGGTCGATGCCAAAAGTCAACAACACGGTGTCAAACATTCAAATTAGATTGAGAAGAAAATTGATTGAGGTAATTAAAAAGGGAGCCAAACACTGTGTCTGGTTTCATCTGTTGATAAACCACTAGAAATATGTATTTAAAAAAAAAAAAATGTTTGAATACTCTGGTGTAACAACAAGCCTAACAATCAAAGGTAAAAATGGTCCAAAGTCAGTAATTATAATTTTTTTTTTTTTTATAAAAAGATTTTCCTGCTCTTTTTTTCCTTTTGCAAACATGGCATGAAAACTGTGTAATCCCACAGGAAACGGACACTAGAAGATCCTGATTTGTTCTAATCAATATAAACAAACGGTCAAGGGTCGTTTTGGGGTCGCTGTTTACTCAGCGATAATTCAGTCGGACGTCACATTTTTTTCTTGCATGTTTAAGTTTGTATTTACATACTTGTGAGGACCTTTAACGGAGCAATGAAAAGCCCTGATCTCTTTTAACCCTTCGTAAAAACAAGAACAGAATGTCCTCATAAGGTCTAAGCTCACATTGGTCCCCATAAACACTACAGGACAGTAGCGCACACACACACACACACACACAGTTACAAAACAGGATTTTGACACAACAGAGGACTTTGCACTGACTTTCAATTCCTCGGTGACTACGACTGAAGGGTTTACCTTGAGGGGACCAGTTTTTCTGTCTGTGAGCTGATTCCCCACAATGAGACTGTATCGTGATTCATTCTAGTACGAAGAGACCTGATGCATCAGCTTCTGGTTTCCATTATTACTTAACTGAACAACACGATAATTTTATTCTTAGCTTTGTTTTTTTTCTCCTTCAGTAAAAGTGTGTTCTGTTGTTTCAGTCATGTTTATGTATATATCTATAGTACTGTTCTCATGGATTTTGTTGATCAGCCATAACATTATGACCACTGACAGGTGAGGGGAATCACACTGATCACCTGGTTACCATGGTTACCTGTCAGTGGTGGATACATCAGGCAGCAGCTGAACATTTAGGCCTGAAGTTGATGTGTTGAAGCAGGAAAAATGGTCAAGTGTGATGTGACGACTGGTCAGAGCTTCTCCAACACTGCAGAACCACTGGACCACAGACAGGGTCAGGGGTCAAGGCTCAGTGATGGTGGTGGGGAGTGAAGGCTGGACCCTGTGGTCTGATCCAACAGAAGAGCTGCTGGAGCTCAGACTGATGAAGAAGTTCATGCTGGTTCTGATAGAAAGCTGTCAGAACACTGGGGCTGTGTAGCCTCAGAACGGTCAGGGTGTCCATGCTGACCCCTGTCCACCACCAGAAGATCCTACAATGGACACATGATGTCTCTTACCTGGGGAAGACCTGGCACCAGGATGCATTATGGGAAGAAGAGCAGCTGGTGGAGGCAGTGCGATGCCGTGGTCAATGTCCTGCTGGGGAGGATCTGATGCTAACGTCTGGGTCCAGATACCACAGCTCAGCTTCAGAGGTCTAGAGGAGTCCAGGCCTCCAGGGTCAGGACCTGCACAATATTAGGCAGGTGGTCATAATGTTATGGCTGATTCGGTGTAAAGGGCCAGTGTATATCAAGTTCAGGAGTGTGGAGATGTGCTGCCACCTAGAGGAAGAGTTTGTGTGTTACAAACTATGGAGATTTCACTGAAGAAACATGTTTTTTGTTGTTTGTTTTCTTAGTTTTGTCATCTAGATTTTTCCTTTAATTCTTATAAATGATTCATTTAATCACAAATATCCCAAAGGCTGGTATATTAGAAGTTATGTTCTATTTTCATAGCCTGTCTGTTGTTTTCTGAAAGTGAGGAAATGTAAAAGAATATTTCTACTGAAGGGCAGTGGTGTTAAATGCTATGTAAACTTTTATTATTAGGTTTGCAGAATGTATGTAGTTTATATTGGTCATGACTATTTTTATCACAGCAAATAAATTAACTTATTTGTGTTAGTTTTGTGTTGTTTTTTTTTTTTTTTTAAATCTAGTGGAAAAATACATTAAAAATGTTCTACTGGAATATTGATCGATCAACTCTGGACATCAGAAACCACTCAACCAGAAAACTCTAAACAGCACAATTGGTTTATTTTGATTTTACAAGCCTTTGCTTGTTCCTCAGTCTACAGCTATAATCCACAAAACTGCGGTCAAGTCGATCCAACAGGTTTTAATTTTTTTTTTTTCTTTTCTGAGATCTGAGCTGCGGCGTTTGTTGTCCTACATCAATCACTTCGATCACACGAAACACTGCTGACACCACAGAGCCACAGTTTTACAAGGCTTCAAGACGGCGGGTTTGAAATGGCCGATGCTTCGTGACCATGTGATCTGCGAAGAGTTGGACTGAACGGTCAGTTAATGTGAACATGGCTCAGTGTTGGTAGAAAATGCAGTTGAGTGCAGTGAAACTTGCTTAAAAGAAACAATATCAGATGAACAACAGATCAAACACTCATTCACACACACACACACACACACACACTTTTCATTTTCTTCACACAGACAAAATGGTTCATCATTTAAACCAAGGATGACACATCAATGGTCTCTGCTTCTCTTTCTGCTAAAGAATGTTTTCACTTCATGTTATCTTTTTTTTTTTTTTTTTAAGAGAAATTAAAGCCAGTGGCCTTTTAAGCAAGATAATTATACTGTGAAAAATAAAGTATATCAAAATCCACAGCTTAATATAAATAAGGTACAATACTTTTATATGGTTTTTGGGAAAGTTTAGCCTGCAGCTGTAAAGTGATCATGAATAATTAGCCCAATTAATTTGGTTCCACTAAGAAACAAACATCATCCCTGGTATAAATGATAAAATTCACTTAAGCTTTTTGTGAATGTGAAACCTTTTACAGATAAACTGACATCTTCAACCATGAAGCAATAGAATTTAAACCAAAATAAAAGATAAAAAAAATAAAAGCATGATCAAGTTATAAAGGCTAATAAAACTGCTGCAGCTAAAATACACTGTGCAGCCCAATCAGCTGCTTTCTTTCATATTTTACAATTCATATAATACAAATGTTATGTTCTAAAGTATAAGGAGGTTAACACTTATCATGTGACTTTTTATTAACAATGTCGGATCTAAAAACAGAATTGATCTTAACAAACACGTTTTTTCTCTCATTAGAAATGTAATTCAACAGGCAGCTGTGAAGTGTTACCAGATAAACACACGGTGAAACTGTGGCAAATGTGTTTTAGCCACTGAAGAAGGAAAGGTTTGTCATATCAATGTTCTTGTTTGAACAAACAGTTTTGTTACAAACCGGCAAAACACTCCCAAACAAATCCAACCCTAGACTCTCGAAGAAACAATGAGTTTGAACCGAGCTGTGCGTGTTCGTCTCGTTACTGCTGTAACTAATGAGCCCTGTTGAAAAACACGTTAAAGTACAACAGTGGTACGATGGCTGTGCTGCAGTCGAAGCTTGAACTGCCCGTTATTACGTTTAACACATTTATTTTTTTAGACATTGATTTGTATCATCACACACACACACACACACACAGACTTGTTAACACAGTGAAATACTCTCAAACACACACACATATTGTTACAGCCTCTCCCACTCACTTGAATGCAGCTTTGGCTGAGTATTTTCATGGCAGTGGCGAAGCAGAGCAGGTGTAAGCGAACGCGTCACAACACTCCTCAGGGTCAGGATGGGTTTAAAGTACCATAAACACATGACACAGACAGAATCCCCACAAGAGTGTTTCAACACTGATGAAAAATAAACGAGAAGTCTTTTTTTTTAACAATCACGTCAAGTACTGGACCGACAATCGGGCTGAGAATCAGAGGAAATGTTTCATTGCCAGTTCCTGTGTCACACGTCAGGTTTGAATGAATCCATTTTCTCAGTTGACAGAAATCAGACCCATTTTATTCTCCACACATCTGCTACAGACTCAAGTTTGGTCCCATGGTCGCATTACATCACCAGATGTAAAATTTTTAATTCATTTTGTGCCATAAGTTTGAGGATGTGTGGATGAAATGAAAACTGGTTGCAAGTACGGTAGCAATAGGTTTGAGAACGTGATGCAAACACAGGGAGCCAGGAGTCTTTTTCTGAGAATTATCCTGTCAGTTAAAGTGCAGCATTATATAATTTAATGTCTCTTTAACAAGACATTAAAATTTAAAAATTTTGAATTTAGAAAGTCTGATGTTCTCCCTTTAAATAATTATTCTTGCTGTCCATTGAGACTGAGCTGATTGGTGTTAATGGTTTGATATCTGACTGTGGAGCTGCTGCTCATCATGGCCTGCACAGAGGGACCAACTCAGCCCACCGTGACATCGTTTTTCAGCCTAATTTGTCCAGCGGCCATCTTGTTTTGACGTTTTCTTGTTTGTGCTTCCACCACAAATTGGTGATTAGAAAACAGACGGTTTTGTTTGAGGAACAATTTCAACAAACAAAATAACAGGAAGTTGTTGTTCTTTATAGTTAACTGTTGCCCAACAGTCATTAGCAGTAGCAGCAACCAGCTAAATGTTTATATATTTGTTTTAGTGCATTACTGCGTTTAAGCAATGAGCAAATACATTTTTGTTTGTTTTGTTTATCTAGACATGAGGAGGGTCTGATAATCTGATCTCGTATGTTATGTTTATGTCAGTTTTTCCTAGTCCTGTTTAAAATTACCCACATTTCAGGCACATTTCCTTCAATCCGGTGAGTTTATTTATTTTATTTTTTATTTCCATATCAAATTTAACGAACGCCCGAATGACTCATGTTCAGATTCAGCCCGACATCTGCCGTCCAGGAAGTTGACAGGTGACAGTGCTGTTTTCAGCCCTAACAACACACCAGGAGCACAGGAACCAAACCTTCCCAGTGCTGACACACAACAGGTGTTTTTCTTGCATTTTACAGGTCCCATGTTTTTTCAAACACTTTGATTTTGTTTTTTTTGTACAGAACAGGATCATGAAATCCCTTTGGGTTATGTGCCAAAACAATCTCACGAGTCAAGATCCAAAACCCACCAGCATTTGGCTGTTGGTTAATTTCTCCTCCCTACCTATGTACAAAAGCTGCAGAGGCAGTTTTTTTTAAAGAGCAACAACTAGAAAACAGCAATTTTTCTTTTCTTTTTCTCTCTTTTTTTTTTTTTTAAAAGGTGCATAACTTGCTCCCACAAACGTCTGGACATTGAACTGCGATAAACAAAAGGACAGTTTCATTCTAAAATGTGATTATTTGTTATGTGTGTTATGAAAAATCCACCTTAACTCCTTAAAACTGGCTAAACACAAATTTTAGCGCACGTCTTGTCGAGTTATTTCCATTTAAAGGGGCAAAGAGAAGATTTTACCTTAATAGCATAGCATGAGAGCAAGAGCTTCTCTCTTTAACATTCACCAATCAAATTAAAGAGATGCTCCAAAGCAAAGACAACAAAAAAGAGCCACCTGGACCAGCAGCAACCAACCGGGATATTTTAGTAAAGCTGAAGCTGAAGTTATCACAGATTAACTTCTGAATATCTAAAATAAAACTAGCGGATTTTCTTCTTCACAGTGTCAAACCTGTCCTGGTCCATTGAGGATTAGATTTGCTGTGATGATGCAGATATGTGCAGCTCCTCACTGATCTAACTTTGATTTTTAGTTTTCTGTGTTAGGACTCAGTGCTTGTGTTTTTAATTATTTTTTTTGGTGAGGAATCATTTCACGCAAAATGCACACTCTTGTGTTGTGTATATTTGGGCTGTGGTGATTTAGCAGGTGTGACAGATGCAGTAGACAGCGAGAGCAAGTCCTTTTCCCGCCATGACCCTCAGATACTGACCTTTAGACTCAAAAGACGCCTGTTAAAAGTTTTTATCCTTCATTGAGTCGTGGCTCAAATGACATCAGTGAAACTAAACTGCTGAAACTAAACTTTTTCCAGACGCCCTTTCAGCCTGCAGGTGATGGCGTCGGACATTCTGAGTGTGACCCCTGGGTGGAGGGTCACTGCCAGGTCACGGTGGAGGTCATTTCTCCTGCAGCAGGGCGGGGATGTTGATGTTCCAGCCGATGGCCTGCCGGTCAAAGCCGCAGGTGAACAGGTTGCAGGAGGTGTTGTCTTCACACCAGGCGGAGCAGCACACCATGCGCCGGTGACCCTGAACCATGACACACCACACAGCAACTGTTAAACACTGAGGACTAGGACGTGCGAGGTGACATGGTGACAAACATGTTTGTCTTTATTTTGCCACAAAAATTCCTGGCTCCTCTAGTCTGCATGTTGAAGTGTCTTTGGTCAAGATACTGTGATAGTAAAGACTAGAAAAGCTCCAGTTCAGTCCATTTAGCATTTACTTTAAACTGGGGCCGTTGCAGTTACACCAACATCAGGAAGCCCAACTCTTTTTATTTCTCACCATTTTTTAGCCATGAAGTCTAGTTTTATTAGAATCGGTTTAATTTAATTTGACTTAATCAAACTAAATCATTGGTTGAGGAGAACAACACTTGACACTTAATACCACTACTTCTAATATTATTATTATTATTATTATTATTAGACCTTGAAATGATTTTGTCCACATTTTGCTTCTGTGTTAATGTGAGTGAAAGATCAAAGCCTCCAATTAATGTGAATCTCATCATCTTAAATAAGAATTCACTCCCAAAGTGGAGAGAGAGAGACAAGAAATAGGGAGAGAGTGGGGTTTATATGCAGCGCATGGGCCGTGCGGTTGGGAATCAGACCGGTGGCCTCCTGCTCGTGGCTCAGTATGCCCATATGGTACGGGTTCTAACCACTCACCAGAGCGCCCCCTCATAGAGATTCTGACCTTGTGATACCTCAAAAACACTCTGCCCAAAGCAAACACTCACTTTACAACAGAAACTAATTTCTCAACAAATGGAAATGTGTGAATGTGGAAGCTGTGAAGGCCCAATCAGAGGCTCCTCCCCCTTCCCCCGCTGGATGACTGACCTGTCGGTTGCTGCGTGGGAGTCGAGCCAGTCTCACCCCAGACATGTCGAACAGCCGGACCTGCCGATTGTCGTGAGGGAGAGCGATGATTCTCTGGCTCACCGACACGCTGATTCTGAACAAAGCGGTGTAGTACACAGGAAGTTAGATTACACTGCGGTGAGGTCACATGCACAACATCAATTACCACATAAACTTTCTTTGACCACAAAGACCCACACAGTTATTTGTTGTACTTATTTTCAAAGAGACAACAGTGGCCTGCAGCTCTCTGATGTTTTAACATTTGCTCTTACACATTATTTAATCATAATAATCACATAAGTGGGGCCCTCGGAAATAAAAACTGCCAAGGGGCCCCTCCAATCACCATTATGTAACAAAATAACACAATTTTTTCCTATTAAAAGCAGCTGGTGACACATGTGGAGGCTTTTTGGACAAAAAATGTGGCTCTGGACTGAAGGTGTCCAGTGGCGGGGCAGAGCAGTGGTCGGCCAATCACCAGCCAGACAAACAGAGGAATGAGCTGTGAAAGTCTGTACCTCACGACCAATCACTGACTTTTATTCTATATAGCCCCTTTTCCATTGGCTAAAAACCTGCTAACGTCAGGCTTTTGTCTGCAATGGAAAAGGCTACAATAAGGCATTTAAACCCGGGTCAAATGACCTCTTCTGCTGTCATGTCTCAGACACACATCTGTCCAGGGGCTGCTAGACCACAGACACTGCAGCTCCACCTTCCTCTGAGAGTGAACTAAAGCTCAGACATAACTTTTAAAAACACACAATTACTGCTCAAAGCGTCTCACTGAGACTCCAACTCTATTTCTGAAGCACCAACCCAGAGATGAGACACGACAGATCCTCTGTGACTGTGTTCGTCCTCAGTCCAAAGACAAACTCGACTGGCGATTTAAAAGGAGTCAATCAGCTTCTTTTAACAGGTTTACCCGCTGTGATGTCATGAGCAGTAGGGTCATTGTGGGGAGATGCATCTCCTCTCTGAGGACTACAACCCATCGTGGCTGCTGAACTTCTACAAGACCAATAGTTAGCAGGGCAGCCAGGACAAAGGACGCTGCCCAGCTGAACATCATGGACTTGATTGCTTCAGAGAGAGTGTGAAGTTCGTGTGAGCAGAGAGGAGCATAGCTCACGTTATTAAGACAGAGGAGAAGAGTTTTGAGTTATACACCTGTTACTCCTGACTCTTGATTAGACCAGACTCCTCACTGTCTTCATTTTCTGCACCCACATTTCTGGAGGAGAAGCTCTGACCTCACATGACATCACACTTGGTTTGAAAACCTGCTTGAGATGACTTTATTTGAATTATCTTGAAATTAAAAGATGAGCTACATTTTGAGACATTAGTGTAGAGTCTCCCCTTTAACAACCTGGGGCCCAGAGCAGCTGCCTGCCTTCCTGAACACAAGCTGCATCACTGATAACATGAAGATTAAAGGATTTGAAATATGTCCCACACTCTCTGCTGCCTTGCTGTGAAAAAAGTAATATTTATGCTGTGATCACAAGGAGTTAAAGGAGCAATAGAGTTGCTTTACTTTGAATCATGTATGTTATCATCAAATATTCCAGGTTAATTAACTGTGTGAAATCATAAACACTGAACTCCACAGGCCTGTTCACTTGCGATATCAGCGCCTGTCACTCATCTATTCGTGGGTTTGGAGCTGACGGACCTGTTGACAGCGGAGTCTGTGCGGATGGTTGCTATGGGAGACCTCATGTTCTTCAGGTCCCACACTTTGACTGTTCGATCATCGCTCCCTGACACCACGTTGTCTCCCACCGTGAACACAGCCGACGTCACCGTGCTGCAGGGGACGAGATGAAAGTGGCTAATAAAAAGCTGCTGCCAATAGTTATTATAATATTCTATAAAGATCCAGGAAACTGAACTTCAGTCAAAACTAGACAGTAAAAACTGAATACTTTTTGTCAAAGCCTGGATGTATAAAACAAACACTGAGGACAGTGTGTGTGTGTGTGTGTGTGTGTGTGTGTGTGTGTGTGTGTCAGACTGACTCAGTGTGTCCCTGGAACACGTTGACTGAGTGGATGGATGGGTCTCTGAAGTCCCACAGTCTGAAGGTGGTGTCTCTGGAAGAGGTCACCACCAGACGCTGTGTGGGGTGTGTGCAGCAGTGAGTCAGCTCCTGGTCGTGGCCTGAGAACACATCATCATCATCATCATCATCATCATCATCATCATCATCATCATTATCTCCTCTTCTACAGCTGGGTGTTGTATTCCACTTTGAGGTGGGTGAAACAGCTGTTAAATAAGTCCTTGTTTGATGCTGCATTATTTAACATCCTCAGCTTTAATTGTCTGTGACTAAAAGCACTGTGTAAAGGGAAGAATGAGTGACAGACAGATCACGGTGACTTTAGATATGAGATAATGAAGCTGTAACAAACACACAGAATGATGATGATAAGTTTTAATTTTAATTTTAATCATTGGTTGTCTGAGGTGAAGTCTGTTTTAATTAGTCATCAGTTCCTGAACTGAAGCTCACACCTTGTATGTTGTTTGGTTCACCAGGAAGGTAAATGGAGTCACTGGTGATTTTAGGGGAAGTTAAGCTGTGTAACTTTTTCTTGCCTCGGTGAGGCGGCTGAGCTGAGACCAACTAAGCCTGAACAGAGACCAAATCCTCAGCTCTCCGACCACATCTGGCAGAGAAGTTTCAACAGTATGAGTAAAACACACATCATGTAAATAAGCTTGAGAGATGTTGGTCTGGGCAGAGCCAGGCTTTCTGAACATACAACATACATGTTACCCGAGTAAAGATTTTAATAATAAACAGTGTAATATCTGTTTTTACCTGTAAGCGAATGGACCAGCTCTGAGGTCTCTACATCGTACAGGTTGGCGGCTCGATCCCAGGAGGCCGTCACCACCTGTTTGCCTCCCACCAGCCAATCAGCAGCTATCACCACACCCTGGTGGCTGCGCAGAGTTGTGGTGGCCACACGGACAGAGGGACAGTCGGTCGGACCCTCGACTTCACCATCGGCCTCATCTTTATCTGAGAAGTCCACATCGTCTTCGCAGGGCGTCTGCTGTTTTTATGGGGAGAGACGACAAACGCACAACGGAATGAAGTTAGAGAAACAAATGTTTAGGTGCACAGTAGCACAAACAGGCTGCTGATGCTTACACTCATATCAGCAACAGGTTGTGGAGTCGGCAGCTGCACCATGTATCTCCAGATGTGAGCTGTCTGGTCTCCAGAGGCTGAGGAGGGGAGAGAAAGAGCAAAGACACTGTGAAGCCGCTTTTCAGCCACTAAGATCCACAATCATCGGGCTTTGGGCTGCAATAGAGAAGGCAACAATCAGCATTCAGACCCGTGTCCCATGACTCTGTAGTAGACAGGGGTATTTATCAGCTCTGAGTGGCACTGATTTAAACACCCGGGAGAACCTGGCGATTTTCTCCTCTTCTCCTGCTGTAACATCTCAGAGCAAAGACACTGCAAACTGATCCGTCACCTGTCCAGGTGCTGTTACATCAGACACACCGGCGTCTACACTGAGAGAAAGAGTGAGCTGCAGCCATGTAGTTTTAAAAACACACAACCACTGATCGAAGTCTGTCACATGGAGGCGCCAACACTTTTACAGGAGCAACAACATCAGGATGAGAGGTTTTATCAGTTTGAAAAGCAGCTAGCAGCTCACTCTCCCTCCAGAAATCTGAACAGAAAGACAAACGGGTCAATCGGCTTTTATTAGTTTACACAATTTTTGCTACATCCTGCTAATTTTGGTGGAAGTGGGGCTTTCGAGTCAAGTGTGGAACAACACTCCTCTGTTTTGTGCCCACAATTCTTCTTTGTGGCTTTATCCTAAGAGAAGCAGCCTTTTGCTGCATATTTCACCACCCCCCTCTCTCCCTGACTTTCCTGTCTCTCTCTCACTGTCCTATACAAAAATTGAAGAATGTCCCCCCCAAAAATGCCAGAAAACAAAAAATATTTTTAAAAACTGATAAAATAATATTTTCCTTGACTTGGGCATCGTGGGCCTAACCCAGAATTGAAACCTGCAGGTTTTCCACCTCTGCATAACTCTTTGAATTTGTCAAAGTTGATATAAGGACAACAATTCTCCAGCTGTAGAAAACAGCAGCTTTGAATCATTACCTGTGAGAGCCATCTGTTCAGTGGGGTGGAACTTGATGGAGTTGACTGTGGACACAGAGAGATCGATGTATGACGTCACATACTAAACCTGGCTCAGAAAATCAGCCCTTTCAGTTAATTAAAAGGACGCAAGATATTTTGAAGAAAGAACTTACAATATTGGCCATTTATAAAAAATATAGCATACATGAAAAATGTAAGAATGCATTTGACAAACACTTTCAGCTGCAGATTATAACAAATATTAATGTTTCACACATTTATAGCAACAACAGGGCTGAAAAATAAAACATGCTGGATGTGAAGTTGGGAGACACTCAGTTCTTCTCAGACTCAGTGTAATTAAATTTAATTACTGGACATCTTTACCTTTACCTTTCACCTTTATCTTTACATAACTTTACCTGATCCTTGGTGGCCCAAATATTTGAGGAGGCACTTCCCAGTTTCAATGCTCCACAGCATCGCAGTGTGGTCTGTGGGAGTGGAAACAGGAGGACACAAGGAGATGGACAAGCTTTTAAATTTAACATGTGACTGGTGTGTTATGAAAGAATGGCATGTGTTAATTCGTAATTGTTTTCACAATATACATAAAATTAGAGATTTTCAACTTTAAGAGGCTTCAAGAGGCAGAGAGAAGAAACTGAGACCAGTGGCATCAAGTTAAAGAAGAAAAAACAGATCTCATCCTCCAGCTGACAATAGAATATATTATATTATATATATTCTTAAACAGTGGAGACAAAAAACAAAAGAAAGAAGAGGAAAACACAACAAATACTGGGGGAGAAGACTGAATGTGACGCTGAGCGTGTGGGAGACATTTGGGGATGAAATAGAAGACAGGGAAGAGGAGCGATGTACCTGCAGATGCAGTTCCCAGCACCACAGGTTGAGTCCTGGTGACACTGAGGTCCCAGATCCCGTCTCTGTGTCCGACATACTCCCTGACCAGCTGGCACACCGCTCTGGACGTGGTCGCTTTGAAACTGGACACAATCTGAGGGGGACACAGAACTCAAGTTAACAGAGGAGCCAGAACCTGGGAACCACGGCTGTGTCCCTGACAGGGCTCCTACACGTTTACGCTCCCAAAATGTCGTCCTCTGGATCTGAAGGCTGGTTTGTCTCTGGTTCATGTGCCATGTTACTGGTCATCATTAGAGATTGTTAAGGCCTCTTCTTACAAACCATCACCTTCTGACAGTTGAAATCCATCAGATAATTAAACTTTACTTTACTATAATAATATTTGCTTTGCAGTGAATTAAGCAGAATGTCTGATGCAACAAAATAGAAATCTTTTAAATTGTTTCCAGACTTTTTGGTTCATTTCCCAAACATTTTAATTTATTTTTTCAGATTTTTCCAGAGCTGTGTAGGAACCCTGTTCTGAGGGGAGGGAAGAAGCAGGTCAGCAGAACTGAGGATCACTGAGGAGCTGCTCAGCGGGGGTCCTTGTATTATGCCGGGGCTAAGAAGCTTTGTTTGACAACAGCGTTATTCATATCAGTCCTGGGTTCAAAAAGGTTTTACCAAAATAACTTTAATGGCACTTGTTTCAAGCTTCTCAGAGCATGTGACTCGTTGTTAATGCCATGATGCTCTGTGTGCTTTAAAACAAAGGCCACTGATGACACATCGACCCAGATCTGGTATCAACATAATGCAGACACGTTAATTATCAGTACTGTGTAATGCATTTATCATTCCGGGGTTATCGTAAATGCAAAAAAACGCACGGAAAAAAGAGAAATTTAGAGGGGAAGAGGTGGTAAAAAATACTGAGTTATGGTAAAAAAAAAAAAAAAAAAGTATTATTATCAGTCACAGGTGAAGGTGGAGGTGGAAGTGTTTACATTAAAGATAGGGATGATACAAACTGGACTCTGGGTTCGTTTTGGGCACAGACCACTAAATAAGTTCCAACTGAAAGGAAGCAGGAGAGCAGAGAGAACGGCATCACTCCTGAAAAATAAATCTCGCACATGAACAAAGCACATGGTTCACAAGTTTATCTGTTAAAAAAAGATATCAAATCAATAAGTTACAATCAAAATAAAAACACTGAAGATATGAATTACCATGGCTGGGCAGAGTGGGAACCTGCTGATTGTTAGAAAGCAGCACAGATTTGGATGTAATTTCTGTAATGTAATACATCTTGTTTTTTTCTTTCATTTACATCCCAATGAGGTTGTCATATAACTTGTTCAAATGTAACACTGATTTCACCACGTTACATTTAACAAAGCAGCAACAGGGACTGGGGAGGTTTTAAGGAAAACATGAAGCGCTGCAGAATAAGCTTCAAGTGGCAGAACAGCGACTCTAACTCACCCAGTAGTTAATGCTCTACTGTTTGTGGCTTCAGTGTGCAGTCTGCTACAGTCACATCGAGATTCTGCTTTTTTTTTTCTTTTTTTTTTTTTTTTAGTTATGGAAACAAACAGTATCACAGGGGGCACAGCTATCTTTGAAAAAGGAAAATCAGACTCAGCTTTAATTTAAGCAGGTTTACGTCAATTTAGACAAAACCGTGGGGGAGATATACCTCCTGTAACAAATAATTCAAAAAGTTCAAAAGTAACTGGACAGAGACACATGAAGTTAAACATGGCTACCTATACCTTATCATACCCAGATGCTTTTTATCTTTTCCAGTGATGCTCTCCCTTGGTGTCTACTCACATTAAATTGTGAAATTTAAAGGTCCCATATTCTAATTTGTGTGTTTAACTGTGTTTAAAGTGTTTATATCCATAAGAAGATAAAGTAGTGGTTTTAAGAACCAAAAACCATCTCAGTGTAGTTTTACATCTCCTCTCTCAGGCTGAGCTCTAAACAGGTCATTCAGCCAATCAGGAGAGAGGATCTGAGCCTCTCTTCTGATTGACTGAATGATCCAATAAAGATACAGCAGATTTCAGGTAAACACTAAATGAAACCAAATCCTGCAAGGTTGGATGGTGGGTCCAGGTGGGCGGGGCTTGAGAGCATGGCTGAGGGCGGTGACTGCTTTGTTGTGACATCACAAAGTTCCAGAAGTCCTGAGGCTGGTTTTAAGGCTCAGTTTCTGAGAACAGGTTGTGAACATTTCTCTGTGACTGAGACCTTTGATACTTTCACAGTATTAATATAAAACCTAAACCTGATTTATAATCAAAGAGCACATGGAGGTCTACCTTTAGACTGTATGGGACCTTTAATATACTATAATCTATTATTGATTTTCAAATTGAGTGTGCTGAAGCTTAGAGCCTGAAGGACAAAGTCAAAGATGTATAACTGTCCAAGCACTTCTGATCAAGACTGAATCTCTAACCCCAACCAAAACATAATGTCTTCACAAGGTTGCATACAACTACTGAAAAAATCTATTCTAACAGACAAAAGCCCAATAATAAAAGCTAAATCTGATATGGCCGGGGAGTCCTCAGCAGACCACACACATTGCCATAACTGAGCAATGATCTAAAGCAGCCGACAAATGCTCCTTCACCTTGACTGATTCATTCATCAAGGTACGAAAAGCATTGTGAGGCGACAACTGCTTCGTGTTAAGGATGTCTCCGGAGTGTACCATTATGTGAATGCCAACAAGGAGCTAAATCAAAACTTAAGAGGTGCAACTGAAAAAAAGCCCGTTAGTGAGATAATAAGGTGGAGTTTTATCTCACACAGAAACTCTTTTTTTTTTTAAAAAAAAAAAAAAAAAAAAAAAAAGCTTTAACTCCTACATTTGAATGACCAAGTCTCTTGGTGAGGGAGTGTCGACCCCCTGGCTGGGCTGTTCATGCATATTGGCACACAAGGGGGAGAAATCAACAAGTTACCCATGAATCTCCACCCCACAACTCCCAACTGGTTATGCTGAAGTTGCGGGATCCACCTACTCTGGCATGGCAAGAATTTGAACGTGGCTATGAGCAAAGAAGGTGAAGAAAAAAAAAAAAAACAGTTCTTTTCTTTAACATTCATGAGTCATGTTGTCTTAATTCTGATGAGAACAATGGAGCCAATTCAGCAATTTTCATATTTTTCTCTTCTATACAAAAGTTAAATCAATAAATCAACATTTTCTGTGCTGCATTACACTGACAGGAGTTTCTAATATTTTGTTCACCTCCCATTTATATCTACAAGGGTAATTTAATACATATTAACAACACAGCAAACCACATTCCTCCAAATGAATCAACAAGTTTACACTACAATGATCAGATTTATTTCAGGATTGTTTTGTCAGTGTATATTTAGGCAGAATTCAACTTATAATACGCGGTCATACATTGTACACCCATCAGCCATAACATCATGACCACCTGCCTAATATTGTGTAGGTCCTGACCACTGCAGCCCGGGAACATCCCACAGAGCTGCAGTGTTGGAGAAGCTCTGACCAGTCGTCTCATCACAGTCTGGTCAAAGTCAAAGTCCCTCACATCCTCACTCTTGACCGTTTTTCCTGCTTCAACACATCAACTTCAGGACTAAATGTTCAGCTGCTGCCTGATATATCCACCACTGACAGGTAACCATGGTAACCAGGTAATAAATGTTGTTCACCTGTCAGCGTCATAATGTCATGGCTGGTCAGTGTATGGTTTGGTTACATACAGTAAATGTGCATACACTGTAATATGTATGACAATTATTTATTTTCTAAATAAATTTGCTAAATCTTCTTCCCACTGTTATGAAACAAAGGATGAAACATTTACCTTGCTTGTTGAAGCCTTGTAGGTCGTCTTCAGTTTCTGTGACAGCTGACTGGTGCTGTGACTCGCTGTGAATTCATGTCAGAGAAAACAGAACAGTACAGGTTGGCGACGGTGAGAAGATATTCAGTTTTGGGAAAGCATTTCAAACACTGTATTAATTTCACTATACACATACTATTAAAACATTATCCACTTCGGTTTTAAAAGTAGATGAACCCAGAGTGTGACTCACCTTTTGTTTTAAGCGCTCCTTTGGCTAAATCTGCACCTTCGAATGTCTGACCCTCCGCGGTCAAGCGGTCGTTCAGCGTCTCAATTTCTCGGCGCACTGAGAATCAAACAGCTTCAAGTTAAAAAGGCTGACAGCCATAACACAGCCCTGCACTGAACATCAATGTGTCACCGTTCAGACCAGGCTACTAACGTAGAAGATAGTTGTCCTACAAGTAAATATTATGAATGACACAACACTGATGCATGCTTGACAACAGGCCGCACCACCACTCTGTTAATACTAAGAATATTCTTCCTCTTAAATGATATCATCTTAGCTACATCTCCATTGGCTGTTCATTTATTTAAATTGACTTAGACATCATGTGGGTCAAAGTGGGGTCCTTGAGGGGGTTTCCAGCAAAAATGAAATTAACTAAATTAAATAACACTGTGACAGAATTTATTGTATTGTAACTAGTTTGGTTGTGGGCTTCAAACCCGCTCTGTAATAACATCACATCTAAAAGCAAAAATCTTATCAAATGTCTTATCAAATGTCTAATTTGTGTCAGTTTAGGGGTCCTTGGCAAGGCAAGTTAATTTGTTTTTTTACCAGAAACTACAGGAAATGTGTAGCAGTATTAAAAAACAGAAAAAAAAATCTGAAAAAACAAAACTAAAAACAGCTTCTGAAGGCTAAAGTGGTGAGTATTCAGTGTGACCTCCCCCTTACACTTAAGCAATAGCAGGAACCCTAATTAATGTCACCAGGTGCTGACACCTGACCATTTAGTAAAACTTTGAATTCAATTCTATATGAGACTGGGACCCAGTGACCTGGACTGACTCAGGCTACAGGCTACGTCTGAATCAGCTGTAGCTGTTTAACGCTTTTATTTGTTCGACCAGTGAGGTGAGCGTGGCAATAATCGACTCGTAGGGTATGAACCTGAATACGTTTCTCTAAGTCTGGGTTAGACACAAGGTCTCTGAGTCTAACTTTGATTTTGAGCTTTAGTCATAGCTTCGATGTGGACCCTGAAACTAAGATCCCCATCCATGATCACACCAAGGCTTTTAATATGGGTTGAAGTCTAGACTCCAGGTAGGAGCTAAGTTCCAACCTTGCTTCAGAACAATCTCAGTCTTGTCTTTATTTAATGGAAGGAGAACCTTTGACAACCACTGGCCTAAAGGTCAACTTGACGTAAGAGGCTCCCACCTGTGCTCTCCATCAGTAATCTACTGTTTTTTTCTTTCACTGGGTAACATTTTTTCTTCACAATGACTTACATTCCAGGTTTTCTATGTACAGGTTTTCAAACTCCCGCTCGATCTGGCTGAACAGGTCCAGCAGATTGCTCCTCAGAGACAGAGGCAGTTTGGAGTCCTGCAGGGAGACAATAGGTGATTGTCATGTATGTATACAGTTGTATTAATATGAAGCAAGTAGAGGCTGAAACACAGAGCAGACATATGTAGAAAAAAAAAAAAAAAAAAAAGTTGAAAATTAAAAAATGTAGTTGCACAAAAACCCTTTGTAAACTCCAAGTAAGTCTCAAGCTGCTAAATAAAGATGAGAAATATAACATACCTCTGGAGAAAAACAAGATTTTATGGAGATGAGAGTCAGATAAGTATATAAAAGGCTTCACATTGATATATTCCTGTGTGTCTGGGAGCTCTGCAGACACTCCAACAGAGACGAAGCCTCAGCACGACTGCTGCCTCTGAGCCACAGTGGAGTGACGGGCCCTACATTTTTAAAAAGGTCGATCATTTTCATTTAAAACACTGAACTGAACTGAAGCGAGAAATTTATGTGTCAGAAATTTGAGAATTTTTTTCAGAGGAACAGTCTGTAACTCTGATTTAGGCAGAAACCTCCAGTGGTGTAGCTCTGAGCCCAGCAGGCACCACAGTCAGTGAGAGACTCTTCAACCAGGCTCTACAGTAAACCAACATGTCTGCTGTACAAGTCAGACTACGAAGTGGCCGACTCATCAACCCATATTCGGTTCATGGGGGAAATGGGCACCTTATGCAGCTCAGACCTAAAGTCGAAGAGCTGCTCACACCAGACAACAGAAGAATATGGCTGGAGCTGATCATTTGAGTAGACTTTCATCAGTGGCATTGACATTATCAGTATGTCCAATAAAGACACAAAAGATACAATTTGTTTTGTGTGTTATTAGCTTCAGCACATTGTATTTGTCTACATTTGTGATTTAGGTGAAGATCAGATGAATTTTAACAAACTTTTTCTTTCCCCTGCTGCTTCGTCGACATCGTCCTGGCTGTGACAGAGTCAGAGGCAAAGACACAAACAGGAAACAGGCCACGTCTCCTAATAGCTGTTTTTTTTTTTTTTGTGAAATAAACATAACTCTGCTCAGTGAGCGGAGGCTTCTTTGTACCTGAGTGCAGTGTATGACCCATAATGCACTCTTTCTCGGGCTGAACTGCCGCTCACAGCTATATTTTCTAAAGAAATCAGCCCGTGTGTTGTTAACATTCACAGGCAGCAGAAAGGCTTGTGCCACAGTGCACACATCAGAGTAACTGCACACAAATAAAGGGGAGGCTGCAGGGGGAGAGTAGAGCAGAGGACAACAACCACACATGTGGAGCATTTTCTTATGAGATTCTTTCAACTTCATTCAAGCGTGTGAGAGTAATTAAGACTGGACATCTGAAACGTGACAGTGTCGCTTTAGGAACACAGACTGAGACACAGTCATCAAATCTCACTCACTAGAGGGCACTACTGCAAACTGTGGGTACAGAAGCTTTGACAATAGGTGTCAGAGGTCACATACATGGACATTTCTGGAATAAGCACAGGATGTTCATGTTATCTCAATGCTGGAAATGTGTTGGGTTGTTACATTTCTTGAAATTTTAACTTTTTAAATTGATTTAACAATGTCTCCATTTCTTAAAGCTTTCTTTTCCCTGTCAAAATAGCACGTGGACAACCAACCCCATAGTGTGTAACTATCAACTCCATGACAGGGATGGTTGTTACAAGTGTGACAATCCACATCTTCAACACAACAGGTTTAAGGAGAGACACAGACTTCAAAGTAGAAAACTGACTGATCTCCCCTTTGATAAAATAGACTCAGGCCGGTGATCATATGTACCTTCTTCTTCTTGCTTCTTAAATTATATTAAATTCTTCTTCTCAGCAGTGAACCACATGTAAGAGCAGATCCACTTCCTGACAAGACAAGGGAATCTGATGATTTCCTACATCTGTACAACAATAACATAGTCAATGGAATATCCCCTTAACTCTCTCTCAGAAAATGTCAATTAATGAGCTGTTCAATCCACTAATGAACATTTAGAGACTCATTTCATGACTCTAACCCTAACTGTTAAAGAAGAAGTGATGAAATAACAATAGAAAATATGGTTTTTTCATTCGTCTGTCGACATTTTCTCTCTCTTTGGTGAAAACAACTGAAACAACTTTTCTGTAAAATGTTGGCTCTTTGTTAAATTTTCAATGTTTCCATTCAGATTTTTGAGTGCAAATCAAATTTTGAGCAGTAAACTCAAATTGACAGAAGCAGCAGCATTTTTGAGTAACAGGTTCTATTAACTGGACAATATGACTGTGACTCCAACTAATAATAAAGAGAAAATCTAGAACATCACGTTTTTAAGGGGGAAGGATCCACCACACAACAACACCTCGTCTAAACTAATCAAACCTAAACAACTAAAGCTAGCTCTAAACACTATGACACTAAAGTCTGAAACACAGACGGCCACACACCTGAAACTTACCTCCATTCTCATGAAGGATTCCAGATTATCAGAGGACTGGGACCAAAAGGGACCAGAGTGAAAAAACAAAAAGTCATGAGGAAGGGATTGCACTGTGTGTCTAGCGTTTCTGCGGCAAACTGCTCCTTTCAACGGGCTGAAGTCCAGAACAACTCTCATGCTCCTCTCACAGGGACTGAGTGCTTATTGACACTGTACATCACAAACACAGCTCCCACATTTAGGGAGCCGTGAACAAGTGTTCACAAGGTGTGTCGTCAAGTAACTGAAAAGGTAACATTATTAACTTGTTATTAATAGCAGCATATAAAATAAATAACCTGTTTATTATTTTACCCCTTATTGTCTTTTACTAAAAAAGTGCAAAAAGATCATTTGTTCCATCTCTTAATAGGCTCATAGCTTTTTTCACAGCTGTTATTTTGACTTAACACAGTAGCTCCTGCTCTCCTGCTAAAAATCTTTATTTCATAACCACGACATCATCTGATAAAATCACCAAACACAGAAGTTAATGACAAAGACTGGGCTGTGATTTCAGTTGGATATACTTGAAAGTTGATAAATCGTTTTGAAAGAGCAAGGTCCAATGGGGAAACGGCGACACTCACGTCTATAGAGCTGGCCACAAACACAACAAAACCAAAAATAATGCTGGTTTATATGTGTTCAGGTTCAGGGGTCGGGTCAGTGAAGCAGCTCTGAATTCACTTTCACTTATATCTGTAATTCAACTAGTTTTGACATGTTTAATAATCAAATATAGTTGTTCAACTGTGACTGTGGTATAAGTTTTGATTCACAGTAAATCTGCTTTCCTTTTTCAGCATTGGTGTAAATTTACATTTTGTCATTTCAACCATGTGTCAGTACAGAAAAAATAAGGAAAAATTATGAATTAATATTATGCATCAAATCTAAATAAAGTGCATATGACAAATAAAAATAAATAAAAATAAATTTATGTGATATATATACATGTAGTATATAAATATAGATAGATACCAACAAAAAACTTCATCATACACATGCACACAATCATATCATTTGCTCAAGACATTCATTCCACCAGCATGACAAAGCAAACCATACAGCCTCTCTCTGTCTGAGCTCATAAACCACCAGTTTTTACATGTGACGCTCAGTTTGCACCAGCAGGCAGCTACTCACCCCGTCTGTGCATTGTCAGGTCTGAAAAATTAACCTTGAGGATGTCACTGAATGTAATTGGGGTGATTGAGACAGTGGATGTTATAAAGTAGAGATTTAGCGTTTGAAAGACCTGGAGCGCTAATGAAAAAGCTTCTGTGTCTCTTGTAGGAGCCATTATTCTGGCACTCATACCCTGGGCTAAATCACTTAGTCTGTCTGCTGCACGCCCTTTTTCAGTTTTGTTTAAACCTCTCTGTTCTCAGAACTGCAAGAAATAATAATAATAATTAATTGTGTTTACCCAACATCCCATAAGTATTTCAGTTCCTTGCTGGTTGGACAGTGAGACCCAGCAAGGCATCAGATCCCTAAGAACCTGGAAGGGGCACCAGTGATCTCCCCAATCCACCTGAGCGACGTGCAAATGCCTAATCTTGTTCTGTTTTAACCGGAGTCAAAATAAACTCACAGCATTGGTGCTGTAATTGTGGCACAGTTGAGCCAGCAACAATATGAGCCATCATGTGCCCTCCAAACGGATGCATTAAAACTTAATTGGCTTAGGCTTACAACCAGAGTGCTTGTGGGTGCCGACAGCGACAGCAGGACAGCTAGCTAATGATGACAGACAGGGGAGGGGTGCGGTGTGACACTTTCAGAGGAGCAGCTGAAAATACAGGGCAGTGATTCTAGTGATTGTTACCTAGAATGTTTGACTATTTAAACACTTTGTTTTTGTTTATCTCCATTAAGTAAATTAGCTTTCATCACCTGTCCCTCCAGCATATCTCTCTGCAGGCCAGATCGCTCCTGCTCCGTGCTGTTGGTCCTGCGGATGGACAGGCTGTGAGACTTCCTCTTCTGCTTGGCCTGGCGGGCGGCCGCGCCGCTCCCGCTCTCTACCGGCATCCCTCCTTCCAAACCTGATGTAACCACAGTCTGAAAGTGCAAAAGCATAAGGAAGAAGGGTCAAAGAGAACAAATCCTGGTTGCAGTAGTCTTGGCAGCAGGGGCTGGATGTCACTCAACAACTGTCTTGCTGTAAAGCATAAGACAAAAGAGCTGTATTTGGCAGCGTCCATGTGGGAACCTGTGAAATAAAACAATTTCTAAAACCAGAAAATTGTTGCATACAAGTATTCTGTTTGTTTCAGATGAAATATAAATGCTCTAAAATGGCTTTACAATATGGAGACAAAAAAAAGAGCCCATTATCTGGGGCATTTTTACAATCTTCCACTTCAGCATCATATAAAAACCAGCACATGTTCCCATTCAAGAGGCTATAACCAGTGAATCTTTGGCAATGGTGATTTAAAAAATGAAAAACAGGACTTGGACTGATTCATTTCTCCATCAATCAACTGATCAATTCATTCTCACGTTTTAACAGGTGGAAGCAGCATCACTTGAATAGTCACTGCCATGATTCACAACGTGTAAAAAAAAAATAAAACATCTTGTCCTCTCCAACTTGTAACAACAGTAAAATGATTATTTGAAGCTTTGTCAGTTGTCAGCTCTGTCGCGTTTCCTTAGGGAGGCAGTTCATATCACAGTCATGTCAACATAAGCCTGGCTCCAGCTGTCACATGTGAAACCAGAGCGTTATATCTGCCCTTGACCCGACAGGAGACGGTCTCTGGACTCATGTGAACAAAGGGTTTGTTTCGTTTGCTAACCAGTTATCCATAAAGACGTTAGCTCTTCTTTCGTAAATAAATCAGCCTGTCAGTCACCCGGGCTTAGTTCCTCTTTCTGACTCTCACTGAATTAAAAAAAAAAAAAAAAAAAACTTTAATCTTGATTGTGTTGATAAACATTAAAAGGAAAAGACAAAACACACACACAAAAAAAAAAAAATCCACGCCTGAAAATAAGAGTCAACGTTATCAAGTGTAGACAATGTTAGCCTTGTTGCGGCGCTAAGCGAAGCTAACGTAAACCCCCCGTTAGCTGTGGCGGTACCGAGCGAGCTAATGCTAAAGAAACGTAAAACAACCTCCCCAAACATGGAGTCCGACTCACCTGAAAGTCTACAAAAACGGGGTTTTACTCCGGGACGATGTGGGAAATGTCGACCTTCCTAACATGTTCTTCGATGTGTCTGGAGAAAGATGGGCTGGTTCAGTCCAGGGTCCGTGTTGACAGTTGACGAGCTCCGCTACGTGAGAAGATAACGAAGCCAATTCCGGCCTGAGGTTTTTCGCAATAAAAGCCTAATCAGATTTTTTTTTTTTTTTTAAAACCTGCATCGCTTCAGACCAAACTTCATTCAAAATGCGCCAGTTTCTCGCGTCCTTGGTCATGACCACACTCCAGCAGTTTCAACAATGAATTTTAAAAGGTCTTTACAAGTAAATGTCATTCTCCTGTGAATTCGGCACGATTTAAAACAAATAAAAAAACAAAACCAAACAATAAAAACTGTAGATGATTAATTTTCAGCTCAGTTTACCTGAACATACAATTGTATCATTACTACACAAGTATATAAAATACATGCCGAATTAAAGTTGACATTTAAACAACATGCCAACTGGTATTTTAGCAAATGTGTTTTTTTAGTTAAAAAAAAAAAAAAAATTATTGTAAAATTATCATTTAAATTATAATTTCCATCTCAATACAGGTTTGATAAAGGTGAAGTGAAACACAGCAAGGTAAATCCCGGGCACTTTTTCAAGATAAAAGCACACAATGTGAAGGAATTTAGTTACAAGTTAGAACCTGACCGCAGCCTTTAGTTCAGGTGTATATTTATTTGGCTCCCTTGTTGATGAACATTTCTCAAGAGGAGACTTGTACAGGAAGCATCAGTTTATCTGAAGTAAACCCAGCACTTCCTGAGCCATATATAAACTGTAAGGCGTGTGAAATTGTATACACATCAGTTTAACAACTGAATAACATTTCACATATTCACTGTTAATCAATGTCCAAGTTTGATTATGACTTGAATGAAGAAAAGTGTTTTTTTTTCATATAGTCATCTGAGATCTTCACAGTTATGAAAGTTTAATTTTGTGAGGAAAGGCTTGGAGCTGACTAACATAAGACATCCCATTATTATTACTACTGCTAATCATTTAAATGGGTTGGTGCATTTTCCCGGCAGCTTTAACTTTTCTTTGAAACTCTGGTAATAAGATATAAGATATTTCTTGCTCTTTTTGCTGCAGGGGAAAATATATAGAATGAAGACACAAATACTGAGATTCTCCAAAAAGAGGACAAAGATCTCAACAGTCCAGACAACAGCAGTTTTATCTGCGGTCCGTGGTGCCAGACTTCCTCTTCCCGGCCAGGAGGTGTTTGGGTTTGAGGTCAAACACGTGTCTGTCCGCCTCTCCCTTCTTGCCCTGGCGGTTCATGCCTTTCTGGGAGTTCTTCATAATTTTCTTAGCTTTCTTTGCCATCTGAGAAACAAACAAGAACAGAAGACACTGACATGAGTTCATCTCTAATTATCTTTCAAAACCAGGGACTTCTTTAATCCACCAAAAAAAAAAAAAAAAAAAAAAAAAAAACAATCACACCTTATAATAAGTACTGAGCAACAAATTCAACTGCAGCGTAGTTTAATAAATACAAACAGTCAAGACACCGTCACGTACCTTTGGATCTCTTAAACCAGACTGGTCTCGAGGAGGACGGGAGGCGCTCTGGCTGCGGGTTTTGGAGGTGGGAGGGGCTGAAGCTTCGCGCTTGCGTTTCTTGGCGACACTACGGGACCGTCGGGCCTGCTGTGCATAGTGGCTCTAAAACACAAGAAGAAGAGGCCCATGAATCAGTAACTCTGTGTGGAAGACACTTCCTGGTAGTGTTGCTGTCCACAGCAGGATTCAGACACTTTGATTTTCAAGGTTTCGTTTGGCCAAAGTCTCTTTTACATAAGATATGAGGGAATTGGTCAAAATTAAATATACAACGTAAACAAAATTAAACCAAGGTCTCCTGATTCAACCATTCTTGAGATTCTCCTGATGAAGCAACTGAAAAATAAAAAGATCTTTATCAGACTATAACCCTTGAGGCATTACCCTTTTTCAAAGCCTTCAAATTATTCTTATTTTTCTCAAATCCAGTATTTTAGGATTTTAAAGTGGGAGCTCTGGCCACAGTTGGAGTCCTGACAGCGACATCATTTCACACATGAAACAGGAAGTACTGCACAAGATTTTATTAATTTATTACTTATTAATTTTATTAATTAAATGATATCATATAATGGAGTAAATGCATCCTGCAGGTTTTGATCTTAAACTTACGTCGTCCTTGTCGTTCATGTCCAGACCGAGGTCGCCCATCTCCTTCTCTAGTGTCTTTCTTTCAACCTGTGGATCAAACACACAGTGATGGTTAGAGGTGAATTTGAGCCAAATCATAACAGGCACAAAAGGCAGAAAAAGGGTGTGAATAACAGGTGGAGACACCACCTAGAAAAACAGATAAAATAGAGGAATCATGGGATACAATCTTCAGGTGCTTTTCAAATTAAAACACACATAGGCTCTATAAGCTTCTATTGATTTTTTTCCTCTGATGTTGCACCAAAGTTTCTACACAAATTAAAGTCCTGTCTTACTTGAGTTTAATCATCTTACACTGCTTCTAAAGTATTATCTGTTCCAGTTTCCATTTAGTCCCTTTAGAAAGCACCTGGTAACTAATATTTGACCTTTATTTACTTGTACTTTAATAAGTCAAAGTGATGATATTTGCTGTTAAAGTAAAAATTTGAAGCCTTTTCATAGGAGCTCTGACAAACTGCAGGATTATTTCAAGCCTTTCTTCCACATGTCAATGTTTCTAACTAACTCAGTGATTCTATGCAGATCTTTGTTCCAAATCACTAATTTAAATCCTGTCCTGATACGCGTGTGCTGAAAGTAACAACGTCCCCTCTCACCTTGGTTGCGGTCCTGGGCATGCGGGGCCCGTGCACGTCCTTCTCCTTCGACTCCACGACCATGAGCTGCTTCTTCTCACGGATCTGCTTGGCCAGAACACGGATCTCCTGCATCTCCTCGTCCTCGCTCTCGTCGTCTGAGTCGTACTCTCCGGCGCGCTCCTTCAGCTCCTCCTCCTTCTCCAGCTCCTCCAGTTTCTGTGAGTGAGGGGGGAAAAAAAAAAAAAAAAAACAGGACAGAAAAATAAATCATTCATTTCCATTTCTGTTCTCAGCTTTGAGCAAAAGTTCAAATTCTTTTGCATTATTCCTTCTGGGAATTTCACTTATTTCATTTTTTGAAAAAAACTCAAAATCAGTCTGAAAACATTGATAAATAAGACCAACGCAAAGCAGGAGCAAGCCTCGATGGCCCCTGAAATTATATTACATCTTTTTGTCAAGATCCCAGACACCACCACACATAGTTCAGTGCAGGTTCAGTTTGGGGATTTCTAACACTTTAAACTTTAAAAGGATGATGATGCCTTGTACCAACAATCATTTCCCCTGAAGCCTGGAGAATTTTCCAGGCTAGGATAAACTTTGCAGCCCTAATTGAAGATAAAGCCCTTCTGCAGACTGCTGGACTTCAGAGACTCACCTTCATGATGTCAGGATCGATGTAATCTGCAATATTGTGGCCCTCCCAGACCTCAGGGATTATATCATGCTTCTCATCCTTGTTCATCAGATCCCAGTATTCTGGACACATAAGAAAAACATCAGCGAGACACACAAACAAGCATTTACTTCAGAGGCAGCTTGATCACTGAAATGAGGACACGTCTTACTCTGCAAGTCCAGAACGTAGTCATCGCCAAGCTCCATCTCCAGATCCCTCTCCTGTGAGGGGAACAGATTAATGTTTGATTACACAGCCACACACAGAGGTGGAGGGAGAGTCACATCCCATTAAAATAAGATCCAGTGGTGGGAGACGTACTGGGACATGAGGGTTAAATATTCTATTGCATCGAAGACTCACTCACTCATCATAAAGTACAACAGTATTTCTGTCAGAATGTGCTTTTAAAGTACAAAAAGTCAAAGTATTCATTATGCTGAACATTTTGAATTTATACTCAACATATGATACTGATGAGTTGAATCATTGATGTTTTCATGTATATTATCACTTTACTCTTACAGCTGGCAAATATGGATTAATTTAAAGTTCTTCATAATGCATCTATGGTAACACATATCATAAGATACATCATTTACTTGTTGATTATATTTTGTGGAAATAAACTATCAACAAAAGTAACTAGTAACTGAACTTTAAAATGAAAGTAGTGAAGTAAAAAGGTTCAGTATTTGCCTCCAACCTGTAATAAAGTACAAGTAGAAAACCTGATTAAATTAATAGTTTAAGTACTTTAAAACTGTACAGTCCTTAATTAAATGTAGTAAAGTAACTTTTTGACCTTTGTTAACCCCACACATACCAGTTTGCGTTTGGGTGCGTCCACCTCCATGGCTTTCCTGCGCATCAAGGCTCCCTCTGGGATGAACGGAGGCCTCTCCTGCAGAAGACGACGACGACAGAAATCAGATTAAATAAAAGTGAAATAAGAACACGCATACTCTGAGGAGTCAAACTTACTGAGGCTACGTCCACACTACTACGTTTTAGTTTTAAATAGGAACCTGACCACACGCCACGTCGACCACCATGATTGCTCCCAGATTGGGTCTTATCAGCCTCAAGGTGTGACTGACCTTGTTGTCTTCGTAGCAGCTTTCTGCAGTTTAACGCTACAACTGTCTTTACTGATCCTCCTTCAACACATTTTCTACAGCTAACCAGGCAATCTGCTTCCTGTCTACAGCAGCACACATGCCCAGCGTACATAAATAGTCTTGTGATGTGTTTTCAGGCACGTTTGTGTGGGTGGTGATTATTTCTGGACGGAGAATGTTGTGGATGCAACGTCAGTCGGCGACTAGAGTCACCTTCTCGTCTCTCTTGGCGGGCATGGCCAGGTGGAGCCGGTTCAGAACGTCATGGACCTTCTTGCCCTTCATCTTGGTGTCGACACGATGGGCGAGGAGACGGTCGCAGGCCTGACACGCACACACACACACACACAAGGACATTATCACAACACCTTTGCTAACAGCTAATTAAAATACCTCATTCCTCTGGACTCTCTGCAACTCACCTCGGTTTTCACCTGCATGACTCCCTCCTCGGTCAGGGTGCTGGTCTCGATCACAGGGATTCCCTCAGCAGTGACATCTGCAAAGATTTTCTGAAAGCAGCAAAGATAATCACAGATGAAGCCAGATGAACTTTTGACACTGAAGTTGTCACCTTGGGGTGCGAACAGTTAATCACCTGATTCTCCTCTGACAGCTCGTTGATCTTCTTAACGTCACATTTGTTGGCTACGATGATGAGAGGCTGCAGGGAGGGAGGGAGGCGCCAGTATCACTTCAACATCTTAAACTCCAACATGTCACATTGGAAATCCCCCAACTAAGACTTTCCACTGACTGAGACACTGATTTTCCTGACATCATGATTACAGAGTGACGCAGCCCCTTCTACTTTCTGTAATTCCAGTTATCTCAGGTGAAACATGCCGCTTTCTGACCTTATTGGCAAAAAGGGGCCGGATGTTATTGAACAGCTCCAGCTGCTCCTGCAGGGTGTGACCGCACTGCTCCGAAACATCCATGACGTAAAGGACCGCCGCTCGCAGGTGAGCCAGAGCCGTGATGGCCTGCATCTCAATGGTGTTCCTCTCCTCCAGGGGGTGGTCCAGGATGCCAGGGGTGTCCACCACCTACAGACAAACACAAACACACATAAATATATATATACATCATAGGGAAACAGTTTCTGCAGGTTAACACTATTAAGCTCATGGAAGTGTATACGCTTCCAAAACATCACATTGTTTTTAGAGTGTTATTGCTCTGCGATAGATTGAAATGGAGACATGTTGTTTTCTTCTTAAACTAGAGAATCAGCTCTAAGAGGATTTGACTGTTTACTTCGCTGTTAGAGTCACGTCTCTACATGGGACACTCCTATTGGTTCCAGTGGGTGATGTCACAGCCAATCAGAGTGTCTCCTTCAGAGGCCTAGCTGTCAGCTGCTTGTAGCCAAAGTCAATGGGATCAATCCTGTATTTTTCTGATCTCAGAGTGAGGAGAAGTTGGTCAGTTTTTTCTGGGAGATGCAGAAAAATAAGGGAGATGCCGAATCTCTAAGGCGAGGCAGCCGTAAAGTCACATTGACGTCCAAATGAAAACCACAATGTTTCCACAGCTGTGACAGACACATCACACAGTCAGTGTGTTCCCATCTTAAGCTTTATTAGTATTAGGTCTACATGTGTTAGTTGAAGATCACAGATGACTGAGAATTCAAGACCAATTCACACCCAATGAAAAAGTCTAACCCAGGTTAAAAGATTTAAAAGAGCTCAAAAATTTAAAGACTCAACAATTAAAAATAAAATGATGTGTTACTTTGGACTGGGAGTCATTATGTATATGGGAAATAAGCTTACAGTACAAATTTATGACAAAAAAAATATTTGGGGTGTAAATACTTTGATGTAGAATATCATATTCTGACGTTGATAATATCTGAGACACCATGTCTGACATAGGAGGGTGTGTTTGTGGGCAAGACATTAACTTCTGTGAACTGTGGGTGGTGTCTTACCTGCCAGCGCAGGTACCTGTAGTCCATGTGACCGACAAACAGAGACTTGGTGGTGAAAGCGTAGGGCTGGACGTCAACATCTGCTCTGGTCACCTGACAAACAAGCATTCACCATGTTAAATATTTTAGAAAGGGAGAATCATCGGCTGAAACACAGAGTCAGTGATTATCCCAATGAACAGGGACTGTGCTGACAATTAAAATCGGTCGTTAACCCTAACCCCAATAACATGTCATTTACCTTGTTGATGAAACTGGACTTGCCAACGTTGGGGTAACCGCAGAGAAGCAGGGTCCTCGTGTTGGGGTCAATGGTCGGCAGACGGGACAGATGCTGACGCACTGTGGAAGATTAACAACAGGGCGACTCATTATTATCCCTTTTCTATCCACATTAAGGCTTTTTCTGTTTTTTCATCCCTGTGTTTTTCCTTATAAAGCCGTCATTTTTAAAAATGTCAGTCTCCACATTATCAGACTCAGCTCAACCTCAGCTCATTATATCTGTGACTCAGTAAAGACTCTGTTCACTGTAATAGGGGATAGTAGCTCAGAGAACAAGAGGAAACTAAAAACACAGTGAATTTTTCCTTATTTTCTAGATAAAAACACTGTAAACCAGAATAACCAAAGAAAACTTCAACACAGAAAGTTCCACACATGTGTTTGTGTTGTTCTAGAGCTGATTTGAAGTTTCTCTCTTTATCTGATCTGAGTTCTGCTCATTCTTTGGAGCAGTAATGATGAAAAATCAGCTCCAAAGCCTCTAATGCTCTAAATAACTTATTGTCCATGTCTCTCTGTCTTTATTCTGTCACTACAATAAACTCAGAGCAACTTTTCCTCACTCTGAGATCAGAAAAGTACAAATACTTAATAGTAATTAATAAATCCAAAGACCTCTGTGATCACAGTTGTTTCCTCACCTTGTTCCAGATACTCCAGACTTGACTTCTGTCTCTTCAGGATGGTGCACATACGACCCAGAGCTGCCCTCTTCAGCTGTTTACACCGGTACAGAGAATCTCCATACTTCATCAAACGCACATAGTCTTTGGCAACACTGCAAGATTAAAAAAAAAAAAAAAATTAGTTTGTTCAGTGCTTTGAGTCTTACAGCTGGAAAGAACTCGTCTTTTCTGATCCTGATATTGTTCAGTGTATATTTGCTTGTATTGATGGACACAAAGAATGTCATGAAGACCAGGTGTAAACAAACACAACCCCCAGCAATAACAACAATGTGCAAAGCAGCAAGCTTAAGATTTCAGATCAACGTACTTATCAATCAGATTCTTGGCGATGTTTATCTGTCCCAAGGCCAGTTTGTAATGGTCTTTGTCGTACAGCACGTTCATCAGATCAGCATAGAACGGATGGATGTCCTGAGGAGACAATTCACAAAACGGATCAAAAGTTGTATCTTCAAACTGTTCAGAAATAAGTTATTTTAAGTCGTACAGGACTTTACAGATTATTCTGACTTACGTCGAGCTTGGGGAAGTCAGTGAGGATCTGCGTGAGGCGGTCATGGTAGTTCTGCTGGGTGAACTTCACCTTTCTCATATAGAAGTGTCGGATACGGTGGATCTGGTAATGTTTGTGTATCACTGTGGGCGTCTTCCTTTGCGTTTTGGATAAAGTGATGTCGATGAAATCCTGCAGGGAGAGGAAGAGTATGCATATCAGTGTTTGATGGAGTGAAGGACATTTTCTCCCCTCTACATTATTCTCTGGATAGGAAAGCAAACGTTGGGATTTTACTTTTATTTTCTATCTGAGAACCGTTCTGTTATTGCCTCATTTGGTCATTGACTTCAGTTGTACATCTCCTGCCTTGGATAAGTCTTCATATCACTTGACAGTGCTGTTTGTGGGGCCAATTATGTATCAATACTGCAGAATGCACTGGCACTACCATGTAACATCGTTCTTGTATTTTCCCCTTGAAAACCTCATGAAAACTGTCTTCTTATAGAGCACTGCCAAACAAATCCTTCACTTCAATATACAACTGTAAGCAACAACAGACGTCTTGATAAAAGGTTTACTAACCCATCCATAAATAGACCATAAATTCGTGTTAATTCAGCATATTACATATGCAGATAGCTGCTCCTTTTTGTCGAGAGAGAGCTGAAATGTAATGCCTTGGTCCCCCACTATATATCTATATATATAGATAGATATATAGTATTTAAATGGGCTGACAGTGCTGAAAGAACAGGTGAAAGACATGAGATTAAAGTGTGGTTCAATGCTGCTGGGTGTGTGGCGTGTATTAATCCAGTGTCGTTACAGGAAAAACGCGAGTCTCAAATTTTAAAGATTTTCGAACGGAGTTTGGTGCGTGTCCCATCTGGGCCTTTGTCAACTGCGGCAGAAACTATCACCTAATATTTTTACACGCCGAGACTTGACAGACTTGAAATACAGTAATTTCTTAACAAATTAAAACAGTTCGGACATATTTGGACGGAAAACCTGCTGCTGCCTCTGTTCACCAGCCCAACACGTGTTTTCCTCCCCGACAGAGTCCCACCATGTTTTTTTTTTTTTGTCTTCTACTGTTTCTCGCGGCGGAAAAACAACGCGGGTAAAACAACAGCGGTTAAAAACACCGAGGACTCCGAACCGGACTCACCTTGGCGGTGGGAACCACCATAATCTTCTTGAAATTATAAAGTGCCATGTTGTCGGGACACGTCGTGGTCCGCTGACGGCACGGGGAAAGGAAGGCTCGGAGTTCCGTTAAAACCGGAAATGACGCTGGAAACACTTTCAGCCAGTTTGTCTGCACGTCGCCCCCTGGAGGCCGGACTGTGTCACTACGGGGGGGGGTTCACCCAGACCCGGGCTGATGGGGTCTGGATGTGCAACCAAAGGCACTTTGACACGCAGAATAACGTGTTCACAAGTCTGAGACTGTGTTTGAAAATCTGGGATAGGTGATCTGAGATAATCCAGATTTGACAAGTGTTGTGGTTCTCGAGGGAAATTAAGTGTAAACAGTAGTAAAAAAAAATATAAAAACATAAAACATAACAACAATGCATTTTCTGTCAATATTTTTTAAATATTTGATATTTTTTATCATTATAACTTTTTATTTTCCGCATTCCTTAATTGTCTTAATTCTAGTTCTAATGTTTTTTGTTTTATTCAGAATACAAGAAATCACTGTGGCGCCAGAATGTCCATTGTATCTATTTCCTGGTTCACTGTTGTTGAAAAACAAACAAAAAAGAAAAGAAAAAACAACAAAACAAACGAAGGAAACAAAACAAAAACTCTGGTGCATATTTGTTATGATCAGCGGTGATCAAAAAACAGCCAATCAGCGAGCGCCGACTTCTCTTGGCCACACCCACTCCGTCTGATCACGAGTGGGTCCTCGTGCGCCCACTACTGGTCTCGACCAATCAGGGCTGCCCGCTGCGAAAGCGAAGACGGGGGAGGGGGAGGATGGGCGGGAGCTCGAGCCCTGTGTGACAGCTCCAGGTTCAGTGCTGCACCAGAGAGAGAAAAAACACGACGACGTCTCACTCCGCTGGGCTGAAACCAGATCGTCTTTACTTCTCCTGCGTCCAAGCCCACGTGTGGGAAATGTTTTGGCCACAAAAAGTTTTGATCATTTGTCTTTCTATGAAGCTGAAACGTGACTCTGATGTTTAATGTCCTAATTGTGATTTAAATTCAATTCAATCATAATTTTTGCAATAAAAGTGAAGTGGAAAATGACAACGAGGAGATGCCAAACAACCACAGACGGACTCACAGAAATGCCACAGAGAGAGATGCAGAATGACTACAGCTGAGATACAACAGGTGCAAACAAAGAGATCACAACGATACACAAAAGAACCCAAAAAGAGACGCGGGATGATCAGGGACGGCTGCAAAACAAACAGATCAGAAACAATTAGATGGAAAAGGATGTGAAAGATGCAAAATTGTGTCAAAATGTAACAGAATGACCACAAAAAAAATTCAAAACCACAAAGAGACACAAAACTTCTACCAAGTGGCCCTTTGTCTCATCATCCATCCGTGTTGATAAAACAGTATTACACAGATATAAACATATAAAATGATGTATAGTCACAAAAATCCTCACAAAAATTCAAAAGAGTTCAAAACTGTGTTGGTCTGAAGTTGATCTTCAGTCTTGATCACAAGACTAGTAGTTTGAACAACAGAATAGGAATCAAAGAATAACTCAAAGCCCAGTCAGAACATTATACACCAAGTCATATACAGTTGTTGACAAATACTTTATTTAACACCTAAAATGTTCAAATATCTGCAAACTGTGATGGAAAGACACAACGATGTCTTCATGGGAAATATTCATGGAGGCTCGATGCTCAGAGGAGCAGGATTTAGCAGGTTAACTGGTGTAATCCCATCCCAAATCCAAAGCTGGCCCCTGGAACGGGACAATATAAACCCACATCACTCCCAAACAACAAACTCACTTCAGTCTACATTAGGAATCTCAAGGGAAGACAGTCTGTCTCTGACCTGGAGGGTCCTGTGTAGGACCAGACCCCCCTTCGACCAGATACTTAGTTTGACTTTATCATTGTTTTCATATCAATCCCGAATACTTAAAGAAGGAAAAATGCTCTCACACAGTGTTGTGATACACATATAGTTTATAGCATGGCCCCTTTAATCCTAATAGCATTTGCAAAATGCGTCTATGGCCATAATATTTATTAATTTGAGTGCAAAGTTGAACATTTGAACAGTTATTTGGCAAAGACAACAAACGAAAATGGCAAAAATGAAATTGCACACATAAGATAAATTAAACAAATGCATGTCAAACACACAGTGAAGGCACTAACCTGAATGAAAAGTGCTATTTATTTATTTATTTTTAATGTTTCTTTTCTTGAGTGATTCATCTTCGCACTGTTGACGATCTTGGTGCTGCACACGAAAGGGAAAGGAAACGGCGACTTCTCCATTCCGAAACCTCAGCTCGTCTTTAGCGCTAACGAGTGTTTGATCGATCGGAACCTTTGGGGCGAGCACCGTTTATTCCTCGTTTTCAGCCAGGGCTTCTTGATTTGCTTCTTTGACTCCCCCTCCCGTAGAGCCCGCTGTCGACCGTAAAGGACTTCGTTTTGAAATCCCAAGCGCCAGATTTATCGAGCCCGACTGCACAAAGTTGATAGGCAAGCTAGCTAGCTAGCCACCTAGCTAAGTCTAAGCTAGCTTGCAGTGCTGGTCGGGGGGGGAGCCCGTTTTGTTTGTTTTTTTTCCTTTGCAAACAATTTTTTTTGGGGGGGGGCGTCATTTTATCATCGCGCTGCAACTGACCGTGGCTGTTTCCCCTCAATTCCGAAGACTATTTGCGGCGAGGTTTAGGGCGGTAAGCCGGTTGTTCCTAGCTAGCGTGCTCGACATAGCCTGCTAGCTAATACCCTGCGTATTTAGCCTGGAAGCCAGTTCAAGGCCTCAGTCCAGCGCCACCACCAGCTGCCACCACCGCCACCAAAGTATTTGCATTGCCCCGCAGTGAGAGGTGACAGGTGAGTAAGCAACAAACACACAGACAGTCGCTGGCACGCCGCTGCTCCGTAAAGACAACTTCAGTTGCCTTGCTTGCTAGCTAACTCAATATTAGCCTGATTGAAAACGTTAAGGGGGAGGGGAGTTGGGGAATCCGCGAAATCACGCCGGAGGTCGCCATCTTTCGCTGGATGCTTCTGAAAGCCAGCTAACTAGACATGGCTGCTACTTTTCGGTCCGTGTCAACTTTGTAGCTTAACGCAGTGGGTATGGGTTTACGTCTCTCCCTTCACTGCCCAATTTATTAGCTGCTGTACTTCGCTCTCTGTCAGCCCACATATGGCCGTTGGCATGGGCATGGCGTGTGTGAGCTGCGGTGTTTCTCGGCTGTGTCAGCTACTAAATACGCCTGCATTGCGTCTTTAGTAGAAGTTGCAGTGTTTGCCTGGTAAAGTGGATCTGAACAGATAAACGCTGGTTCAACCCTCCCGCAGAGACGTGCAGGATGCCCGGTGACCAGCCTCCAGCAGCGGTAACCTACCACTAAAAATAAACCGGTTGGCCCACTGTTGCATTTTTTTTCACCGGTGGGGTTGAACCTCGGGGTTATTTTGGGACATCAGAGGTAGCATTTGGGTTGTAAATCACCTCATGAGATGATGCAGGGGTGACCACAATGCGTGTGTTTTGGTTCAGGCCTTGTCTAGACGCTATGATCGACTCGGGGCATGTGTAGCGGAAATAGTATGAAGTGTGACCGGGGTCAGCCTTTTTTTTTTTTTTTAATGGCCTGCACCGCAAGTCATGTGATTCCCCCTCTGTTATGTTTTACACAATCTTCACTTACATCACATTACCTTTACCTAAACGTATCGTGCAGCGTTTGTGAAAAGTGTTGACTCACTTTGAAACACAGTGTAGAAGCCCTCTCCTGTAGGACTGGACCAAAATAGTGCCATAAATTAATTTCTTCTACTTAGATAATATGGGTGATATAGGTAAATACCATTAATGAGGAAGGGAGCACTCTGTGTTTTGTTTTGTTTTTTTTTTAGAAATCAAGGATGCTCAACAAGGTCCCTTTTTAAGAGCTTTATTGAATCCTGATTACTTAAATTTAAAGATTTGTTGTGGTTTTAACTAATAAGCCTATATCAATAATTACTTGAATCAATAACCAAGATGGTGAAACATTTATTCCTCAACAAGGCAACAGCAGTGCTTTTGAATAAATGGCTTTTGACTTTTGAACACTGGTACTGACTGTTGTATTTAAATTCATGTCCCACCTAAATGTAATGAAAATGGATTATATGCAAAAACACAGACTATCTGAGCTCTTATCATAAGGTGTAATGACCGTAAAGGTTGAAACAGGTGGTGTAACGTTTCCACTAGAGGCTTATAACAAGTTAACGTCACCTTCTCGAACGGAGGATGAGGTTTGTTGTGTCCTGTCTTCATCAGTGCAGGTTGCCTGCAGGTTTTGCAATGAACAGATTCTTCATCCTGAGCACACGTTTGTGTGTGTGTGTGTTGTTTTTGTATTCCTTTATTATTTCTCCTCCCCTTTTTTCCCCTGCACTTGTATCGCCTACGTAGCGTTATTGCTGTACCCTAATGGGTTGATTGTGCGGCTCAGCGTTGAGTTTATCATTGTTACTTTGCAAAATTTCTGTTGTAATGTTTATTAAGATCACATTGTTGCTTAGTTATAATGTAATATACTGTACTCTGGTTTAAGTTATGTGTCTTTTAAAATATTGGCCTTTCAAATTAAAAGGGAAAGGGCTTATTTTAAAATGAACTTTGTGAATTTGGAAAATTTCAGTCGGGTATTAGTGCAGGTGCAAAATAAACAAAGATTGTTGAGTTTTTTTGACTCATCTACGTTTAATGCCTTGTGAAGTTAGAATAAAAGTAAAGTCTGCACAGCTCGTACGTGAGTGTTGTTCAGTTTTCAACACGTTAAACAAAATGTGTCAGGATTTGCAGTGGCTTTTGAATGACAGAAACATTGGTTGGCAGCTGTAAACCAAAGGTGAATTAGAGCAGACAGAAATTATAACTTTTTTCATCATTGAATGATACTTTTACCTGCAAAACTAGGATATTTCTTCATTTATTTTTAACATTAAAGCCTCTCAAAAGAAAAGATTAGCTGCTTTCTTTATCATGTTGTTAACTGAATCAAACAAAACAAAATCAAAATAACGATGCTTAATCTGTAATGAAAGTAATTGTCAGTTGCAGGTCTAATGTGGTTGTTGAGAAACCACAGAAACATTTATTGAACATGTCACTGAAGCCTGGTATTCATGTAATTGGCTGCGACGTGGGTGTGGCTGGAAAAAAACACAAACAGGTTTCAAGTCTACTGTTTAGAGCAGTTTATCACACAACAGCTGTTTTGATAACTGAGTAGAATTGATGGAGAGTTGTGTTTGGCCCTATTCATCGAAGTGGTATCACACGCGCGTGTGCACTGTGTATGGGAATCAGTATGTGGATCAAAGGTCACCAGCTTTACAGCCATGCCATTCTTTTTCTGCTTTGTATGCAAACACAGCCAGGGCCTGTGTCAGAGACAGGCCCCCGATTGTTGGGGTGGATTATCACTGCTTTACAAACAGCTCCAGAGGGACAGGAGTGAAGGTGTTTCTAATGACATTTCAGCTCGTGGCGTCCTCCTCTGTTTTTCTTTGTAAATGCGTAGCGTTGAGGTCAGATGTAGTGGAAGTAACTCATAAGTGAGACTGCTGGTGCTGAAACTGCAGCCTCAGGGACAAAACCAGGATATGAGTTCAGAAAACCTCATGGTCGAGAGTGGGACTGCAGCAGATGATCATTTTTACTATTAATTCATCTGTTGATTATTATCTTGATTAATCGTTCAGTCTATAAAATTATGAAATTTCCTTGAATGTCTTGTTTTTTTCTCACCAGCAGTTCAAACTTCATATAGTTTAATGTGATATAAAGTATAAACAAATAAAATAAAAAGTTCTTTATATTTAAAGTTTAAATTTTGCCTTAAACAAGACCAGGTCTAAAGCTGTAAAGCTGGAGCACGTCCCAGGTTATTAGCTTCAGGCCTAGTGTTAGCTCCTTCGCTGTTATTATAATATTCAGAATCAGCTCAATTTCAGCTAATAGCCCAGAAAACAAGAAAAAACATTATTTTCTAGACTGTAAAGCATAATAACCAAAGAAAACATGTGTTTTTCCTTATAAAGTTGTAATTTGTAAAAAGTCTCCACATCTTCAGACTCAGCTCAACCTCAGATAATTATATTTGACTCAGTAAAGACTCTGTTCACTGTAATAGGGGATAGTAGCTCAGAGAACAAGAGGAAACTAAAAACACAGTGAATTTTTCCTTATTTTCTAGATAAAAACACTGTAAACCAGAATAACCAAAGAAAACTTCAACACAGGAAGTTCCACACATGTGTTTGTGTTGTTCTAGAGCTGATTTGAAGTTTCTCTCTTTATCTGATCTGAGTTCTGCTCATTCTTTGGAGCAGTAATGATGAAAAATCAGCTCCAAAGCCTCTAATGCTCTAAATATCTTATTGTCCATGTCTCTCTGTCTTTATTCTGTCACTACAATAAACTCAGAGCAACTTCTCCTCACTCTGAGATCAGAAAAATACAGGATTGATCCCACTGACTTTGGCTACAAGCAGCTGACAGCTAGGCCTCTGAAGGAGACACTCTGATTGGCTGTGACATCACCCACTGGAGCCAATAGGAGCGTCCCATGTAGAGACGTGACTCTAGACGTCTCTATCAAAGATGGAGGATGAGAATGGATGAATAAACACACAGAAGTAAAGCAGCAATGCTCCAGTCAAAGGCTCAGACTGATCCAGATCTGAACTAACTTCCTTCAGGAGTTTATCACTGAAGTCAGTGTCACACAGGACAAATCAGGGCTTGTTAGAAAGAGCTGATTCTCTAGTTGAAGGAGAAACAAGACTCTGAACATGATGTGATATTTTGAAGCATGTACACTTCTTGGGGCTTAAGAGTTTCAAAACAAAGTTATTCTTAACTCTCTTTTATGAAAAGCAGCTAATTTTTGTCCAAATACTCTTGAGACTTTCTAGAAACTGCAACAGTGATGTGGTCGTTCATCATCCGACGTTAACTTGTTCGATGGTGTAACTTCACCCATTCAGTGACATTCATGTGGCTGACCCTGCTGTTGCTTTATGTTGCCGTTCCTCTTAGAGAAAGTTGAGGCTGTTGGTTTGGTTGTTCCTGTTCTGTTAAACCTGTTGAACCAAATGCACCAGTCTTTCTAGAAGGTCGATCCTTCCAAAATGCCCCTCTCTTTCCTTGTAGCTCACAGGCTGAGTCAAACTAACGTGTTGGCAGTTCATGTTTCCCATTTTGTTGCCACATCTGTTTGACCATTGTCTTAATTCTGAATATTTTGTCTGTGTTTTGACAGGAACTGTTACACTACAGCGATATGACAGTAAATTAGGGCGATTTAACCAAATTAATTAGTCAGAATCTAAAATGAGCTACGCATTCGTGAAGCATGTCTGTATGAACAGATTTCACAGTGACATTTATGTCATATAGTGACAAACCAGTCAAAGGTGCTGATGTGGGGCTTTCACACAGACCAGAGTGGACACTAAATATCTTTCTTATTTAACTTATTGTAAATATAAGTATATAAGTTTTTCTGTTAATATTTTCCTAATTTCATCACAGATTCATTTTACACTGAAAAACTGAGCTGCTGTTGCTGTTTAGTGCTGAAAAAAAATATTTTATCAAATATTTTTGTGATTTCATTTGGAATGGTTGTTTATTTTCAGTAATTAATTTAAATGATTGCAATGTGATTTTCTTCTCCTAAACAACAATGTTGTGACACTTTACCTTGATCAAAAAAACTACAGCTCCTGCAATTAGGATATTGCTCTTGGCCTTATTTTGATTTTGATTAATCGTGCAGCCCCCGTTTTATACTTTAATTCATGAAATAAGAAGTCAGACTCCCAGCTGAGTTTGTGCTGAAACAAAGGACATCATGCATGTAGTGTAAGGGCACATTAATACAAATAAACATGGTAAAAATAAATTCTAATGTTTATGAAACCCAGAGGGTTATAAACTTGTTTTTTGAGAGAGTGAGCAGCACTTGGATGAAATATTTACATCTGCACCTTTTTTTTCCTTCTATGTACAAACTGATGCTGAAAACAAGTCGAGTGTAAAATCCTATTTTGTGATGTACTGATATAGTGCTTTTACCCTTTTCATTTTACTCATGTTACAATTGATATAATGCCGCCGTTATGTGATCGACATCCGTTCTTGAATCGAACCTGTTTGTCTCCTCTGCCCTCCCGTAGCTTACTTGGTGACGCAGAGACTTCTCCCTGAGGAGCCAAGAAGCAGACGGCTCATGACTTCTGACCAGGACACGAAAGTTGTAGCTGAACCACAGGTGCAGCAAGTACAAGAGGCAAAAGAGAGCTCTCATTTGGTGAGTTTGAACCAAACGAAGGGTGATTTCCTCTTCACCTGCTTTTATTGTCCCGGACATTTCTATGTTTCTTGAGACATTAAAGTAAAGATCCTGCCCAGCCGGATATTCAACGAGTATTTACTGTTGAATCAGTGTCAAAGTTTCAGATTTTAAAGATGAATGAATGTTGATTGTGCCACGTTGTTTATATCATGATAGAAGTTTTTTAGGACATTTAACTCTAAGAACAATATAATTAAAGGATTTTTAAAGTGAACGTTGTGATCAAAACATAGTAACAATAATAAAAAGTGAAAAGGTATTTTCTGTTATTGATAAAGAAATTTATATTTAAAGTTTTGAAATGTCAACTTTGATTTATGAGAATTTTTGTCAACTTTTTTTTACAACCATTGGCATTAAATGCTGCTTCAAGGTCGTTTCAGTGTTGAAACGACAACTGACATTGATGATGATTTGATTATTTCACCCACATTTCAGTGTTGAGGGTTGGCCGTGCTTTTTGTAATTGTGGGAATGGACAGTCCTGAAATGAAAACCCGGGTGAAATCAAGCCTGTGTGTTATTTCTGAGAACGACAGAGTAGATGACTGCACATAAGAGTGGTTTATTACAAGTATAAGTTTCAGTTCGTACATCACCGGTGTGATGGGTATCATAGTGAAGTTTTCCCTGGCACAGAAGGCGTAGCAGATATTATTGTGGCTGTGATGGATTTGAATTTAAAGCAAAATAACATTGGATTTGTGTCTCACAATCTTGGCTGTTGTGCCAACCTCCTACATGTTTTTAGGAAACACCTCCAACTCATAGCAGCACCATCGCAGCCACAGCCTGCTTTTGACTGAGGTTGATTTCCCACACTGATTATGTATAACAGAGAAGTTAAAAAAACAGGACACAGAGAAAGAGGCAACTCGTGTAACTAAATAACCATGACCTGTTTTTTTTTTTTTTTTTAATTTTTTCATTAGTCTTTTCATGAGCCTGTACCGGCCCTATTGATCATCTGTGTGATATTTTGTTCCTTGTTGGAACGTTAAGGCTCAGGGCTGAAAACAGAGTGAGGTGCAGGTGTTTTAGCTCCACCATAATGGTGTTGAAACACTTTTATGCTTCTATCCCTTCTTTAAAAAAAAAAAATCTGTCATTGTATCGAGATTTCCAACTGAGCTGCCTCAAGTAGCCCAGTTCTTAGGCCTGGTGGGTTCAGTTGAGGCCCTGTGCTGGAATACACTGATGGAAACCATGCTCTTACATGTCCAGTAGAGTCATGACATCACCTCAGGGTGGGAAACCTGGCAAAAACAACATATGACAATCTTTTTCTTCTGTTTACGAATTGTCACAACCAATCACACTTTGAAACAAATGCGTAAACATGGCAGCTTTTAAAACCTATTAAGCTTCTATTCCTATTAAGTTGCTTTTTTCACATTAAACGAGAGAATCTGCTTTTTCTAACAAGCCCTGATTTGTCTGCATTATTTGCTTAGTACCACTGATAATCTCCTGAAGGAAGTTAGTTCAGATCTGGATCAGTCTGAGCCTTTGACTGGAGCATTGCTGCTTTACTTCTGTGTGTTTATCCATCTATTCTCATCCTCTTTGGAGCTGATTTTTCATCATTACTGCTCCAAAGAATGAGCAGAACTCAGGTCAGATAAAGAGAGAAACTTCAAATCAGCTCTAGAACAACACAAACACATGTGTGGAACTTCCTGTGTTGAAGTTTTCTTTGGTTATTCTGGTTTACAGTGTTTTTATCTAGAAAATAAGGAGAAATTCAATGTGTGTTTTTTGTTTTTTCTTGTTTTCTGAGCCACTATCCCCAATTACAGTGAACAGAGTCTTTATTGAGTCAAATATAATTATCTGAGGTTGAGCTGATTCTGAAGATGTGGAGACTTTTTACAAATTACAACTTTATAAGGAAAAACACTAAGGCATGAAGAAACGGAAAAGCCTTAATGTGGGGATAAAAGGGCTAGTAATGTTTCACCTGGGAAGTCGATCATATGCCACAATTGTCCAATAAAAGATGGTCAGCGTAAGAGACAATAAGTCAATTTACCTGAAATGCTCAGGTCATTTGTCACAGAGAAAGGGGCTGCAACACCTGAAGATGGCGATTGGTTGTTTCTGAAATTGCAAAAGGTTGTTGCAGGGTTTAATAAGTCAACAGAGAGGAAACATCCAGCAGAGTTGCTCTAACTCATATTTTGGAAAGTATTTTTAGAAAGGTTGCATCAGGACTTGCGTTCCCTCCGAGCCGATGGTTTAGTGCTCTGCCTGTCGTCATCCATCATGCAGACCAAACAATATCTTGTTGCAGTCAGAGATCCAGCTGTATTGCCATTAATAAGACCGTCCACGATGGCGCTTTTGCTTGTTTAGTCTCAACCATTGATGTTCTTGAGTCAACGTCGTCGGGGTCTGTCCCGCCATACCGTGCTGGTGTGAAGGTGCAACATTCAACAGGCCATGTAAAAGTAAGGCGTGATCAGCAATCACGCCTCAGAATAAGCAGCTTTTAGTAGAAGACCAGGTGCAGAGGGCATGTCTGACATTTACTTTCTGGGCGGCTACACTGTAAATGAAGCTGCTAATATATAACTGACTGAATCTTGTGACCCCACCTGCTGCAGACCCCCCACTCCCACTCCCCCACCTTATTCAATGAGAGAAAAAAATGGACTTGTTGTGTTTATGATAAGACAAACTCTATTAACAAATGAAGTGAGGCATTAGAGTCAATTGTCATTAAACATGGGCATTTTTTACTCAGTGAATTTGGATGGATCATGGATTTTATTCTGTTATTTTTTCTGTTTTTGGTCAGATAGACTGAGACCAAACTGCAGATTTCTACATGTACACTTGGATGTGACAAATCTGTTTGTTCTCATTATTATTATTATTATTATTATAACATTATATTATATTTATATATTATATTATTATGTTTTATTTAAAGTCTACAATTGTTTGTGCAGAAAACTACTGGGAAAACAAAAAGAATCTAAACAAAAAAATTAACTGTCCAAAAGGTGGCGTTCTAATAATATAAGTATATGTTTTTGCAATTTTCTCAAAAACGTGGGCTTGAGTGGAAATTGTCTTTTTAAGTGTTTCATTGTTTGGATTGGACAAACGGTGAGTCCGTAGGAAATATTGCACACGCAACTAAGTACTGAAGTCAAATTCACCAAGATATTTAATGATGCTCCCAAAACCACCAGAATGATGTGCTTTCTTTTTTTTTTTTTTTTACAGGACTGTCACAGTAACGTTTTGACTGTTTAACCCCTTTAGAGCCAAAAAATTTTATAAAGCATTTTTAAAAATGTCCCCAAGTCTCCACATATTCAGAATCAGCTCAACCTAATTATATATGTGACTCTATAAAGTTTCACTGTAATAGGGGATAGTAGCTCAGAGAACAAGAGGAAACTAAAAACTGATTTTTTTTTTTCTTTTTTTCTTGATTTTAAAAACATAAAACTGTAAACCAGAATAACCAAAGAAAACTTTACCACAGGAAGTTCCACACATGTGTTTGTGTTGTTCTAGAGCTGATTTGAAGTTTCTCTCTTTATCTGATCTGAGTTCTGCTCATTCTTTGGAGAAGTAATGATGAAAAATCAGCTCCAAAGCCTCTAATGCTCTAAATATCTTATTGTCCATGTCTCTCTGTCTTTATTCTGTCACTACAATAAACTCAGAGCAACTTCTCCTCACTCTGAGATCAGAAAAATACAGGATTGATCCCATTGACCTTGGCTCTACAAGCAGCTGACAACTGAAGCAACTGCCATCACCTCAACTTGAGTGATGGTGTGTGCAGTACATGTACTGCACAGAGAGAGTAGATGGTGGTTAACAGGAATAAAGATTTGACTGTATTTAATGGACTTTAATGTTACTAGATCTTTAGTTGGCTGCTTTTCTATGAAAATATTGAACAGTACATAACCAGAGAAGACAAATCATTCAAGGATGCATTAAAACATTGGAAATTATATAAAAAGATGCTTGTCGCATAATAATCATCAACCAGATTTAGACTTTATTCAGAAATTAATCCTAGGTGATCAAAGGGAGAGGTTGTACCTAATATAACATGACTTCCTATGGCTCAGAATCATTAAAAAGTGAGCCCCAAAGCCACTCATCGTTTTTACACCATGGTATCTGTCTACCCAAACCTGTCCTGGGAAGAGAATAAGGCACATTTAGCTAAGAAATGTGCCGACGGTGCCAAAAGCCTGTTGATTCAGGAAGTAAAGATGAAACAAAAACAATCTTAGGTTTCGCGGGGGGGGGGGGTCATGCTAAAGTGATAATGGCTGTGTGTTTTCCTCTTACAGAACTCCCTGCATGCCGTCCCTGCAGCCTGTGTAGCTCATGATTCTCTCTTGGTGCTGCACAGCCCTGCAAGTTTGATTGATGGTAACACATGTGACACTTTTTTTTTGCAAAGACTGTCTGGGCTAAATGTGGTCGCCAGGGTGGTACGTTACACCGGCCTCTGGCCAAATACTGGTAGACTTCCTCCTAACCAGCTACTGTTGAGATATCTTTGTTTCCTCAGAACTGACATTAAAGGTGGTAGAGTTGTAGTCGTGGTCTGATCTGAATTAGAAACATAAGTTTCCTACTCCTCCACCAGCTGTGTCACGCTGTCTCCCAGCACAGTGTTTCTCCCACTGCTCTGGTGTGGTGGCTGCTGGCGTCACCAGGCTTTTGGTTTTGATTGAAAATCTGTTTTACTTGAGCAGTATTTGGCACCACCACTGTGGCTCAAGGAGGGCAGTGCTCAGATTCCTGTTCTGGTCTCACTCATGTTTCCAGTTCAGCCTCCAGCAGCTTAATTTATTCTTCCTTGGATCAGAGATCAGACGTCTTTGTGTGTTGTTTTTGTTACTGTCACTTAAACGTAATGCTTTCTCTCTCTAGCTGAGTTGGTAATTCCCTCAGTGCAGTGAAGCATTGGCTGCTGCTGCTGCTGCAATAAAGAGGAAACCCAGGGAATTGAATTGTATTGAGAAAGTGAACCTGTGTCTGTCGCTAAGCAAACCCGGGGATGTGTCATCATGTTTCCCTGATGGGTTTCAATCAAATCCCTTCGAATGGGAAAGAATGTGAGACTGAGGAAATGGGTGAGAAGTAAGCGGGTGGCCTTCAGGCGAAGATAAAGTTATTTTTCCTGAGAGCTCCAAAATTAGGAAATGGAAAGAGCCTGCCGTGTTTTTCCGCTCTCATTTACACACGCTCGAGATTGGAAAGAAGATTGGCAGTGAGCAGGAAGGGGGAACTCTTCCCCCGATGGAGTCCAGTGGGCTCATGCCTCAGGCTGTAGGTCTCATTACAGGCCCGATTAGTGGTGGGAAAAGCGGCCAAGGAACCAAAATACTGCCTCTGAGGTTGGTTCAGGACGTCTGAGCAAAGTTCGTTTCCGTGTGTGTGTGTGTGTGTGTGTGTGTGTGTGTGTTTCATTGAAGACCAACTTCACATCATTCCATTCAAAATGCCAAAGATGACAGAATTTGAAAGACTTTCTAATTTAGCATCATCAAGGCCACTCTCAAAGGAAAATCATCAAACAAACTGGATACTTCAGACTTGGATTCATCAGTCCATAATACTCTTACTTATTACTCCAATCTTTGTGAGCTTTAGAATATTTTAGCCTTTTCACCCAGTTCCCCTTCTGTAAAGGTTTCTTGGCTGCTTCCCTTCCACAAAGCTTCTGACTGTAGAAGGTCAATTTGGCTTCATCCTGATGAAGCTGCCAGATGCTGAGCCAGGTCCTTGCCGGACTTCTTCTTCTCTCAAGAAAGAAACTTCTCATCGAGTTTTCTTTTCCTCCCAGTCCTTTTTTTTTTTTTTTTTTTTTTGTCTTTGTCCTCTCATGATTCTTTAAATTTCTTTAGAACAGCTTGAATAGCACATCTTGAGTATCCAGTTTGTTTGCTGATTCCCCTTTGAGAGTGGCCTTGCTGATGCAAACTTATTATTTTATTTCTGTCCAGTTTTGTGATCTTTAGCCTTTTGAAATAAGGTGATTGAAAGCTGGTCTTATACATATTAGCAGCTTCCAATGAGTTAACCTCGTACAACACATGTATGTAATGCTTAAGCATGTCCTGCTCAAACCTGGTGTAATGGACCTTTTTCACAGCATCATTATTGACATGAAATAATCAAATACAGGTGTTAGTAATGACATTAATTAGGGCTCCATTCCCTTTAGGTTTAAGAGCCAGGTGTAAGAGGAGGTCACACTGAATACTCACCACTTCAGCCAATAGAAGCTGTTTTTACAGATTTTTTTTTCTTTCTGTTTTTTATTACTGCTACACATTTCCTGTATTTTCTGGTTGTCATTATGGCAACAAATTTAAGGGTGGCCTAAGACTTCTGCACAGTACTGTGTATATATATATTAAAAAAAAAACAACAAAGAAGTCGTCTGTGCAGAAGTTGTAGTTCAGTCCAGGTCATCTGTACGTGCACATTTTAATTTTTTGTTTGCTGCTTCACATGTAAAAAAATGTTTAATCCTGTCAACAAAACTGCCTAAATGTGCAATTTTAGTAAACTGTAAAACACAGGAAGTCAATTTGAAACATCCCACATACAGATTATAAGTCACTTCCTCAAAATTTTGATATAAGAACCTGTTGCTAAGGCTGCACACTCATTCTGCATCTCTGTAGAAGACTGACATTACACAAATATTAATTATGGAGCATTTAACTTGGTAATACGACTTTTCATTTTACTAAGAGCACTTGGTAAACCTTGAAATAGGAATAATAAAATAAGACATAAGAGTTATAATTGTGATTTGTCATAATACAGTTAATTTAAGTTGTATAGAAATCTACTTCATTTATCTAAATAATCAAAATTTTCATCCCAAATCAAACTGGTGCCGTAGTAACACAAACCATGTGGTGCCACCAAACCCTTGTGATTTTAACCTCATTCCTTATTCACGCACTTGCGTACACACAGAGATGTAGTGACACATCATATAGCCTCGCACATATGTGGTCGAAACAGATCAGTCATTGAACATGAACTATTTATAGCCCCGGGCATAAAATCTAATCAGTTACAGATGAAAGCTGTAAAGAAACGGGGATTTCAACTGGGACCAGATCCTCATCTCATGTAGGACTGTTGCTGTGACAGCTGAGCAGCAGTTGAGTTAAAGTGCATAAAACTGAGCTGTGTGTGTTTGAATCCAAAACTAATCAAATATGGAGGTGAGGGAAACAAAATGCTTAGTTTCATTCATTTCAGCTTCAACTCGGTGAAATGAGGTGATTTTAAAAACTGAAAAGTTGTTTGTTATTTCCTTAAAAGTAGTTCAGCTTCCATCCATGGAGCTGCTGATGTTAGATCCGACTGACATTAAACCACTACACAGGGATTATTATTTCACTGTTGTATATTATTATTCCACATGTTCATTTACCAAACAAATTGTGTGAATGATTTTCAGTGTAGGAAATCAGACTTGGTTTTCTTAGTCTATAATTATATCATGAGCGAATTTTGAACATCTTAAAATGTGTAGCATGTAATAGCATGCAAACATACTAAGATGGTCAAAGTCAAAGACTGTGCATCTCACTCACCCTGAAGTTTCTAATTGAGTCACACCTCAGTAGTAAAGGCTGGTATAAGCCAATCAATTAACTGTATATAGATATATTACATAAAATAAGCAAATTTAACTCTTTTAAAGGTCCACATTTTAATGTCACCAGTGTTTTATTTTGCAGTGTTTATATCCACAAGAAGATATATTTGTGATTTTAGGAACCAAAAACCATCTCGGTGTAGTTTTACACCTCCTCTCTCAGGTTGAGCTCTGAGCTCTAGGAACAAGTCAAAACTGTTGAGTCATCCAATAAAAATACAGCAGATTTTAGATAAAACGCTCAAAGAAACCAAATCCTCCAAGGTTGGATGGTGGGTCCAGGTGGGCTGAGGTTGGGGGCGTGGCTGAGGAGGTGACTGCTTTTTTGTGACATCACAAAGGTCCAGAAGTCCTGATGGCTGGTATTAAGGTTCAGTTTCTGTAGACTAGAATATAGACTGTGAGCTTTTCTCTGAGACTGAGACTTTTGATACTTTCACTGTATTAATATAGAACCTGGACCTGCTTTATAATCAAAGACCACATGGAGGTCTACCTTTAGACTGTATGGACCTTTAACATCTACCTTTAGACTGTATGGAGGAAATGTCCCTACTTCCTGATTTATTAGCTCAGTAAACGTTTTCCTAATGAGTTTATGGTCTCAGTCTCTAGTTTCATGTCTTCAATACAACATGATGTTAATTTTTTTTAAAATGATGGTCCATTTAGAGGAAAATAGACCATAAAACAGAGGATGAATTAGGGGGCGTGGCTACAGTGTGATTGACAGACTGTACCACCCAATCAGGATAGAGTACAGAGCAGGTCAGCTCCACCCCTCACTCCTCCTCAGCTCCACCTTCTCCTCCAAATATGGTTTCTTCTGGTTTCAAAGAACTGGAGGCTTCAAAACAGCAGCTCACAAACCAATGTGTAACGTCATGGAGGGTTGACACAAGGATTGAATGTTGTCTTATATAGAGAAAAACTGAAGTGCAGATACTTCATCACAATAAACTTGTTCTGCTGCTGTCATATTACCTAGCTGTGTAGTATTGGTTGGCCAGGATGAAGCATCTTACAGCAGTGGTTGCGATGCATTTGAGTCCTGAGTGCTCAGCACTCCTCTGGTCCACTGTCTGCTCCAGCTCTGTAGCTGTCAGAGAGGGAAGAGCAGCCTCAGGTCTGCAGATGGACAGATAAGTCCAAATTCAGCTGTTTTTGTTTTCTTCCCTGAAGGACTCTCGCATGTCTGCTGTCTCTGTTTTCTTGTCTGCTGCTGTGAGCTCGCCTCCATCAGAGAGGCACAGCAATAAAAACCCAGCGCTACGCAGGCTGCCCTCCGGTGACACCAACAATAACTTGTCTCTGTCCGCGGCCCATGATGAATCATGTCCTCTCGTCTCCTCCCAAAATACACCCTCAATCAGGGAAGCAGCTAACCTTTCCCTCCTCCGAGAAGCAAGGGAACATTTAAAAATTTTTGAAAGGTCAAGCGGTGCCCACAACGTACACATCCATTGATGTCAGCAGCAGTTTCTATGGCAGCCAGCTCGGACAGGAGTGGGAGTTTTACATTAGTGCAAGGCTGGATTATTAGCACAGGCGGGGGTGGGGGGGGGTGTCTGTCTGGCCAGACACATCCTGAATGATCTTGTAGTGCAGGATTTGTGAAATACGACCCAGGGACGCTTCCTGGTTATGTTGTACCAAGTCAGGCTTTTTTTCCCCCTCTTTTCTTTATTCTGTCCTTCTTTCAACTCGCTACCTCTCAAATAAGAAACAGGTTTTTCCTCAGCAACGCGGCTCGTTAGCAGAATGCTGTATTAAAACCAAGGCTCAAGAGGGCTGATTTAATTTGAGCACTGCTTCAGGGTTAATTTAAACACGTGGATCACTGGAACAGGCTCCGCTTGAGCTCAGGTGTGCAACTCAACACTCCCTGCGCAGCTCCAGCATTTTGCCGGAGAATGACTCAGTGCAGCAGCGACAAAGCAAAAGCAGAGACGGCTGCTGAACCGGAGCTAGACCAGCCAGTCAGCTTCTGCAACGTCAGCCTAGCCCACCAGGGTGGCCGAGCCTCAGCGCTGTCATCAGATTTGTTGAATCAACCCAGCGGCTCGGATCAGAGGGGCCAGACAGAGCGTGGCTGTAATTTGACGAGGATGGTGTAGAGAAGGGTGGTGGTGGCGGCTTCACTTCAAGGAGCCTTGGTTGTGACTTAAGGCATACAATGCTGGCCCGGAGTCTTCCTCTGTCTGCGTGTGGAGATACTTAGACTCTGTTTATGTATGTTAATCATGGATTGGATGCAGTGGAGCCTGATACCTCCACCGACGGGAAGCGCCTGGCCCGCTTTGCCTCAGGACTTCAATGAAACTCTGGCTTTGACTACGGCTCTGGGTTACAGCCTGTTAGCCTGTGAGACGTGCATGCTGAACTGCTGCTTTGATCCTGTGAGTATGTCCAGCTGGCAGCAGGGCTGTGTGGGCCTGGTCCCCGTCCGACTGTAGCAGCGTCTCGGCTCCATTCAGATGCTGTTGGACTGAGGAGACTCGCTGGCAGATGAGGCAGCAGTACGGCATGATTGATGAGGATTGTCTGTTAGGAAATGTAGGATACATTTGTGTAGCATCGTGGTGAGGTACGATTCGACTTCCCATTCAACCTGGTTTGTTTAGTTAAAAACACAAATACTGAGTCATAAACACTAAGCTTATGCACTTGTGCAATGATTCAGTATTAGTGAAAGTCTCATTCAGATCTAATGTCAGTCATCTCTCTCTGGAGCTGGATTTGACAGTTTTCTTAGCAGAGGAAATTTACTGGGGTTGACTCTGAAACTTCAGTGGCCAAATGTTTTTTTTTGTTTTGGTTAAAAAAAAAATTACAGCTAAACACTGGAAACAGTTTACACGTCTTTTAATCGGTGTGGTTAAAGGACTTGAAGTGAAGTTCGAAATGTGAGAATTTGTTGCAGTTTCAGTGCAGAAAGTTGTCAGATGGATATGAAGCATGGAAAGGAGTTGAAGTGTCAGTTGTAGTTGGATTATTGAAAGGATCTGTGTTAGTTCTGAATCTGTATCTGGAGTGTAAGAACTGAGAGAAGCATAAACGATAAATTTATGCACTTGGTGCAATGATTCAGTATCAGTGAAATTGTCATTCAGCTCTTCAGTCAGTCATCTCTTGCCTGGATTTGACAGTTTTCCTGTCAGAGAGAAAATCCACTTGGGTTGACAATTTGAACCTGAAGTTTTGTTCAGGAGATTTTGCAGTGATGATTTTCCTGGTGATGGTGTCAGTCACAGAACTTATTGAGTTATAGTTATTGAGGTGTGGTTCTGCTGTTAGATAATGTCACATCGTGGTACTATCCTTGGTTTCCTGTATCATCTGTAAACACTTTGTCAACAGTTTTAATAAGTAAGACCAATTTGAAGCAAAATGTATTGTATGTATAGGACATAACTTGCTTTTAGCTTTTATGGTGAAATGAGAGAAAAGTCAACTAACACAGATGAAACCAAAATTGCTTTAAAACAATCTTGTGGAAGAGTAACATTTCAGAATAACTTCTCCAGTCATTATGAATTTATGTCTAACTATTTACCTAAACCTAATCTAAACATGATTTGCAGCTCTTACATTAGCAAATTTTACTGTTGTTATGCATCAACTGCACCATCAGGGGCTCTACAACCTGTCAGATAATTAAAATACAAGGCTAAACTTTCAATCAGACACAGGCTTGTTTTCATACAGAATCTGTTGTGTTTGTGTCTGTGCTTTTTGTCTTGTTGTTTGATGTTGGCCTAGCTCTCGTGTATCTTCCTCCTAAACTGTATGTTTATGTTTTTTACAGAACTGGCAGGTTGGAAATGTTCAGCGTGTGAATTTGTTAGCATTATATTAACACATTTATAGTGTATTTGTTTGTTCAACTGTCAGTGAAATAATTACCAGAAATCAAACAAATGTTAATGAATTACACACTTGTTTTATTGACCATTTATAATCAGCACATTCTTTATTAATTAATTACATTAATCACCAAGTACTATCAGTAGACCAATTAATTGATGATAAATGATGAATAATTTTTTTTTTTTTTTTACTCTTGTGTTCACTGTAATGTGCTTTTGAAGTGCAGGTATACTCTGCTAAAAGTTTATTCTCTGACTCTGTTTTGTTCACAGGAATCCGCCAAGGTTTCAGACCTCAACCCCAATGCGAAAGCATGGGCCAACCACATGTTTAGCCTGGACCCCAGCGGGAGTGCAGACACCACAACTGCTGCCCTGCAGCCATGGAAGGACGGCTGCGATAGTTCGGCCGACCCTGGCCCAGAAGGTCAGCCAACCGTTTGGGATACAAACTATTTTAACCACTTCTATACTTTGCATTTTTGGGCCATTGTAGCAAATAAAACAAAATGTAACTCCTTTGCATTTTCAATAAACATATATTCACATAAGTAGTAAGACACGAAACATAATCAAACACAGATATGTCAGATCTTTTTTTTTTTTTTTTTTTTATGACAATTGAAAAGGCAGCAGGCAGCTTGGACACCAAGACACACGTTGGCAATGCGTCACTTTATTAGGCTGCTAGAATATGGAATAAGTGACAGTTCTACAGTATGTAGAACAGCCAATGACAAAATTGTACAATAAAGTTCTACAAGACAAATTAAGAAAGTTTACGTGGTCACTTAACAGGAAACTTCCAAAGTACCAATTAATATCTATCAAAGCAGCTCGTGAAAAGTAAACTAACAAAACGGTTTAAAAAATCTTCATTTGAGTGAGATTAGAACTGATTTACTGTCCAACAACAAGAAAACAAACTTAATGAAAATAATATGAAAATAATAATATGAAATAATATGAAAAGTTAAATTCATTTTTTGGGTTAAAAAAAAAAAAAAATTAAGAAGAAGTTAGTTTAGTTTAGTCAGTTATAGTTCATTTCCCAGAAGGAACTGAAGTGTCAGTTTGGACTTGAATAACGACACTAGTCTGATATAAGTAAGTTAAATAAGTTACAATAGTCTGATGTTATTTAAACCACGGAGTAGACTAAGAATCATGTGAGTTGAAAGGAGGTGAAGTGTTAAAAAACAGCCTATAAACTGCAATTGCAATTTGTATATATGCAAATATACTATATTCCATCACGTGATTTTAAATATTGTAGTTAAACACTGGAAACGAAGTGTAAGAACTTGAAGCACTTGGACACACTGAGCAGAAAAGATGTCATTTGAAGCTGAAGGGTCAGATGAGTGAATCTGCCAACATATATGTCCAATAAAATATATATATGTAATAATCTAACAGTCATGACACTAATGTTGGCTTGTTGGTGGGGAAAAAAAAAACAAAAAAACAGTTGAACTCTCAAACCCTAATTTTACTTGGCAGCCTGCCCTTGTCTATTCTTGCCACTTTTCTCGTCATGCCAAGGCACCTCTTTAATCATTCATACTCAATTTAGTATGAGCTATGAATATTCCAACCACAGTCACTGTTCCCTCTACACAAATGACCATAATCACTCACTTTAATGTGCCCAGCCAAGTATAGCTGATAAAGAGGCAACAAGGATGTGGTGGCGAAACAGAAATTATTGATTAATCTGCGCTCGACTCTGATTGACGTCCTGGTCTATTTCATCTTCTACGTCTGTCAGGACATTTATGAAAATTTATTGCAGAACACCTGCAACTTTAATATAGTTGTGCCAGTCAAGAGGACCGTGTTTACTGTTCAGCACCATGAAGAAGTTGATTCAGACATTTGAAATAAAAGTGACTACCCCCATAACGTCAGTTCACATCCATGTTTCTTTTTAACTTTTATAGCTTTTCTATTTTTTGCATCACCTCCTTTTCAAGTGCAAACATCTTTGATAGCTTCTCCAAAATTTTAAAACCATACAGTTTTTGAAGGTGTCACGAGACTCCTCACTTAAGCCCACAGAAGCGTATACGCTTCCAAAAATCCCATCATTTTTAGAGCGTTATTGCTCCGTGATTGTCGCCCTGATTCGTCAGTGTTTACTTCAGTGATAAACTCATGAATGAAGTCAGATAATATTTGGATCAGTCTGAGCCTTTGACTGGAGCATTGCTGCTTTACTTCTGTGTGTTTATCCATCCATTCTCATCCTCCATCTTTGATAGTGATGTCTAGAGTCACGTCTCTACGTGGGACACTCCTATTGGCTCCAGCGGGTGATGTCACAGCCAATCAGAGCGTCTCCTTCAGAGGCCTAGCTGTCAGCTGCTTGTAGCCAAAGTCAATGGGATCAATCCTGTATTTTTCTGATCTCAGAGTGAGGAGAAGTTGCTCTGAGTTTATTGTAGTGACAGAATAAAGACAGAGAGACATGGACAATAAGATATTTAGAGCATTAGAGGCTTTGGAGCTGATTTTTCATCATTACTGCTCCAAAGAATGAGCAGAACTCAGATCAGATAAAGAGAGAAACTTCAAATCAGCTCTAGAAAAATACAAACACATGTGTGGAACTTCCTGTGTTGAAGTTTTCTTTGGTTATTCTGGTTTACAGTGTTTTTATCTAGAAAATAAGGAGAGATTCAATGCGTATTTTTTGTTTTTTCTTGTTTTCTGAGCCACTATCCCAATGAGTGCTTGCATGAGTTTCATGCAAGTTTATGCAATTATTAGTTCATAAATTGATTATGTAACTGCTTGTCATTCTTCTTGTAGAATTATTGCTATGGAAATGTAATTAATTCATTTGAATAATTTCAGCCGTTGAAGGTAATCTCACAGTCCATCACTGGCTTTTAACTGGCCTTTATTCATTGGTGCCGACCGTGTCCTATTAGATGCTTTCATTTTGAAAATGTACAGTTGAACAAGGTTATGCCGGGCAATTTGAGACGGGGCTTAAATATGAGGCATTTTGCCTTTTTAAAAGCACCACTTTTAGTTGAAATGGCCACACACACACACACACACACACACACCCACTTTCCTCACTATTAATAATTATTGTACCTCCCTTGTTGATTGTCACAGGCTATGAAGCCAGTGAAGACAAAGCTTACAAGGAGCCCCTACTAACCGACCCAGATGAGCCTCCACCGGTACCAGTAATGCTGGCTGAGCCGGCCCCTGTGGCCTCTGTCACCCTGGAGTGTGCCGAGCCAGCCTATACCGAATACCCGGAGCCTGGGCAGCCTGCGCACACAGGTGGGCTGGTTAGTGATTGGTTGTTTGTCAGAGCAGGCCATGGGCTGGTTGCAGGTCAGGCGGGTGGTTATACACAGTTTCCAGCCATAACACTATTATCTGTGTGGCCCTTCTCAAGCAGACAACCTCATCAGTGATATGAGCTGGTGTAGAGCTGGGAGGGTCTTAGGCCTCAATGATGCTGGTTAAATCTAGTTCTTTCAGTTTCCAGTGAAACAAACGCAAATTTTTTTTTCTTTTTTGTTGCTGGAGCATTTTTATTAATGTGAGGATTTTTTTAGACTTTAAACATGTTTAGTTTACCTTCAGGGAGACAGGCAGGTCAGTTTTTTTTTTTTATTTTCTTATTTTTTTAAATGAAGCAGTCAAGTAATTCTTGGTTGTCAAAGTGGTCTCTGCTGGGACACATTGTATCTGCTTGGTTGACAGATTAAATGAGTCACTGTTAGATTTACTGAGTGGTGAATCTCCCAAGGGTGATGTAATATTATCCATTTATTTATTTATTGGAATAAATGTTGCTTCACGTTGTACAAAGCAGTGTTCGGCCTCAAGGAGCAGAATTTATTGTCTGGAGTTGCACAATGATTGTGATTGTTTTATGTTTTATTTATTGCAGCATTTAAGTGTCATTGACCCAAGATTAGACGTTTATCTACGAATGAACGGAAAGTCAACATAAACAACAACAGCGCAGAAGCAAAGGCTACTGCTCAGAGAAATACGATGAAACACTGTACACGGTTGTGCCTCAGGTTGATTTTCACTCCTCGTAATGATCTACACATGAACCTTTGCTCTGATTTCGTCACTATAAATTCATCTGTTAACCAAACAAGCAAAAAGGAGTCAAATATTTTATGTTTTTATGTACTTTAACCCTACCCTACCCTACCATATAATACGCTTTGCAGCCTTATTGCTCTCTGATGGTTTGAGCTGGTTTTTTCTCCTTAAACTAGAGAACCAGCTCTTTCTAACAAGCCCAACTTCAGTCGATAGACTTGTGAATGAAGTTAGGTAAGATTTGGATCAGTCTTTCACTGAATTAAAGGTTAAACTGGTTAAAGCCTCACGATTGATTTAATTTACAAACCTTCTTGAACATGGTAGCTTGAATTTTACTAACAGTTTTCTCTTGATGATTTTAGAGTAGAACCACAAACAAGTATAATGCAATATGAATAGAAATAAACCATCTTCTCATACTTATTTATTTAAGAAATGTGTGTTTGCTCAGCGTCTCTGCTCTTTCCCACCCACATCCTCAGTTTATTTTATTCAACCTAACATGTCATCAGTCTGAATCATGTCTTGCTCCCAAGGTTAAGGATTATTTTAAATGGTCCTTGATTTAACAAAGATATTTCCCCGTGTGTGTCAACAGGCAGTGATCCCCAGCCTGAGAATCCCCAGGAGGGCTTGAGGGAGCACCTGAAGAAGACCCTGGAGTTTTGTCTTTCCCGGTGAGTTTACTGCCATTATTTTACCCCAGATACATTTTTTTTGACAGGACTATGAGAAGGTTTTCAATGAGTATTGGACATTAACAGCATGTGACACAGGAAGGAAAAGCCAGGAAACGATGTTGTACTAAACCTCACGTTGTCCTGGAATTCATTTAGTGGACATCAGCAACAGACTATCCATGCTAATATCTCAGCCCACAGCAGTTGCTTCACACTTGATAATGGAGAGAAGCACTTTAAAATGAGTTCAGCAAAAAGAATGGCTGATCTTAAGTGATCATTCAAGACCAGAAAAGAGAGGCTTTGGTAGACGACTCAGGGGAATCATCCCCTCTGGTTTTTCTGCCTCCTGAAAGACTATTGATCCTGGTTGTAACCACCAGTGTAATGCTGCATTTCTGTCAGGCCTAAATGACACCTCTCTGTGTCAGTGTAGCCTGAAGGGGTCCACGTATCATCTTCAAGGGTCTACATCATGCAGCAGGACTGTAGCTCTGTAGGTCTACTCTCAGGGTCCACATTTTACTTTAGACACGAAGGCTCAAACACTGACACTCATTCACTTTTTTACACTATATTCATTACATCGAACTGTGGATTTTAAAGTCAGGACCTTTTTTGCACTAGGGATAACCAAACAAACCAAAACAAATTACTGATACTCATGTTACACTGAAGTGTGTTTGATAGGTTTGGTTGTTAGGAGTAGACAAGCAAACAAAGCAAAGTTTATCTATATAGCACATTTTGCAGACACTAGTCACATAGAAGTCAAACCATTAATTATTATGATAATAAATCAGTCATTAATTAGATGTGTTGTGCTACCAGTGCTCGCTCCCCCTCCCCCTCTCTGTCTGTGGGCGTCAGGCGTGGTCTGAATGAAAGCTTTACTTCATATATTTGAATGCTGCTGGTGGTTTAGCTGCTGGTTTGGGGGAATTTAGGCCTCACAGAGTTGAATTTTCTTTTTTTCTTATTTCTCTTGTTTGGAAATGTCACATGTCAGAGTTTACTGTCAAACCTGCAGAAAGAGTAGGAACCAAAAACCACAGGAGGGCGGTGATGTCAGAGAAACCTAAACGCACAGGGTCAGGCTCTCAGGCACAGACTGCTGCTGCAGCCTGTTACCACAAGTGTCTAACAGCTGCAGAGGCACCACTTCATGTTCCAAAATTTGTCACGCTTTGGTAAATTAAATCAGCCAGGTGTTCATCAGATTTAGATTACATTTAGATTTCACAGGTGAGGACAGGTTGTGACCCTGGGTGTTAATCACACAAGTGCATTTAACGTTATCTGAGTAAATAAAAGTCTGATATCACCACCACATGGTCACAAAGGCAGATTTTGCAATCTGATCCACGCCCTGGAAGCGTCACCAAGCACCACTCCTCCTTCTTTGTCTCTCAGGGAAAATCTGGCCAGTGACATGTACCTCATCTCCCAGATGGACAGCGACCAATACGTGCCAATTGTGACGGTGGCCAACCTGGATCACGTCAAAAAGCTCAGCACGGACGTGGAGCTGATCGTGGACATTTTACGATGTGAGTAGCGCAAGTGAGAGACAGTCAGAATGTGATGCTGCTGCCGCCATGATTCATCAGCCACTTCGTGATTTCTTAACCAAAAACTTAGGCTTCTGCCTGCTAAAGAGTCTGTAGGACAAGAAAAACCTCTCAGCCACAGCAAATGTTTATCAGCATGTGACTGGGGTTGATTTCCCAGGAGAGGTTGTTAAAGTGCATCCAGCAGAGTCTTACCTGCTTGTCTGTGATTTATACACATACTTAAATTAATCCTATTTCACTGCACTTTTAGTTCTTGGCTGAGTGATTTGTGCACTGTCAAGATTTTATATATGAAATTGACTAAAATACTGTTAACAGACAGAACTTATTTGAGCTGCTGTTTAGCCACATTTGTGAATATTTTATAAAAAAAAAAAAAAGTTGCCTAATTTATATTTAAGGTCCATATTTTAGTAGTTTTACATCATGTCTGTCTTATCTCTGGAGTCAGCCAATCTAAAGTGAGGATCTGAGCCTCTCCCCTGATTGGCTGACTGTTTTTTGAGTGATCAAATAAAAATGTTATCTTGCTTCCTCCAGCTCTGCCATTGGTCCAGGTGGATGAGAAGGGGGAGAAGGTGCGACCCAATCAGAACCGCTGCATCGTGATCCTCAGAGAGGTTTCTGAAAGCACGCCCATAGAGGTCGGTGGATGTCCATGACCCTTGCACTGAGACAAATTTGCACTTAAAAAATCATTACTATAGTTTTCATAAAGGCATTGGTCAGTGTTCTGATTCTCCCAGCTGTTCTCAAGCATGAGTCAGCAAAGACGTGGTATCTGATTTCTCCACGGACAATGCACATTAGAATAACTTGGATAAACCCAAAGACAGCAGGGTTTTCCATGAAAATTAGCAGGTATAAAGTTTTTTTTTGACTATTGGCTGCTGCCAGTTGAGCTTACACACAGATGCAGTGGAAGAAGAGTGAGCTGTTGTACAAACTGATAAAACATCTCATCCCAGTTTGTTGCTCCTATCTGAGCCTCCGTGAGATGCTTTAACAGGAGTCACCAAGTTTTACAGAGTTTAGCCGCGTCGTCTCTGAGAGACGTTACAGCAGGAAAATTAGCACGTTCACCCGGGTGTTGTATTTACATCAGTGCCAATCGTAGCTGCGGTCTTGTGACCCGGGCCCGAATGCCCATTGTAGCCTTTTCCACTGCCGGAAAAAGCCAGACATTAACGGGTCTTAGTGCGTTTTTTGACCAGTGGAAAAGGGGCTGTTTATTGCTCCTCAGCCTCCTTCAACAGCCGCTGAAAAATCCTGAGCAGTCAGGCAGCGACTGCAGAATATTTGCTGAATGCTCATGATATCAGTAACACACTTATCTGCCTCAGCATGACAGAACATTTTCACTCAGACTGACTCAGGCCCAAAGTGGGTTATCACAGTAGGACACTCTCTGCAGCAGACACACAACAAAAGAAATCTTTTTTTTTTTTGTATTCCATCATTTCGGTATTAAGGAAACGAAATTCAAATATTAATGTTTATTTATTAACTTCATGTTCACACTGTTGAAACCAAACAGGATTAATGGTGTATTCCAATACCTTTGTTTTTGACGTGTTCTTTAAAATAAAAGCCAGGCAGTTGAGCCTGAGAGCTTTGTAACAGTTCCTCTTATGCGTCTTAGGGGGAACAGTACACACACTTTAATCTAAAGGAGCAGGTGGATCTAATTTGTGTTGCGTGTGAACCTCCCTTCCCTACTTACAATGGTGCAAGTCCCTTAAGAAAAATACAAACTTATACAAAATAATAAAAACGTCCCTTAGCAATAAGCATACAGCTTTTACAAATACAATACAATATTATAATTTAATCCTCCCCCAAATCCAAACAGTCCCAAAGTCCTTAACCAATTTAAATTGTCCAATATGTTTAGTCTCCATGTAACTAGGGAATAATCCTTTTCACAGGCGGGTGCACAGCGAGATGGCACACGATCTCACTGATTCGTTTGGACAAAAGGTTCGAGTCTGAGACTGTCCAGGGCCATTCGCAAAACTTTAATAAACAATATGTATGTATTTACTGTGCAACAATGACAGTATCTGATAACAGTTCAGAGCCAACTGGATTATTTACAGTACAACTTAGACATGAACCTAAATTAGTTCATGGAGCTTTCAGGCTTGTTAACAACAGCTCTGTGAAACAACACGGCCACATCCTGGTGTCATGTTGTGCTTTGGCTTGTCACCTTTTTGTTTTTAGAGAGTTTGCTGTGATGTTTAATAGGAGTGAGTGAGCTAACAGAAATGAAAACAGTTAAATCAGTTTGATGATTTGTTTTCACACAAACTGGAAAAAGGGATTTGGACTGGTCACTTGTGCTTTAAGAGCCACTCAGGTTTAACTTGTATTTGCTGGTTTCAGCGTGAGACCAGTAAAACAAACCTAATACAATTACCTCCTCTCCCCTTGCTACAGGAGGTCGAGGCTCTTTTTAAAGGGGACAACTTACCCAAGTTCATTAACTGTGAATTTGCCTACAACGACAACTGGTTCATCACCTTTGAATCAGAAGCTGATGCACAGCAGGTAATAACAAAGTTCTTTTTTTTTTTTTTTTAAATCACTATCACTCTGAATTCTTCTCCTCACCCCAGAAATAAGATTGTCCACGCCTCTCTGTCCATTTCTTATCTTAGTGTATGTTTTGGTTTTTCATCATTTTTCCACACTGATTGTGTTGTTAGTGATTCACCTGAAGACTCGTCTACTGCTTATATGATGATCTGAGCTTCAAAATCAAACAAATCCAACCAAACTGTTGCCTAACGCTGTGCTGTCCTCTTCCTTTTGATGAAGGCATATCAGTATCTGCGTGAGGAGGTGAAGACCTTCCAAGGGAAGCCAATTAAGGTAGGCTGCACAGACAAAGGGACACTGACTGATTAACGCAGGAATAACTGTCAAATCGAACCGATACCAATAGTTGCTGCTCGGATAAATGAACTCCTGACGCCGGAGACACTCTTGAAGCCGGAGACACTCTTGAAGCGTGTGTGTGTCATGGCTTCGCAACAGATTAAAGTTGATATACTGTCTGCGTCACATGCTCTCGTGTTGTTGTTTTTTTTTTTTTTTTTTTAAACGTCCAGCAACAAAAATAGACAGAGAAAAGACCTGTTGACGTCACCTTTTCACTCTATCGATCCCTGTTGCACCGTAAAGAGGACACCATTGGCTTTCCAGTGATAGTTTTTTTTTTCTACCACAGTAATCATATATTCTTGTTTATTAACATGTCAGTAGTCGTAGTTATTTACTTCTGCAAACATTTAAATGATTTTATGACCATTAAGACCATCTAAATGACACAAAACCGACTCTTTCCACTATAGTTTCCATGTTCAGGCTGAATCTGATACATGTGACACACATGAAAACACCAGCTCAGCAGCTGCATGTGGAGACAGATATTTACTGTCAATAAATTTAAATTTAATTTAAAATGATTAAAAATTGAAAACTGAAGTATCCAGCAAACTCCATGTAAAGACGTAGTTCGTTTTTCCGCAATAACTTGCAGCGTGTGACTGTCCAGCCTTTTACCAGCCACTAGTGTCTTAAGCTTAAAATCAGGTCAAAACTTCACTGAATAATTTGCAATAAACTAGTGGCACAAATCAGGTATCAAGCTAAAAAAATCCTTTCTGCCTTTCTGATGTTTTCATGCTACAAATTTCCTGCAATTTCATCCCTATGTTTCCCTTTTTATATTCCATGTGCGTGTGTTTTTGCACAAAAGCAAACAGAATGTGTGTAAAGGAGTAGATGAAGAGTGAATCTGATTGCTTTTCCTGCTAGAAAAAAACATTTGCTTAAAGTAGAGATAAGTTCTTTCTCCTTCAGCCTTTGAAACACTCACGTTGGCTCTTTAGAAACAGATGCAACAAAGAATATCTGGTGTTGATTTCCTCCTCCTCTACCAGGCCAGGATAAAGGCGAAGGCAATCGCTATCAACACATTCATGCCAAAGAACGGTTACCGGCCAGTGGAGGTGAACCCATACGCCCAGCAGCGCTACACGTCCTACTACATCCCACCGGTTTACAGCCCACAGCAGCAGTTCCCCTTATACAGCCTCATCACGCCACAGGCCTGGTCGGCCACACACAGCTTCATCGATCCCGCACTGGTGAGAGTCAGCTGGTAGATTTAAGTCCAGCCATAAAGCGCAGTTGAATCTTTTTTTCTTTTTATTATAATTCATTCCTGGTTTTAAAGTTTGTAAAACTTTGTTTCTTTTTATTTCATGTCTTTCTTTGAAACAGATTTTCAAAATAAACCAAGAAGCTTGTGGGTTAACTTCCAGATTATATGGCTAATGAATCTGTTTCCTGTTTACCAGGTTGCCCCCTTTCACAACAACCAGTTCATCAACGGATTTACAACATCACACAGTTTCAAACCAGCGACGTCGCCGCTCACTGTCAGACACTACTCACCCAGGAACAGGTTTGTGTGTGTGATCCAGCAAAGACATTTTAAAACCTGCTGATGAATAATTTTCCTGTTGATGCACAGAGATTAAAATTTAAAATCTCTGCAGGAATCACAGTAAACCTCACCTGAGGCCGACCATCCCCACGGCGGACCGCAGCACAGGCCTCCTGGACAGCCCGAGCCTCTTTTCCAGCTTCCCCAGTGAGAGGCTCAATGGGGTTCGCAGCAGCCCACCAACACGACTCCCCACCAGCCAACCCAGAACCAGGTTACCCTCCACCGTGGCCTTCCCTCGCAGGGACACCGCCGGCACGGGCCGAGTGACCGAGCCCGCAACCACCGACTACTCCCTGGGCGCCGGTCGAGGAAGGTACGACATGGTTTCTGTGGCGGGATAATGTCAGCGTGCTCTTAGATTGCATAGGTCTGGAAATTAGAAATTAGAGCTTTAGAGATTTATTGACTTGTAGGTGATGTCAGGTGATGTTATAAATTATTAGACATGACACTTTAGGTTGAGCTAAACAAAAATGTGTTGGCACATTTATTTGACGACTGGTGCAAATGTGTAAATCTATTGGAAAGGTGCTTATACGTTGCAACAGAATTTGACCTTTGTAAACAGAAACAGCAGCTTCCACCACCTGGACAACGCTGCAGATACAACACAATTTACAAAATACCTTCAGCGTCGATCAAGTTCTGCTGCTCTTCTGAATTCAGAAGTTCAGGTTACATCCAAACTGCTACCCTCTAGTTTTAAAAACACATCTATAAAACTGTGTCTGAGCATTTAAACTGAGACTTTCAGAAACATTTTATTTTGAAAACTGAGACCTTTTGAAAGTAATGTCATCGATAAACCACAGCCAATCCGTGATTAGGTCTAATCAGCCTCAAATACCAGTGGTGAAACAACATGGAGGATGAATTACAGTTAGCAGCTGTTGTGTGGCGTAATTCTGCATTTTAAAGCACCAGCTGTCTTTACTTTTTGACAATCTGCTTCCTGTTTACACCAGCTCACACACGCCCAGTGTATGTGAATAGTCGTGTCATAGCATGGACAGATATTGTTTCTGATAAGGAGCTAATGTTGTCGTTTTTGTTTTGAAATGAAAAAGTATTGGTCTGGGCGTAGCCTCAGTGTGAGACGCAGGACAATTAATCATGTAACTGCTCTTGTGTGTCATTGTTTACTTGGTGTCAGGTTAGGTCGCTGTTTCAGGTAGATTGGATGTTTGTAAATTGAGATGTTCTCTTTCTTAAAGGAAAAATGTTTCTGCTTCTAGGAAAAAGAGGGATGAAAAGTTTACAGTAAGTATGTTTCTATGTGTGTCCTTGTCAATCTAATGTAGCTAAATTAAAAATAAATTCATCTTGGTTTGAATTTAGCTTTAATTTTTATTGAAACTCTGTTATTGTTACTGTTACCGTCACGCTGAGGTAAAAGCCATTAGCACCTCATCACTGTTGCTGGTACAGTAAGATTGTTCTTTTCCCTCTTCCCCCTGAGTTTTGTGCTGACTGTGTGTTTGTTGTCATCACACAGCGAGTGACGCCTCAGTCGCCGCCGCCTCCCCCCAAACCCCCATCGCCGAGCTTCGAGCTTGGCCTCTCCAGCTTCCCGCCCCTACCCGGAGCAGCCGGCCAGCTGAAGACCGACGACGTGTTCGACAACCGGCTGGCCAGCAGCGTAGTTGTCGGACCCACCAAGGAACGGGTAAGAGCTGGTTCTGGTGTCTTTGTTAAACATTCAGTGTATTTTAGAACCA
>CM076662.1:21608117-21621751 GCA_038496675.1 Rachycentron canadum | reverse complement strand
TATATATATATATATATATATGACCACATTCAGCTCTACCTTTACACTGTCTGGACCTTTAACATCTACCTTTAGACCTAGAGAGTTGATGTTTGTTTCTCCTTCAACTAGAGAATCAGCTCTTTCTCACAAGCCCTGATTTGTCCTGTGTGACACTGACTTTTGAGACATTTCAGAAAATGACAACTTTATAAGGAAAAACACAAAGAATTTAAAAAACTAAATGTGGCTCTAAAGGGGTTAAATTATTCAACATCTTAGTGTTTTGATCTACTTCAGAATTTTTAATTCGCATGGTCTACTCACTACAGATCATCACACACAATCTAAACATGTTTCTTTGAGAGTTGAGATAATGGGCAGCTCCAACTTTCAAGTGCTGGAGATGGTCCTCTTCCTTTGGGTTCATACAGGCTGATAATACCATGACTTAAAAAGGAAACCACTTCCTTTTTGCCTCACTTTAATATCTTCCTCTGTGTGTGTGTGTGTGTTATCATCGCAGAATGTAAGTGCTGAGTGCAGTACAGGAGGCGTTCTCTCTCCGGCGGGCCCCAAAGAGCCACTTCGATCCTCCACCTCCCCGATGTCTACAACCTTCCAGCCCTCGCCGACCACCCCAACCCCGGCCTCGGCCCCGACACTGAGCCCAGCCCCCGGCCCGCCACACAGTCCTGCTCCCTCTCTCCCAGCAGCGTAAGAACTACACTGAGGCCTCACACATTCTGATGGTGTTCGACCTGAAGTGAAGCTTTTTCTCACCCGCTGTAGGGAAGCAGACGTATCACGCAGTTTGTTTTTTAATTCGGCGTTTGACTTTAAAAACACTACAAGCCTGCATTTTAAGTAAAGCGGCACTTTAAACTGACTTCTGAGGTATAGAAATTAGTCACTTTGGGTTTTGGATCTTATGTGGAACTGTGAGAAACACTGTTGTTAACCTTATTAAGCGCACGGAAATGTATATGCTTCCAAATCATGTCGTCTTTAGAGCGTTATTGCTCCATGATGGTTTGAGCTGGAGACAAGCTGTTTTCTCTACTTAAACTAGAGAATCAGCTCTTTCTGATAAGCCCCAATATGTTTGTGTGCAACAATTACTCCGGTCAAGTCGTGAATTAGGTCATGCACCATCGGATATTTAGTCCATTAGAGGCTTTGGAGCAGATTTTTCATCACTACTGTTCAAAGAATGAGCAGAACTCATCATAAGATAAAGAGAGAAACTTCAAATCAATTCAATGCCTTTTTTCTTGTTTTCTATTTACTATCCCCTCTGACAGTGAGTCTTTATTGAGTCATATATATAATCAGCTGAGGTTGAGTTGATTCTGAATATGTGGAGACTTGGGGAAACTTTATAAGGGAAAAAAAACAATGGCATGAAAGACAGGAAAAGCCTTAATGTGGCCTCTGCCCAGTTGTACCACACTACTTCAGTTCACCTCCAGAGCTTTGTGTCCTGGTCACAGCTCAGTGATAAACTGCTGAGCGTCTCCGCTCTGTGGCTCTTATCAACCAAAGCACTGATGACTCTGACCTGCCGCAGTGACTCGGAGACTTAATTCATGTTACGTGCTCATTGAAAATGCAGACCAGCAACAGAAGAGAAAGCAGCGATCAGCGTCTGCTGAATTCCCTCCTTGTCCGCTTTAACGTCCCAAAAACCAGACCTGATCTGTTGTAGCTGCATTTACAGGTAGATGGTTGTGTTGACAGGCAGTTTTTGGTCAATTGGTGACTGAGTTGCCTCTTTGGCTCTGTGTGCCAGCCCTGTGATAGACTACTGGCCAGTCCAGGATGTACCACGCCTTTATCCACTGTCAGCCGGGACTGGCTCCAGATAAGTGGTAGATGATGGGTGGTTGTGTTGGTTTGTGTATCATTCAAGAAAACAAACATGTTTCCCGTTGGGCTGAACGAAAAAATCATCCTGCAATTACTTTGGCAAATGTTACAATTATGGTACGACTTATGGGCTTGTCCCAAACAAGCTTGAATGTTGAATATGATATGGAGGCAGCACAACACTTCATTTATGGTCTGTTCTGCCACCACCTGTGATATCGATAACACCACATTACAATTTTAATAATATTTGACTTATGACTTATAATAATTGATGATAATGATAATAATTAACTTTTGGTGACTTTAATTATGGGGGTCTCCACTCATGATTCCACCCCAGTTTTCTATGGAAGTTCACATCACTATGCATCAACGTGGTCTGTCACACAGTGCGTTACCACATTAGATTTATATCTGCACATCCCGACTGCTGCTCCGTATTTGTGTTGCTCCAGTCTGCTCTTGATTCTCTCCTTTAGTGGGGAGCGTTTCACACATGGCGCTGCTCTGACTTCCTGAGTGCTGTTGTCCCGATAAAGATAAAGGTGCATTTAACTAAAGGAAAGAATCTGACAAATAGATCTGCACACTGTGCAACAAAGGTCCCGGCAGTTTAACTGAGCAACGTCTCAGTCTTCATCGTGTACGAAGTTCACAAGAGTCTTTCTGTTCTGTCTCAGTGCCTCCTCACTTACGCTGCATGATGGGCAAAAAAAAAAAACCCCACAGTGTGATTATGTTGGCATTGAAATGATTTTTTTTTTCACTTCTCACTGTTATATCGATGCCTCCTGTTTGTTTCAGGGAGGTAAAGGTGACGGAGGTGAAGCCAAAGGAGGCGCAGTTGTCCGTGGAGCGAGTCCCTGGCACTTTGTCCACTGCAAGCAAATCGGTGCAAGTCAACGGTGCTGCCACAGTCAGTATTGATTTCTTTCTTTTTTTTTTTGTCCTCCCCTCCCCTCAGTCTCCTCACCGAGGCCTTTTTATGCTCGCCCCCTCTCAGACATCTCCATCACAGATGAATCCATCTCAGCGTGAACAAAAACGGGGGTAAATGAATTGTGCCTTAATTCTGCAGCGTCTCGTATCGACTTTGATTACAGACGAGTCGATTTCTCACACCTCCTGGGGAAAAAATGTGTTTTAAAAACAGACAGGCATCAGTCAGAGAGATCGGAAATGCAACAACTACAAGGAAAGTTTTTATCTGTAAACAGCAGATTATTTCTTCTGCCAAAGCAAAAGGTTCTGGTTAGACTCCCCTCGGCTTTGGTTTTTTTTTAACATTGCAGCAAAAGCTGTAGCTGATGAAACACAATGATAGAAAGAAGACTGAAGCTGCACAGGTCTTCACAGCTGTGAACAGGAATCTCCAGTGTTGAGTGTGGGTCAAACAGATAATCACAGCTGCCAGGTCAAGGTCCACAAACTAGTTTTCAGATTTTGTCATGTCTCCTAAGTGATACTTCTTTTTGATTGTCATTATGCTTCATTAAGGCTTTTTTAAGGTTGTATTTATTTATGGTGCAAGCTCATTTATGGTGGGTTTTTTTTTTGTTTGTTTGTTTTTGACAAAAAAACAAGCTTATTTTTTAGCCGCGTATTCATCTCCTGCTCGGTAGAGATCTTAATCTGATCTCTACAGTGACTGAATCTAATAGATCATCATCACAAATCTGTTATAGACAATATATTGTGACCATTCAAAAAAAAAAAAAAAAAATCCTGAAATGTATATTAAATATTGGCCTGGATAATCCTGCACCATCCCAAGCTCTTCTATTTTTATAGAGCAAAATGGAAACCGGTCTTCTTCCTCCAAATAAGAACCATGTCCAGAATCAAACCTATAGTCTCACCTTGATCTTGAAAAAGTCATTCATACATTTATTGAATTTCTCACACTGGACGACTGTAGCTGACTCACTCCCATCTGACTGCCAACTGAAAACGCAGCAGCCTTGGCTTGTCACTGGTTTTAACAGATGACACCACATCGCCCTCCTCAATCCTCCCTGCCCATCTCTTCTAAGATTGACTTTGAGATTTTGTTGACGAGCGCTGAGCTACATAACAGAATTATTGACCCATGAGCCAGTACGTCCTCTAAAATCTTTAAACTCATTCACCTCTTAAAACCCATTTTTATAGATGTGATTATTTGATGTTGCTTTTTTATTTATTGAACTATTATTATTATTATTATTATTATTATTATTGAATTTATATTGAACCATATTCAATGCAAGTTCCCCTTTTAACCTTACCTCTGCTTTATGTTTGTACATCGCCCTCTGGGCCTTTTGCCTTTTATTTCCTTTGTTTTGATTGTCAAAGCACTTTTTAAACGCTCTTTAAAACTACTATATAAATATAGTTATTATAATAATAATCATAATAACATAAAAATGTCTTATGTTTTATGTTAAAAACTGTAGCACATGTATAATAACATAAATCCTATCAAACGAAATGAGAAGGAAATATACTGAATATTTTATCACTGTTGTGTTTATTTCCTGTCAGGAGCTGAGGAAGCCGTCCTACGCTGAGATCTGCCAGCGGGTGAAGGACGCCCCAACATTACAGCAGCCGCCGACCCCCAAGGAAGCCAAGCTAGCCTGTGCTGCCCCCGCAGGCGAGGAGAGGAAGTGCCCCGACGCCGCCGCCCCTGCATCGGAGGCCAAGGCCAGAGAGACATACCCCAGCTCCTCCAAACCCGGCTCGGCGGCCGTCACTCCGGGCAGACCCCCGAGGGAGGCCAGAAGGCCGGCCGGGCGGTGGGCCTCCCCACCCCCACACCCAGGGAAAACCCAGAGCAAAGATCCCCACCACACCCCACCCAAGTCCCCACAGTAAGGGAGATTCCCTGCCCCTCCCAGAATCCTCCCTCCCCACTATGCTCCACAGATGCGTTTGGAAAAAAAAAAAAAAAGGAAATATAAGTCAGGGCTACTCAACACTTATATCCCAGAATCACCAGTCACAAACAAGCATAGAGGACGCCTTCTTTTCTTGATCAGGGCTTGCAGACAAAAAGCACTTTACTGTGCATGTAGAGCACCGTTTCATTCTTTTTATTCTATTTATTTGCTTTTTTTTTTTTTTTTTTTTAATTTCACTTTTATTTCTCCTCTTCTCTTTTTGCATTACGTAGTTGTGTCAGCCTGTAAGTTGGCACCGACAACACTGAAGTTTATTCATTCTGTCCAAATGGCCTTGTGGGATTAAAGTAGTCTTGTGTGCAAAGCAGCAGCAGGGCATTGTTGGGAAGCCACCCCAGTGGATGATGGGAAAGGGCGCATTCAACAGACTCCACCTTGTTTGGCTCTCAAAGTGAGGGGTTTGTTTGCATGTCGAGTGGCACTGTTGAACAACTTTATGTAGCTTAATTATGGATCATAATTAGCTGATGTGTTGTTGTTTTTTTTTTTTAATACATATTCACATCCATATGCAACTTAACATCTAAATCTCATCACATCATCATCACTCGGGATTCTTTGGTTTATATCAACTCAGTGTTTTTTGTTTTTGTTTTTTTTCCCCCCTCCAGATTTATTTACACTAGATGACGTGCGTTTGTTTTCAGAACAGTTGTCGACTGCCGCGGACCTTTTCTTCCTCATTGTTTTGTCTGTAAAGAATCGCTGCCCTCTGCTGTTGGGTCGTCGCTAACACTGCTAACTCGCTAGTTATGTTGCAGAGCACATGTACATGTCTGACATCAGTGCTGTTTTTTTACGCATCAGGCAGGAAGGGAACCAAAACTTTGCTGACAGACAAATTGGGAATCAAGTCACCTCTCGATGGCCGAAGTTTATTTGTCCGATGGAAACGTCTTTTAAAGTGTTTTTTTTTTTTTTTTTTTTTTTTAGGCTTGTATTTTTGTTTTTTGTTTTTTTTTTGTTTTTTCCAAAATCAACATTTTGTTGGGAAAAGCAAAGCAACGCAAAGTAAGCTCTGACAGCTGCAGCGCTCTCTTATCTCTCCTCATTTCTTGTTTAAAAACTGTGGAATAAAATCAGCAGGCACATACTGTGGAAGGAAGACGCAGTCTGGTTCACTCTGGAGGCGAGGAGGAAAATTAACACTAGCTCGCATGCGCCGTAAACCCGCATCAGCATAACCACTGTAACTAACTGTTCTGAGGAGGAAGTGGTAAGTGTAGGTCGACGTGTTCCTGTCTGAAATGCACCAAAAAAAAAAAAGGGGGTGGGGGCGGGTTTGTCATTCACACCGTTCAAGCAGCAGCATGTCTCCAGCGGGCTTTTTCTCCTAGATAAGGTGCTAGACCTCAAATCCTGGAATCTGTTACTACAACTTACGTGATACTGTATGTAGAAATACTTGATTTACATCCGCAGAACTTTATTTTTGCACTCCTAGCGTTTTCTCACACTTCCAAGCAAATGTTATCAGATGAAGCAAAGCAAAAAAATAAATAAATAAAAGGGATCCTGAAAGAGAAATGAAACGATGCAAATTCAGTTTTCCAGGAACAAATAAAAACTGTGGTGGAGAAGGTGGGATGTTTGCGCGGCAACTTCACCGTGTTGTCGGCTCGTTGCTGATGCTAATATGAACTTTTGTCTCTGCTGAGGGATTTGGCGCTCGTACAGGCAAACGCATTGGTTTGGGTTGGAGTGCTCCTGAAAGCGATGGTATATGGAAAGTAAGTGTTTTTCTGAAACTGAAGAGTTGAAGGTAAACGATGAGTCAGGCTGGGTGGGTGGGGGTAGTTTGTTGGGAGTCCGATTAGGGTGGGGAAGGTGGGCTTATGTGGACAGTGATGAACCAAACATCCAGAGCAGGTGGGTTTACAACAGGCATGTCCATCCTCCTCCTCCTCCTCCTCCCTCGGCAGCGAGTCTTTACCACTGGGGTCATTTGTCTGGTTTCTTTATTGTCTGTTTTTCTGTCACCGTGCTATCGTTGAGTTTAAAAACTGGGTCTTGAGAAAAAATAATTGGAAAAGATTGACCAAAGCACACAACCTTTCTTGCTACTTCACTCCTGTTGTATTGGATAAACTGCAGCTGACAGTTAAACTTAAAGCACAGAGTAAATGTCCTTTACTCCCCATGAGGCCACACAAGGATGGTCAAGGATGGAGACGAAAACAATAGCAACCAGATTCAGGTTTGTGGGAAATGATTGAGCAATGTTTGTTTTTTTTTAATTCCCAACAATAGAGTAAAGTAGCAAGAATGCAAATTCAGGGAGGGAGGTGGTCGAGCTGAGTCCGAGCTTGTTGAATTTCTGCCTTGGTTGGTACTTCTGTTTACTGTAGCAGCCACTTTGGCAGATAACCAACCAAGTTTGGGAATTTTTGTTTTACTGGCAAAACGCTTTAAAAATGAGTCGAGCGATAAAAGATTTGTTTCCCTCCCTGCTCTTCAGTCGTGTGCTCAGGTTCATCTTTTAAAGTTGTCACCTCAGATGCAAAACCCTTAATAAAAAAAACCACTGTACTATACACGGTATCTGTTTGGGGGGGAACAAACCTACATGAAGTGGGACCTCATATGTCTCGCCAAAGTCTTCCTGCAACAAAAAGCATTCTGGGTAATCCCACTAAGAGGAAACAGGAGCCCATCTGGAGAAGGGAAAGCTTCGTTTAAAAGCCCGTACTCCCGCTCATAGCTGCTTTTGATTTGGAAGCGAAATCTTGAGTTTTCTAAAAAAATAAATAAATAAAATAAAATTAAAAAAATGATATATTTTTATTTTTTATTTTGAAGGACTGAGATGCACTTGGATGGTTTAGTTATTGCTTTCCTTTTTTTCTCATTGATGGAAATGGTAAAAGAGATGAAAATGCACCATATCCACTTAGTTATAAACCAGTGCTGATTATTCCATGAGAAATATTAAGTTTTCTTTTTAGAGGGAAGAAAAAAAAATGAGATGCATCAAGATCTCTATATATATGAAAAATGTAAAAAAAAAAAAAAAAAAAAAAGAGAGAGAGAGAAATTCCATCCAGTGTTTGAGAAACTTGAATTTTATTTAAACTTGAAAAATGACTTTGCCTTAACTTTTATACAAGACGAGCATAGTTTATTTGTTTTCAAAAAATAAATCCCCGAAATGTTAACGAAGCGTGACGTGGAAAATATTTAGTCGCACTAGACATCACAAGTCTTATTGAGAGAGAGAGAGAGAGTACAAATCTGCAGCAACGTTGTTTTTCTTCTTGCTTTTTTTTTTTTGTATAAAATGTACGAAAAAGAATCATTTTGCTCTTTTTGTTCCTTGTTTAATAGTTTCGGTTTTCTTTTTGTTTCTCTGTTATTTTGGGGGAAAAATATAAACCTTGTAAATGCAAAACTAGTCAGAACTGTATTAAATCTGTGCACTTTGAAGTGTGTGCTTTGCTTGTACAGTTGTAAATACTCAGAAAAATATAAGAGGTACCTTAAAATGATTATAAAAATATATTGATCTTGTTGAACCATTAATGTCGCTATCGAGCTGGATGTAGGATATAAAAAAAAAAAAAAAAACTTAATGTTGTGCTTTTGAAAATATTTTTCTTTAACTTTTTTTTTTTTTTTTTTTTTTTTTTTTTTTTTTTTTTTAATTTTTTAGTTTGTGTGTGGAGTTTGAATTCTGCTCCACTCTGAAGCGTGGGCAGGTTGTCTGATTGTACTTTTTTTTTTTTTTTTGTATGGTTTGTTGTCTTTCATTCCATTTTTCTTACCCGTGTGGTCAGACACACCTGGCTGTACAGGTGCGAGACCCTCGCCCCACCCACCCTCCACCCTTCACACGTTGAAAAGAGCCTGTGGGACTAGCTGAGCATCTTAATTAATGAGCTTTCCAAAGCTGCGTGTCCACCAGCCTCCTCTTTAAATCTCTGGTTTCTTTTTCCTCTTTGCTCTTCCGCTTATGCTGGAAATTATTATATATTCTATATAATCTTTATTTCTCCACACACATCTATAAAAGTTTGAATACTGAAACTGTTTGGCAAGAAGCACTACATCTTAGAGTTTTGTCCAGAGCAGACGCCTCTAATGCCAGGTGTGTTTTTCCCTTTGTTAAATACAAAGTACATAAATAGAAGTCAACTAAAAACTACAGTAAAGTTGTTGAAAATATTAAGGATTTCCTATAGAAATGTAAACTATGACACTATTACTCTACATCCATATACGATCACACTTATGACGTCCATGCTTGTGCAACTCCACAGTGTATAAACAAACTGCATTGTGTCCACGTGAGGTGGACAGCATGACTCGACAATATCTAATGTTAGACAGTTAATAAGGCTGAAGTCCGACCTCTGGTTCGAGACGTCCCCTAATGTTGGCTGAGTGATGTTTGCCGGTTTCTGTCCGTATCTCAAGCTGGTTGGTTCTGGATACCGGGCGGTAAAACGATTAAAGCCCGAGCCGGAGAAACAGCCGGCATGGCCAAAGTTAAAAAACATTAGAGCTCAGGGGAGGGAGCTCAGCCCAGCTGTAGTCCACTAAGAAATGATCTATTAAAATGTTACGTGGCTTCCTCTAAAGCCATGAAGCTGGTTCTGACATTTCTGTTTTTGCATAATTAAACGAACCGGGCCTGATGTGTTCATGAGAGAAGTTGGATGGTGTATATTTGAATTTTAAACGGAGCTAATGCAGCTGTTTTCACCCGTTTCCAAATACGTGTTTTTTGACATGGAATAAAATCATCAAATTTAATTTTAGAATTTTTTCCAACAAACATGAATACTAGTCCAACCAAACGATGGAAACCAGCTGTTTTCATGTCTTAATGCTGTGGAAACGTGTTGAAGGTCAGATGTCCAGGTTTACCTGTGTAGTTTCAATAGTATATCTATGGGCGAGGCTCATGGGAGGTGTAGGTGTTGAATCCTCGTGAGTTTAGGGTTGGTGTTCAGTCGCGCACTAGACATTGTCAGGGCTCGGTGCTTGGCTCCTTGTATCTGAAACCAAATCCAACCCTGAATTTGACACAATTACATCTAGTCTGGTTGTATCAACCACTGCCGGCGTTGACGTTCGGTTCTGTTTGGGTGGACCAGGTGGTGAACGGGGCCTGACGGTGCTCGGACAGGTTCTCCACCAGATGTCCTTTGTTTCTCTCTAAATATGGACAGAAAACGTTAGCAGAACAAACAATAAAAAAATCAGGACTTCGGCTGTTTCTATATCACGAGTTAACCTCCGTCGTCGTGCCGCCTGTTGCCAGCTAAAAAGAGTGATGGCTGATGGACACGTCCCAGTTTTGTCCTCTGTCTTCAGACGTCCTGTGCTCATGGGCGACCTGATGTGGACGAAAGCAGAATGAAGCACATTTGAAGCAGTTTGTCCAGCACGTGGCGCTCGGCGGGAAATGATCGGTAGCCACCTGCGAGGCCACGACGCATCCTGGGCCTCGGTGTCGTAAACACTTTGGTCTCATTGGTAAAAATAAAAACTCAAAAAGACACTTTTTGGGAAATAAAATCAAATTGAAATCAGGCCCTGAGTCGCTGAGGCAGGTGGAGCTCCAGGTTCCCCACCTGAGTGTCGGTACCGGACCAGTCACGTGATCAGCGCCGTTTGTGTCGTTAACTTTATTCCTCGTTCAAGTTCATCACCTTCCCTCCCCTGAGAAATAAATGTACTAATAATTTACTTTTCCTTGTTTTGTTGCTTTATTTTGTTGGAGCTGGGGACAGAGGCAGAGGCTCAACTGGAATCACAGATGTTTTGTTGGATCTTTTTTTCCCGTGTGTTTCTGGCACATACAGAACAGTAACACGCACAGAGTGAGATGTCTGTCTGAACCATTTGATCACATGTGGACTGCATTTTGATGTGGCAACGAAAAACCAATAACTGTGCCATTATACAACTGTTGTTTTTGTCTTGACCGGGCAGTTTAACCTGTACATAGCTGAGCGCTTGACATCTTGGGCTTTTACTTTTGTGTGTGTGTGTGTGTGATTTGTTTTTTGTTTTTTTTGATGATTTTAAGATGTGATTTTTGTGGGAAATAGAAGTCCATCTCAGACTTCTCACATCTGGACTGGAGCAAACTACAATGTGACACCACTGACTGTAAGGAGCGGTGTGGTGCGTTGCGACTTGGCGGTCGAGGCACGTCTGACCCCGAACTTTGGGACGGAAAACACAGACGGTGATTTTAACGAACTTGAGCATCCCTGAACTGTGAATGTGTGCATGTGTGGAGTAAAAAAAAAAAAAAAACAAACCACCCACAAATCCAGACCGACGCAAAGGTGACTCTGTCTGAAGCTCCGGCGCCTCAGACCTGGATGGTAGCGCTTTCAAAGGGATATCTCATTTTTGGCGGTTGAAGACGGCCGCAAGTCCCGCACGCCTCTCCTGTCTCGCCGGCATTAACACGAACGCTCAGCTGTGGCGTTTTCTTTTTTGTTTGTTTTTGTTTTTGGTTTTTTTCTTTGGAGCTCCACTTTCTCCCGGACTCCTTTCATATCAGTCTCTTCAGCTCTCCCTCCTCCTTCCTGTTCGCCATTGTTTTGTTTAGTTTTTCTTTTTTTCCTCAAGGGTTGCATCTTGTCGTAGAAATGGACGCCACCCCACCCCCCCCCCTTGCGGCTGTTTCCCTTTCCCCACCCCAAAGTTGTTACGATGATGAATGCTCCCCCACTGATGGAACAGGACTCCATCTCTTTATCAGCTCACTGTGGTTTAACTCATTAACACTTGTACCGTGCTACGCTAACAGCTGTGGACAATCGATGACTCCACTGTGTTGGGGTTTGGACACATAATTTTGCCTAACGACACCTTTAACAGATGTGGAAAGGAGGTCACGTTCAGGAGGGCTTTTGGGTTTTCTCTTGATTTTGATTGTTTTATTTGTGTTTTCGGGGGGCGGGTTCTTTTCTTCCATCCAGACTGGAATCAAGCGTACATGTCAGCTATAGATAATTTAAGTTACTCTTGTGTCATGATGTAAAACTGTCTAATTTGGAGAAAAAATGTAGCTTACTGAAAAATAAAGATTTAGGCACTGTTGAGGATTCGCTGTCATTGTTCCTGTTTTTTTTTAACAGCAGTCCAATGAAAAATGTTTCATTTTGAAAGTTTAATTCGATTTGATTGAAGTGAACATCATTAACTATATTACTGTCCTTCCTCTTTCCTCTCGTCACATCTTTTTACCGGTTTAAGGTTCAGTTCAGTTTAAATGTAGGCCTACATATGAAACTTTAAACATTAAAATGTAAAGTGGGCTTGTGTTATGTGTCCATGTTAAGTGCAGAATATTCAGGTCAGTCGACCGAGTCAGCAAAATAAAACGTATTTTAGCCATTTTAAACAAAACAAAAGGATAAAAAGACGATTTTACGGCAAGAAAAAGCACAAGATCATCAAAATATATCGTCCAGTCAATCTGATACTAGCTTTTTACAGTGGGCATGTTTTCACTTGGCTAAACCATGTGTCATTGTGTTCCTGTGTAATCCACAGCAGCACCATCACTCAGGTCATACGGGTAAACAAATAAATAAATACCTGGATACTGGACAGTTGAGGTGAGGATTCCTAGAAGTTTGTGTTATTCAAATGTCCATTACCATGGCCATTGAAGTTTGGAAATTATGTCCCACACTGGATATATGAGGAGGCATCAGGAGGCATCCTGAACCTACCTCAGACAACTGAGGTAGGTTCTCCCAAGATGTTAGAAGAACCTACCTGAAGTCCCTGAAACACTGCATGGCTCTGAAATACCAGTGAGCTCTGTATTTATACTGACATGTGATTGTGTCTCTGGGTTCGTTCCTGATTTCTTTCTTTGTTTTAGGACCTTTGTTTACTTCTTTACTTCTAAATAGACAAACTCTAATCTAAAGAATGATATTTTCATTGAAATCGACATCACAAAAATAATATGACCTCAAGTCCACAACGACACGTTTTGTGTCGTATGTGTGTCAGGACCCAACTAAACTTCTTAACAGTAAAACTCCATCAAAGTAATTTTTCCATTATTTTAAACTCGTTTTTAAGATCGTTTCTTTGTGACGAGGCTGTTTTAGAAAGAAAGTTGAAAGACAGAGACCGACTGAACACGAACTCTGTGCTTTGTGGTGTTTCAGGAGAAAAACTGCCTCAATTATACTTTGATGTTAGTTTCACATGTTCTGCATCAGCTTGGAATCAGATACTGGAACAAAGACAAAAGATAAGATTTGTTCACACCTTGAATCAGTAAAGTCTGTGAAATGACTGAAAAGAAAACAATCAATTATCTCCTCATTGATTATGATCATGATAATCACAACTTTATTCAACCTCATGGACCTTATTGATAATTTGATTTGAACAACAACAACATTTGTTCTGACAAACACATCAATGTAAATGTAATGATCTATTTGTTTCTTTACACAGTGAGAACAAAATATGTGCGATAAAGGAAGGTCTGGTGATTTCTCTGTTAAGACCCATGAAGAGAAACAACAAGAGACAAACACATCAACACAAATATTCAACCAACATTTAGAGCAGAGACAAGTTGATGTTTTCATGTGGAGAAATGTCAGTTTAGGAGAAGAACAATCATCATGAGCAGTGATCTCCTCCATGGCTCCAGCTCCACCTGAAGAAACTCAAACATCAACACAACGAGAAATGAGCAGAGGTCAAAGTACCACCCATAATGTTTGATTGACAGGTGATCTCTGTGCAGTGCAGAAACACAACAGCAATGAGCTTTTAGCAACAAACATGGAGACAAAATAAACTGAGCAACTAAAATACAGATTTTAACCAACTGCCCCTTAA
>CM076662.1:21568082-21589955 GCA_038496675.1 Rachycentron canadum | reverse complement strand
CTGAACCAGTCCAACCTGAACCAGACTAACCTGAACCAGTTCTTCAGCACGAACCAGACTAACCTGAACCAGTCCAACCTGAACCAGTCCAACCTGAACCAGTCCAACCTGAACCAGACTAACCTGAACAGGTCCAGCCTGAACCAGACTAACCTGTACCAGACTAACCTGTACCAGACTAACCTGAACCAGACTAACCTGAACCAGTCCAAGCTGAACCAGTCCAACCTGAACCAGACTAACCTGAACCAGTTCTTCAGCACGAACCAGACTAACCTGAACCAGTCCAACCTGAACCAGTCCAACCTGAACCAGACTAACCTGAACAGGTCCAACCTGAACCAGACTAACCTGAACCAGTCCAACCTGAACCAGACTAACCTGAGCCAGACTAACCTGTACCAGTCCAACCTGAACCAGACTAACCTGAACAGGTCCAGCCTGAACCAGACTAACCTGTACCAGACTAACCTGAACCAGTCCAAGCTGAACCAGTCCAACCTGAACCAGACTAACCTGAACCAGTTCTTCAGCACGAACCAGACTAACCTGAACCAGACTAACCTGAACCAGTCCAACCTGAACCAGTCCTTCAGCACGAACCAGTCCTCTAATATATCAGGCGTTTTCGTCCTTTGTCGTCGTGGTTACAGAAAAACAACAATAAAACTACCTCCTTTTCCATGGTTACTATTTTACCGGTTATCTGTTGGTTAGGTTTAGCAAAAGATGGTGATTTTGGTTAAAATGAGTTCTTCCTCCACATTAGGCCATCTCTGTTGTCATGGTTACAATAACAACAACAAACAGTCATGAATAATACAAACAGCATAAACTGCTACTTCCACGTGGGAATCGAACACAGCTCTCCTGTGTCAGCAACAAAACCTAACGATGAGGTCACAACAACATGTCAAACAATTATCCATCGACTAATTGACATTCCAGCACCACGGGTTTTTGTTTGGTGCCTCAGGGAATCAAATCCAGCTTCTCGTCTGTGAATCTTTAAAGCGTCGTCGTGGTTGTGTTTCTCTGATGGATGTGTGAAGAGGAAGCTCTGATCTCATCCTCGCTGATGACTACGACCCAAGACGCTCAGGGTTGATGCTGCTGTTTGTGCTCAGCTAACATCCCCGACTCCACTTCTTTAAAGGTGTAAACCTGAAACGACTCGTTTCATTTGAGCAAGTTTGAGATTTTGCAGGTCAACAACAAACTGATCAACGAGATACGAGCACTTGAATGTCCTTAGTGTAGATGGAGGATGGGAAACATTAATCACAGCTGTTCCACCTTTCAGGTAAATGTCCTCTTCAGTGTGATTCTTTAGAAACAACCTTATTAATTTTTCGTTTCCTCTCGATGACAAAGATTTTCTCCTCTAACAGGCTGCATTGAACTGTGGGATTTCTCACTGGTAAGAAAAGGCCAAACTCACTAAGCCTCCTGTTTCACAGTTTAATGTATTCAGACGCTGACATTTCACTGAATCACTTACAAGTTATGGGCTAAAACTGACGTCTTTATATACATTTCCTCTGTCTGCTGTCTTGTTTAATTTTCCTTTCTTACCTCCACAAATGCGACAGCATCATTTTTCATTTTTAAGAGACACTCATGGTGAGTTTGCCTCGGTTTAGTTACAAGATTAAAACTCTCTCCACCAGAAACTGGCAAATAATGAATCTTGATATCTTAAGCTAAGACGTGTCACAGTGACCTTGACTTTTGAACTTTGACAACCAAACTCTACCCAGTTTGTTTTTGAATCCAAGTGCAAAATATTGAATGAGAAACCTGGAGCCATTAAGCACAAATAGAATAATACATCAAAAATAATCAATTGCTTGTGAAAAATGAGCTGATGTTCAGGTGTCACAGTCGCCGGGCGGTGACGCCTGCAGGTTTTTATCGGCTGCCGGGAGACTGGAGCTGGGTGTGGTCGGCCTGACCTTTGGATCGGAGCATGTAACCCGTTCTGTAGCGTAACAAGGCCAGTATATGGTTATCTTAACACACACACACACACACACACACACACACACACACACACACACACACACACACACCTTATCAGTGACACTGACTGTGAATATACTGATTGTCTGTGACTCAGCAATATAACCATAAAGTTGGTCAGTGTGTTTCATCAGTGTTGACTGAGTCCAGATCTCCAGTCCAGAGAAGGACCAGCTGAGACTCAGGAGGCCACAACCTGGTCTGAGCTTTTATCAGATCTATCAGTGATGATCAGTCCTGTCCACAGCAACAGCTGCAAGAAAAAACAGTAAATTTCTCCTTATTTTCTAGATAAAAACGCTGTAAACCAGAATAACCAAAGAAAACTTCAACACAGGAAGTTACACACGTGTGTTTGTGTTGTTCTAGAGCTGATTTGAAGTTTCTCTCTTTATCTGATCTGAGTTCTGCTCATTCTTTGGAGCAGTAATGATGAAAAATCAGCTCCAAAGCCTCTAATGCTCTAAATATCTTATTGTCCATGTCTCTCTGTCTTTATTCTGTCACTACAATAAACTCAGAGCAACTTCTCCTCACTCTGAGATCAGAGAAATACAGGATTGATCCCATTGACTTTGGCTACAAGCAGCTGACAAATCAGGGCTTAGAAAGAGCTGATTCTCTAGTTTAAGGAGAAACAAACAGCTCAGAGCATCACAGAGCAATAAGGCTCTGAACATGAGGTCGTTTTTGAAAGAATATACACTTCTATGGTCTTAATAGGGTTAAGACCAAACTGAATGAGTCACAATCAAAATTGAGGATATAATATTGAACAATGCTGAAGGAAAAACTGAGCACAATTATTTCTGTTCATTAAAAGAATAGTCCAATAGTTTTTGCTGTGTAAACAGTAGGTTTCTGTAAGTAAGTTAAGTGTCTTTTGTTTAATGTTAAATTCTGTCTGTGTGTTTTCACTTCACTGTAGCTGGGGAAGTGGCGTACACATGGTTTTTTATTTATACTTCAGGCCGCAGGAAAAAAAATCCTCTTGGATCCCCTGTAATTAATTTAACTTTTTGCTGTCACGACGCAGGTAAATAAATCAATACTTTCCTCTCTGCAGCTTGTTTGAGAGCCCCTCCAGTTCAGCGTGATATTAAAAGATCAGTCTCCCGTCACTGCAGGCTGAAAACATGATGCACTTGGAGAGATTTAGGATAATAAATGTTGGGTAATGTCTGCGCTCGCTGTCCTGCAGCCTGTGGTCTGTTGTGTGTTCTCCTGCATCACAACGTGTCTCACCTTTAGACCGGCAGTTGCCATAGAGATGGGAGTTATTTTCTCTCCTCCTACCTGAGAGATTACGACCTGTGGGGATGGAGAGAGGCTTGTTCTGCTTTAGTGGCACAAAGCCTCTGTCACACAGCAGGGCCATAAATTCATATTTGGACTCATTGTTTCGCTCCCCGGAGCAACATGAACAGTGATTCAGGACTCCAGACGTGCAGTCACTTGACGTAAATCTGACCGCTGTCCTCGCTCGACTCCCGCCGGAGACATATCAACTGAAATTGCCGCTTTATTGCGAACACGGCCGTTGTTAAAGAGGAAGCCGGCTGAGGTGCACAACACATCATGACAACAGTCTGAGATGATCCGACTTGGTCACACCACACTTACAGCTGTGGAGGGGTGAAAGTCTCCTCCCGGGCACCAAAGTTTTTTAACTAAGAAAACAGAGAAAAATAATTTTCTCACCAAAGCTTTCTTTTTTTTTTTTTTGTTTTGTTTTGTGTAACCGGGGTTTTAAAAGCCCTCAGGGTCATAAAACTCAGTCAGAACACAGAGCAGCATGTAAAACTTTCCACTCAGGGAAGAAAAACAAAATTAAAGAGACGTTTTCTTTACCAAACAGCAGCTGGACGGATCCCCCAGCGCTAGTGCCATCTTTATCCACAAACGCTTTTTTCAGTTGAATGCAAATCATCCTGCAGCAGCTCTTTTCCTCGTCCCTGAGTGGCCTCTTCTTCCTCTTTATTCAACCCTGCCTCCTAAAAGTTACATCTCCATACAACTACAACTAAACTGCAAACTCACATCACTGCAAACTGCACTGACAGATTATAATGATTCTATTGAAATTGTGTTAAAGAGATTGATTCAGCTGTTTTGAGTTATACATCAGGGTGTTTCTGTTGTTAAGGGTCCATACAGCATAAAGGGTAATGTTAAAGGTCCATACAGTCTAAAGGTAGATGTTAAAGGTCCATACAGTCTAAAGGGTAATGTTAAAGGTCCATACAGTCTAAAGGTAGACGTTAAAGGTCCATACGGTCTAAAGGTAGATGTTAAAGGTCCATACGGTCTAAAGGTAGATGTTAAAGGTCCATACAGGCTAAAGGTAGATGTTAAAGGTCCATACAGTCTAAAGGTAGATGTTAAAGGTCCATACGGTCTAAAGGTAGACCTTCATGTGGTCTTTGATTATAAAGCAGGTCTAGGTTCTATATTAATACTGTGAAAGTATCAAAGGTCTCAGTCCACAGACAAATGCTCACAGCCTGTATTCAGAAACTGAGCCTTAAAACCAGCCGTCAGGACTAATGGAACTTTGTGATGTCACAACAAAGCAGTCATCGCAAGCCCCTCCCGCCTGGACCCACCATCTGATCTTGCAGGATTTGGTTTCTCTGAGTGTTTCACCTGAAATCTGCTATATATTTATTGGTCAGCCAATCAAAAGAGAGGCTCAGGTCCTCTCTCCTGATTGGCTGACTGACCTGTTGTTACTAGAGCTCAGAGCTCAGCCTGAGAGAGGAGATGTCAAACTACACTGAGATGGTTTTTGGTTCTTGAAATCACAACTATATCTTCTGATGGCTATAAAGACTTCAAGATAAAACAGAAAAAGAAAAAATTAATCGAGGGGACCTTTAATCCTGAGATTTAAATTTGTTGGTCAAAATAATATAAACACCTGTTTCTAGTCGTCACGATTATTATAAAGTTGAATTAACTCTTCTCTAAGCCGGATTATAACTGTTGTGATGGGAGGATTAAGGTGTACCTAATAAACTGCCAAATGTAAACACATCAACCTTTCATAAAGCTTCAAGACAGACAATTGAAGCAAAAACACAACATGAGATTGAGTCATAAGCAGCGGACTCCACCTCCCGTCCCCTCCATGCAGTCAGTCCACATGTTTGTCATCAGCTGTCATCCTCTCTGGGAGCCGGGTGGCTTCCCGCATAAATATTCATCTGCCCTCGCTGTCAGCCTCGCAACACAACAAATCTGAGGGCTGGAAATGTCAGCGGGGCGAACAGGGGCGTTTGTTCCCCTCTGCTTCGGGTCATCAGTAGTCAGCGGGCGGACGGCAGACAGGTTGACGTCTAGTCCGAAAACGCGACTGGAGCAGCTCTCGGGCAAAAAGGAAACGAGCTGGTGTCAGGTGATGTTTGTTGTGTTTGTTTTTGAGCACAGAGTTTGAATAAGTGGCAAAAGCGCTTTACCAGCGCAGTGTGTCGACTGTTCAGCCGTAGTGACTGATTCACCAGCAGTTCAGTTTCCTGTCACTTGTTTTAAGAAGGTAAACTTTGTCTTTCATGTTTTCAGCATCTCTGAGATTAAACACAAACCCCTCAACGTTTATCTGTCTCCCCTTCGCGATCCGAGCGGAGATGGCGGATGTGCTTGCTCAGGCAATTTGGGAAAGCCCTTTCGGATGCTCGGTGCATTGTACTTCGGCCGCTCCATCTGCCATTAGAGCAATTAAACCCCCCCCCAACACAGCCTCCCCCAATCAGCACTTTCATCTGCTCAGCCTGCGTGAGTCCGATCAATGTCAGATTGCGGAGCCCAGTTTTACGGCTTCAGATGCAAAAACCCCTCAATCACCTAATTGGCTTCAGAAAGCAGCCGCAGGTCATAAAAAGGAATCTTTAACGGAGAATTTTCCTCCAGAAACAACAGTTAATGAGCTGAGTTTACAGTTCGCAGACTGTGGTGATGGGACGAGTTGGGGGTGTTTATTCGGAGGTCAGGCCCCGTTTCTTCGATGCATGCATTTGTTGGCGGCTGGTTTCTGGGCATCGTGTAGGGGTGAAGTAAAGAGCTTTCTGGGTAAAATGGCATGCTGTTAATAGCTACAGTTTTTTTTAGGCTCAACTTATTGTGTAATCTAGTGATAATTCTATCTGTTTGAATCAAGTGGGAACCCACTGTGACGTCACACATTGGTTTGTGAGCCATATTTGGAGGAGAAAGTGGAGCTGAAGAGGAGTTAGGGGTGGATCTGGTACAATTCAATGTGTTGTGGGTTTAAATAAGACATGGGTCGATTATGATCAACCGTGAGGCCCACAGCCAAGAATATAAGCCTCAGAAATGTATGGTTAATTAACCCTTTTAGAGATTTAGAGATGTCTTTTCTGTTTTTTCATCCCTTTGTGTTTTTCCTGATATAGTTGTCATTTTTAAAAATGTCTCCAAGTCTCCTCATCTTCAGACTCAGCTCAACCTCAGCTCATTATATCTGTGACTCAGTAAAGACTCTGTTCACTGTAATAGGGGATAGTAGCTCAGAGAACAAGAGGAAACTAAAAACACAGTGAATTTCTCCTTATTTTCTAGATAATATGGTCTGAGCTTTTATCAGATCCATCAGTTATGATCAGTCCTGTCCACATCAACAGCTGCAAGAAAAGAGCATGTAACCCATTTTGTAGCGTAACAAGGCCAGGATCTGGTTATCTTAACACACACACACACACCTTATCAGTGACACTGACTGTGAATATACTAATTGTCTGTGACTCAGCAATATAATCATAAAGTTGGTCAGTGTGTTTCATCAGTGTTGACTGAGTCCAGATCTCCAGTCCAGAGAAGGACCAGCTGAGACTCAGGAGGCCGCAACCTGGTCTGAGCTTTTATCAGATCTATCAGTGATGATCAGTCCTGTCCACAGCAACAGCTGCAAGAAAAAACAGTGAATTTCTCCTTATTTTCTAGATAAAAACGCTGTAAACCAGAATAACCAAAGAAAACTTCAACACAGGAAGTTCCACACGTGTGTTTGTGTTGTTCTAGAGCTGATTTGAAGTTTCTCTCTTTATCTGATCTGAGTTCTGCTCATTCTTTGGAGCAGTAATGACGTAAAATCAGCTCCAAAGCCTCTAATGCTCTAAATATCGTATTGTCCATGTCTCTCTGTCTTTATTCTGTCACTACAATAAACTCAGAGCAACTTCTCCTCACTCTGAGATCAGAGAAATACAGGATTGATCCCATTGACTTTGGCTACAAGCAGCTGACAAATCAGGGCTTAGAAAGAGCTGATTCTCTAGTTTAAGGAGAAACGGAAGTAGGTGTCTAACATAAAACACCAAGGAGCAATAACGCTCTGAAGACAAGGTGATGTTTGGAAGTGTATACGCTTCTGTGGGCTTAACCGGGTAAGATGCATTTTGTTTGGTGGCAAAGCTTAAGCTTTCGTATCTTCTCCACGTGATATGAATCTCCATCATGAAAAATAAAGTTCAAATCTGTGCACAGATGTGAGCGAACAGACTTTCACATGCAGCTTTAATTACCAACTCTCCCCTTCACCTTCTACTAACACTGGGGTCTCACAACATCTGAAGTCACTAATCTTGGAGGCAGTTCGCTCGTTGCTGGTGTGACAGCTTGAAATAATGTAACTGCTGTCGGAAAAAATTCCCAACGACCGCATGCAGCCGCGCAACTGTTCTCTGCCATGTTGCTTCTGAGGGAGGTGATGTCATTGCTGGAGCGGGCGGGCAGGCAGGAGGGGAGGGGGCAGGGGCGAGAGTAGGGGGCTGTTTCTGCCAGATTGCATCATTAAGCTGCTCAGACAGGCACTTTCAGGCCTCTCCTGCCTGTTTGTTCGTTTTTTTTTTTTTTTGGTTTTTTTTTTTTGCCCTTCCCGCCTGTAGCTGAAAAGCCGGCATGCTGCGAGGGGGCTCCGGCGTTCAGGCGGCGAGGTCTTGTGGGGTGAGGGGAACAATAAAAAGCAAAGCAGCAGCTCCTCTTCCTCTTCGCGTGGTAAATAAATGAAACTGATGGGGAAGTGCGCTATTTTTTTTGCTCCTTTTCTTCTCAAACACGCCACAAATATTTGCCTTGAATAATGTTCTTCCCCTGCTCTCCATCCTGCTTGTGTTCGCTGTTTGTTTTACGGTTTCAGCCTGAGCCGACCCCACCGACTGCCCTGGACTCCGTGATGAATATTTTCCTTTCCCTGTTGCCGATGGAGGGCAATTACCGGCCAGATGCTGCTCGTTTTCATTCTCAAAACCAGTTTTATGCAAAAAAAAACTTTCAGTTTGTTGTAATTTCAGGTCCAAAACTTCCTCCCAGATCAGTCACTCATCATATTTAAGACGACTGTTTTCAACGTTTTCATCTGCAGCTCCTCGGAGGACAATACTCGCAATTAATGCTCCCAAGGGTGACACAGGCTGCTGAACTCTGCCTAAGTTGGGCTTTTGTGTGCACAGACAGTAGTCAGTTGGACAATGAGGCACTTAATCCGTTTAAATAGTGCCGCTTCATTAGATTCACTGCAGAGGAGTGAGATACGAAGCCCCCTGTGAGATTGATGCGTTTTGGCCGAGGGCCGACGGATTCCAGTTTTGTTTTTCGGCCTTGGCAACGGCACCCGCGCCGCACTTCAACTGGGTTTGCCTCACATCTTATTGACAGCTACACATCTGTGTTTTATTTCCTTTGTACCTTAAACACCTCAGAGGTTCCTGTTGCTCCTGCACTGTTGCTCGCCCCAGCTTTTTGGATAATTTCGGCAGTTGAAAGAAGCCTCCTCCTCTTATAGCATCATCGCGGCACCTTGATCCCCGCAGGTGAACACTCCTCCTCAGTCCTGTTCCCTCACCCAAACACTGCTCACTGCCGCTCTGTGACTCACCCGCTGCCAGCTGACATTCTTCACCCCGTAGCTAACGTAGAGAGAAAAAAAAGTCTCAGATCCAGACGTACTGTGAAAACAGGTTTGGTCATAACGGCGGAGCTGGTCCCTTGTGATTACAGGAGGGGTGTTTTGTTTCCTTATGCTGTTAAACAGAGAGTGAGGCCTGTTGAAGTTTCATTGAGCTCTGGTTTCTTTATGTAAACGGTTAAGTGGAGAGAATAGGTTTTTAAAGACATCAGCACCTGGAACAGTGTCCAGTTTATTCGTACTGACAATAGAAATAGATGTAGACTCTGGGTCTAAAAAGTGCCCTAAACCTTCATTCTCTCTAATGACCAGAAGAAGAAGTCAGATTGTATTGAAGTCTATGGGAAAATGTCTCTACTTCTCCCTTGATTTATTAGCTCAGTAAACGTTTTCCTAATGAGTTTATGGTCTCAGTCTCTAGTTTCAAGTCTTCAATACAACATGATGTTCATTTTTTAAATGGTGGTCCATTTAGAGGAAAAGGGTATGAATTAGGGTGTGGCTACTGTGTGATTCAAAAAGCCAAGATGGCGACAGACAAATTATAAACTTGTGGGTTTGGAACAGCAGATCAGAAACCAATGGGTGATACTGGGTTTGTGAACTGATGTTTTGCCTTGTCTCAGTAAATGTTTTCCCAATAACTTTATGGTCTCAGTCTCGAGTTTTTCAGAGCTTCATCTTTCCATCAAAACTGATTCACCCAGCTGTCCTGTGGCTGTAGCGCAATGCAGCATACACTGTAGGTGTGCTTGTGTGTAGAAATACTGTTGTTCAGCAGTTGAGAAATAAGTAGTACCAAAGGAAAGTATTGTTGGGGCCATGCTGGGGGAAGTACTTTTGATCTTTAAGTATATAAAGTAGTAGAAAAAACTACATACACTCAATACATGCATTTCAATATTTACAGTGCAGTACCATTTTATTGAAATTTGCAGCATTGGAAAATCGCAAAAAAATTGCATCCCAATATATTTTACTGTAGAATTGCACATTACAGTAAAAACACTGAGGACTTTTTTTTTTTTTTTTTTCCCTGCTGCCCCCGTCCACAGCAGCTCATCATTCAGCTTCTGTACCGGTGCTCCTGCTGCGCCTCTAAACTGGCAACACACTGATCTGAATCTACCCCACGTCGAATAACCAGAACTACCCCTTTAAGCTGAGCAATGAGTGACCATGTTCTCATTACACCTGCTCACTGTTTTGACTTAAGCGGATTTTGAAATGAAGTGGAAGATCATGAATTATTCAAGATTTGGGCCTATTAACTGTTAAAGTTTTGAGGATCTGAGACTTGACTGGACCTTAAAACAGTCCTCGTCCCTGATATTAATTAGAACCCCCCTGTGCACAGTGTGGTTGTTGTGCTAATGGCCTGTAAGAGCCTAACTTATTGCCTCTTTAATGCACTGACAAATCCATATGGCAGAGGTCTTTAGAGAAACCACTGCCCCGGTGCAAAGATCAAGCTAAACTTTCATTCCTCAACACTCTGAAGTAGGTTTTTAACACTCAGCCCCGTGGGTCATAGGAGGAGGCAGGCTGGTCTGCACAGAGAGTACAAGTGATGAATTCCATCTGTTTCACGACATAAAAAAAAAACTCTCTTCTTATCCCAGGAATCTGCCTAAAATTACCCTCATCCTCGAAGACTTTCTCCAAACTGGTTCAAACCACTTTGGAGATGAAAATGTTGTTGGCTTTAAGAGAGCAGACGAAGAAAAAAAAAAAAAAAAAAAGGGGGGGGGGGAAAGAGGACGGATAAGAGAAGCATTGTGCTGTGAACGTTAACAATGCCACGGCCCGCTGGAGCCCAGGACCAGCAAGTTGGAGGCTTGGCTGCTTGTTTGTCTCTCAGTATGCTGGGGTGATAAACTTTAGAGCGACGCACGTCCGAGCTGCCTGCCAGGAAGAGCTGCCTGGCAGATTAGTCGCAGTGGACGACGCCCCTCCCAAAAAACAAGCCTGCTCTCACACGCTGTGCAGAAGAAGGTGATCGTGTGTAAAATCTGCAGAAATTTAAAAAAAAGAACAAGTTGTTTCCAGAGCAGCTTGACTTGAGTAAAGGCTCAGAGACTGATCCTGGACCAGCCAAAGTTCAACTCTGGACTTGTTTGAATGGTTACGACGAACATGCCATGTTGGAAGACGCTTAGAAATGTTGGAATCATCCCTCAAAACACTCACAGCCAAATACATATAACATCCCACCAACCAGGACCTGAATTGGCAACATAAACTGATTATTCGTTCATTGCGATTCAATCAACCAGAGGAGTGCGGCACGAACCGCGGAGCCGACTTCTCTAACTTTACATATCCCTGCATGAGCCGCGGCTTCGACAGGATTGTGGTGGCATCGCATCTGCCCAAAAAAGTCCAGCCTCCATCTGGTCCTGGAGACGGGAGGCTTGGCTCGGGCTGGGGTCCGAGCCTCCTCTCAAACTGACGGAGGGGGAACCGCTGGAGAACTTCGACCCTCCGCCTTCCTCTTTGTATACAAACCATGTCGCTTCCCCTCTAAATGATGGGATCCAACCCCCGGACCTTGGCTGCTGGGAGTCTGGAGTGCAGCCAAGTGTGGCTCAGCGGGGCGTTGGAGGTTTACAGTACTCCAGATGGTGTCTTTTACATGTGTAAATAAAATAGGCTCTGCACATGACAAATAGAAGTTATAGATGATGGCAGATTTGCAAAAATAAGATGCAGAGATTAACTTGATTATTCCTTCAACATCACATTTTTAATATAAGGTCTGTACATATGTGTAAGAGTCTGATCCTGGGTTAGCAGTTTATAAAAATGGACGTAGACTCTCTGGTCTTTAAAGTGAAGCCAACGCTGAAGAGCCTTAAACCTTCACTCTCTCTAATGACCCTCAGGGGGCGACTCCACTGGTTGGTAAAGAAGTCAGATTGTATTGAAGTCTATGGGAAAATGTCCCTACTTCTCCCTTGATTTATTAGCTCAGTTTCCTAGCAAATTACAGCCTGGAGGCCTCAAAATGGCATCTCACAGAACCTCTCTAGGTTAATCCACACACTTGTGATATGAATTCTTAAGCAAAAAATTGTCTTTTCCTGTTTTGGAGACTTTTTGCCTAAAAGTGGTCAAATATTTATCGTTGTAGCTTTAATATTTATCAGAGTGCCGGCTCTCAGGGCCTCCATATGAAACGTGACACTTGTCTGATTCTCCCTCAGGGGTCAACAACAGGCCTAAAACAGCAGCTGAGTTAACAACACAAGAATTTAAAGCAACAGAAATGCTTCCCAGTTAGATATAATTGTTTTTAATCTCCCTTTTCATTGTTTTTAAGAGAGTACTTCTACTTCAGGGCCTCTGTTTTTGCTTTTAGCACTGACAAGAGGTTTTTTTTTTTTAATGTTTTGATCTCACATATTAATAATTTGCTGCAGTGTCTTTCCTCCTTGTCTCTGTGTAATTGTCATTTCAGGGGTATAATCTTGAAATCTTTTTTTTTTTTTTTTTTTTTGTTAACCATTGATGGTTTTTGAACAGAGAATGAACCTAATTTGCATTTTCCTGCTGTTGGCCGGGCTCCATGACCAGGGGGCGGATTTATCTCGGTGTAATCAACACCGACACGAACAAAGAGAAACAGTCTCTGGATGATTATGGAGTCATGAAAATGACTTTGCACCAACTGCTGATGTGGAAAAGCCGCTAGTTTTACAATTCAGCTTCAACCTCCGAAGAACAGTAGCACTTCTGTGGTGGGAACGTTTTTGGTTGGGGGGTTGGAAAAATGTCTCGTAACTGAAAGGTCAAAAGTTCAACTATTTCAACAGTGAACATGTCCATTAAGAGCAGTTTGTCCTGTCAAAGTAAAAGACCCTCAACCTGTTTTAAAATGTTGAACAATATAAAACATTTTTTTTGGATTAAAACATTGATAAGGTTATTTGTGGTTTAATTAACTTGATACTGTCCTGTTGATTTACAGTTCTATGGAAGACCATTAATGCCAAGTAAAAAAAAAACTATATATATATATATATACAAGAAATGTTAGAAATTACAAAAATACAAAAACATACTATTAAGGTATTTAAGGTAATTAATAAAGGAGACAACTTTGATTGAGGATTAAGGCTACAAATACTGACTATTTCCATTATCAACTAATGAGTTGTTTTCTTTGACGAATCAATTAATCGTTTGGTTAGAAAATATCGTCTTTGTCCGTCCAAAACTCAAAGATTTTTTATTTCACTGTGATACAAAGTAGAAGATAAGAGAGCATTTTTCTTGTGTGAACAAAAAATATTTTTTCTGTCCACTGCTAATCAATTAAGGACTATTTAGTGTCTTGGTTTTGACTTCCCATGGCTATTTTCATTTTCATTATTCCTGCTTTCGTCCATTTCTAAATTAGGCCTCCATACACTTGTTATGTATAATGGATAGTTTACTTACTTCTAATATGGTGGGAAACAAACTTGTGTGAATAGAAAACTCTTTATTTTGTTTGAGTGATTCCATTCTGCTCTGAGCTCTGCAGCTTTTGACCCTTAAAAAAAAAGGCGGAGAAACCTTTTTGACCCACGTCATCAGTTAATGTGCACATGGCTGATCTAAACACACAGACAGGGAGCGTGTGTTTGTGTGTGTCGGGGCTGGGGGGGGAGGTCAGTGTCTCCCTGCTCTAAACGTTGAAATGATTATGGAAGGTCCATCTAACTGGGTCGTGATGGAGATGGATGATTCGCAGACGTCCTCCCAGCCTTTGCAGACGCTCGAGGGCAAAGGCTTCCAGCTCGCCTCGGATGTTCCGCTCCACGTCCGAGCTGATTTTCTCTCTCTCTCTTTAGCAAGGAAGGATGGGGGATTTCATCATTTGCTCCTTTCGGGCTAAAGACAAAAAGGTTTTTCCATATTCCCTTCAGCAAACCAGAGCTCACCCGCGCGCCCCCAATTTGCTCATCAATGGCATCAAATGACCTCCCCCTCACTCCGACGGCATTGTGTAATCCTCAACAATCTGACTTTTCTCTGCTGCCTCAAATGAGCCATTGTACGGTTTTGGGAAGAGAGTGAACGCTGTCTTATGTTACACTGGGCCCTTTGGTTTGTTTTCTCACACAACCAGGCAACTGGGGGAACTTCGAGTCAGCAAGTGAGACTGTGAAAGTGCTTTTTTAAGACCTGGTGTTATGTACATGTGGCCCAGGTTTGGAGACTTTATCTCCCATGCTGAGAATAGCGTAGGAAGAGTTCGGTGGAAGTGTCCTTCACATGGCAAATATTACCTCACATTGTTATGCGACGGTGAATTTGGCCGGTTCGAGCCAATAACAGACACTCTTTTAAAGTTACACAACACTGGCCTACTTTAAACATGACGAGGGCTGGGACCTCTGAAGTATTATGTCATGCTAAGAAAGCTCTGCAGGGATCCAGCTGATCAGTCTGTGGTTACAGCAAAGTACTGCTACATCTGTCATCACTGAAATGAGGCTTAGACCCTTCACATACTTAACACTGGAGGTTTTTAATGTTCAGGATTTGGGAACTAAAACTGGTGTAGCTAAAGAGTCCAAATAAGCTTGTTTAGTCATTAAAGGTCCATAGTTTGCGTTTTTCTTATGTTGAGCTCTATAACAAGATATATTTGTCTTTTTAAGAACCAAAACTCATCTCAGCGTAGTTTTAAATCTCCTCTCTCAGGCTGAGCTCTGAGCTCTTGTAACAACAGCTCAGTCATTAGCTGGTCCAGGTGGGCAGGGCTTGGGGGGTGTGGCCTGGGGCGGTTTGTTGTGACATCACAAAGTTCCAGAAGTCCTGAGGGCTGGTTTGAAGGCTCCGTTTCTGAATACAGGCTGTGAGTGTTTCTCTGTGGACTGAGACCTTTGATACTTTCACAGGATTAATATAGAACCTAGACCTGCTTTATAATCAAAGAAGACTTACTTTAATACAATGTGTCACCTTTAAGTAGTCCATGGATTGTGGCTTAGAGATAAATTTAGATTATTTCAGCATAAACTTGAAGGAAGTCCTGCTCTTGAAGAGAAGTCACTGGCTTTACACACTTTAAGAAACAAACACAACTGGATATATTGGTGGACAACTTTCTAGCTAAGACAACATATAAACAAAACAAGAGCCATTATTATATTATTATGACCCAAAGACTTGGTTATGTCTATCTAATGACCATCAGGGGGCGACTCCACTGCTGTAAAAAGAAGTCAGATTGTATTGAAGTCTATGGGAAAATGTCCCTACTTCTCCCTTGATTTATTAGCTCAGTAAACGTTTTCCTAATGAGTTTATGGTCTCAGTCTCTAGTTTCAAGTCTTCAATACAACATGATGTTCATTTTTTAAATGATGGTCCATTTAGAGGAAAATAGACCAGAGAGCAGGGGATGAATTCTTAAGGAAACTGCTTGTCAGAAACATAGGTCAACAACTACAGGTCTGTTTTTCTGTTGATGTCAGGTTTGTGAATGTCAACTAGTCATTAACTTTGGGGCAGCTTTGCTCAAAGTTAGAGAAATTTGACTTTCTGCGCCTGAAAAATATCACACACATGCTCATGTTTTCGATCCCGGCCAATTTAAAAGAAAATTAGCAACAAGTTTAGGAAGCTGGATTACAACGTGTGTTTTAATGTGCTTGTTTTATCTACAGTTGTTGACCTGCGTATCATCATATCAGTGCTCCCTGGGTTTGTGGCCTCACGCTACTTTGAGTGTGTGTCTCCAATAAAACGCCTTGTGCAACAGTACAGTGTATTCTTTTCAAACACCCATAACATTGCAAAACCACAAGCCTGATTTGTTTTATTATTTTTTTTCCCCCCCTGGCACATCTACTGAACGTGGCGTCTGACATTTGGCTGACTCTCTAATCTTGAGATATTTACAACAGAGTGAGGAGGAGGAGGAGGTGGTCCAGTGTCTCTGTTAAGCACTGTTCATCGGTTGCAGGGATCAAACCTGTGATCTCTGTGTTAGACGATGCTCCAGCCCCATCATGGCGTCGCTCCAGTAATGGGAGTCTGTTTTAGGCCTGTGTTGGCTGTGTTATCTGAGTGCTTGGCTGAGTGTGAGTGGTGGGAGCGTCGTGTGTGTGTGTGTGTTTTTTATTTTATCTCACTACAGCGGTCGTGTTTCTGTCTGATAGCGTCTCATCCAGATAATCACTCCCACTCTCTGCTTCAGGGATATTAACATGTTGTTCAGCTCAGCTCCAGGTTTTTTTTTTTTGTTTTTTTTTTATTTTATCTCCCAGACAAAACAGTCTGTGCACAACAGAGACTAACATAGGGAAGTGTGTGTGTGTGTGTGTGTGTGTGTCTGTGTGTGGTCAGGTTGGCCAGGTACACATAAAATGTTTGTGTATGTGTGAATCTTAACTTGCTGCATCAGAGGGACTTGTTCATCAGTACGAGCCGGTGGCTCGATCAGCTGACCAGAGCTGCTTCCTGCTTTAGCTGCGTGCTAACCAGCTGTAAAATAGCTAAATGTTGCTAATATTGGCTCTTATTACCCGAGCAGGAGTTGAATTGAGAAAGCGAAGATGAGCCTAATGGATGAATTAACATCTTAATCTAGGTTTTTAGACGCGAGAGAATAAAATGCAACGTGCCAGCCAACGTTTGATGGTTTTAGAGTCAATGTTGTGGCTGTTTGGAGCAAATCTGTCTGAGACGTCTTCGTGGGGGTTCAACCATGAGCCACAGAGTCTGCAGATTCTCCTCCCACCTAAAGGGTCTAGTCCTGATTAACACTGCTTCATGTATATCTGATCCCAGTTTAATGCCACGCATGCATTATGTATTTTCCCTTGACCTGACAGCAACAAGCTGTAATTTGCGGCTCAGTTTGCTTTTAGCTCAGCCTGGCTCTGCAGGTGGTAATTTAATAAGAGCTGGATAACGAAGTAACATCTCTGAATGTAGTGAATTCTCCCTTTAAACCACTTAGAAATGTGATAAACACAATGTAAAATGTCATTACACGTAGGAAATTGATGGCCGTTTAGCGTCCTGTCAACATGTTTCTCCCACACGTAATCAAATGACCGTCAATCTCTGTAGTTAAATTAATGTTACAGTCCTCCTTTATTCTAAATCCAATTCTCTGGCAACTTGTTTTACCTCCTGAAATGAGTTGAACAGAAAAAATTGAAGTGACAGGGTGAATGTCAGGCATGGCGGGGGCAGACAGACACAGACAGAGAGACTGAAGCAGTGTGGACGTCCTCACATGTAAACATATTCTGATCAGGTAGCTGAGATGTTTGTCACTCCTGCCGTTTTGTTTTACTAATAGATTTAGGGTATTCTCATCTGTACTTACAAAGGCCTTGCAGTTAAGTTGGATCCTTCAGCAGGGCTTGGACCGTCATGAGGAAAGACAAAGTAGCAGAATTCACCAGAAGACACTAACAAGTCATAACTGATGTCGACAGGGTCTCACGGTGCATGTATTGTTTGCACACTGCAAGGCAAATTAAATTAGAAGATTTTTCAATGAAGTTTGGTGACTATTTCCTCGAACATGAAAGGAGTGCATCTGGGTTTTTGTGAACTTTTTCAAACGGTAGTTAACTAGTGCTTGAATACCTACTGCAGTAAAATATCTGGTGCATAAATATATTTTGTGACTTCAGTTTGACAAATCATTCAGTATAAAGCATAGCAGGAGGCAACTCTTGCTATATAATTTATTCTATATAAATACACACTGTAAATTCAGCTCATTTTTTAAATCCTATTTCTTCCCATTTCCTTTAAGAACCAACAAGTAGGCAATGCAATTAGATATGAAGAAAGGGAAGAATAAGATGATATGAGCAAATTGCCTGAATTCACCAGAAGACATCGACACATCAGAATGAGTTGGGACAGTCACACCCCCTACGTGCATTGTTTGCCCACTTGACCACAAAATGAAATCAGCTAATTTTTCAAGGGAGTTTGGTGACCTCTCAGTTGCACAAAAAGAAGTTGAATTATTACATGACATACGTATATTACCTCATTAACCCACCATTTCCTAGTTAATAAATATGTTTTTACCTCTGATTTGAAACGTAGTGAAACGTAATGAAAATGCAGTGACGTGAATTCGCAGGACGACTGCTCTGATGCCACAGGTATGAAGGTGTATAAACACACACAGCACACATGAGGCATTTGAGTAAATCCAGGATGTCCTGAGCTGCCAGGCAGCTATGAGAGGATTAACCTGCCGGCGGTCAGCTCACACGCTCGAGAGGAAGAAGCGGAGTGTAATGTTGGACGCACACCATGCACCTGCCCCAATAAATTTAGGGATAGTCATAAAATACATTCAGCAAATGCAGCACATGGTATTAAAGTCGTTATTTTATTACAAAGAAAGAAATCAAGCATCAATTCAGATTCAATTGTATATGAGGTGTTTAATGATGTGCAGAATACAGGTGCAATGACTGATGATGCCAATGATCATAATAATAATCATACATTTTATTTCAAGCCAAGTTTCTACATAGAATAACAAAAACAAAATCACTGCACAGCAACAGTATAAAAGAATAATTATTTAATTTATAATTTATTTATCTTATTTTGAAGTGTGAGTTCTGTGCAGGAACCAAAATGCCCCAAACTCTTAAAACAGTCAAAACACAACACAACAAAGTGAATTTATCTTATTTTTACAGTGACAAAATAATGTCACCTCAAAGCTCCACTTACTCTGAGCTTAAAACAGGATCTCCTGGTCTTCATCAGCAGGTTTGGCGAGTGAACTAGGAAGAGAACTCTGGTCATGTAATAGCAGGGGATTGTTTGGCGTGTGGCGGGGCGTTGCCGCTGATTTCCTGAATCGATTCGACCCCTGATTCTGATTCTCCTTCAGATTTACAGGCGACGTCATCGGAGCCACGTCTGTCATGTGTCTGTCTGGAGAGCGAGTTGTGGCTCATTTTGAAGGTTATGTAACCGCTGTTGCTACGGTGACAAGTTTTAAATACATCGGTCAACTCGGATCACGTGATCAGACTGTGGTTAAAGTGACGCAGCGGCAGACAAACATCAGCTCAGTGACATCATCAGACGACACCGTGATGTCGTAGGTCGTAATTACCGTGATGTTAAGCAGCAGGTGAATGAAACCTTTTCATCGTTTTAATCTTTTCTCTAATGAACCATTTCATTCGCTGAGCAGCTCAGACGTCACCGGCAGCTACCACTACACCGTAAGACAGTGAAAGACAAACATTAAAAAAAAAAAAAATCAGTCTGGGGATTTTTATATTCGTTCTCATTCTCTGTTTAGTGTCCAGCGTGTTGCTCCAGTGTGAAAACAAGCAAGGGGACCTTTGAGCAGGCTGGTGATCAGACTTCCCTGAGATGTGCATGTGCTCAGATCTGCACCTCTCAAGGTCAATAATGATCATCCACGTTCACCTTTTAGTGTCCTGCTCGGTTTTCTCTCCAAAATGACTCCGGAGACGATGCAGCTGAGTGATTTTAACTTTGACTGAGGTTCCTCACGCTCACTCCAAACGCGGACGTGTTTGAATTGTTCTTTCGCCAGATTGGACATATGAAGCCTCGGTGCTCGTGGTTACTCCGTGAAACTCGTTCGTTTGAAGCGTAATTAGAAGTTTTTCTGTGATTAGCTAAAGACAAAGCTCCAAGTTTGGGTCTCTTGCCAACAAATAAGATTCTGTTTGATCAGAATTGAGCTCAGCTGTTTTGCATGTGAATGAAGATGAAGAGTTGTCGACTGTTGACCTTTCCAGAGGTCAGTACTGGGTCTGTCTCTCTGTGGTGGATTTGAATACAGATACCAATCCTCTACATCTCAATTACACCTCTCAGTGTTTCCTATTCCCATTCCTTCCTCGCTTCCCACATCTTCCTCTCATTCATTAACCCCCTGTGACTCTTATAGTCCTTTATCTTCCTATTCCCTCTCTATTCAAGAGCAGCAGCTGGTTTTCTCCCTTTCTTACTTAGTTACCTCAGATTTCTCAAGGACAGAAATCCATTTTTTTCCCTTCTTCTTCTTTTCTTTTTCTGGCCTGTTGAGACATTTAGAAATCTGAGCTCTAATTATTTATAACCCCTGCACTCCTTTATCGCCATCACTTTTTTTTTTTTATAAATCACGTCTCAATCCAGCCACTTTTTGTTAAATGTTTAATGTTCCTGACGCGGCAGGCTGCGGCTCTCTCCTTCGCTTTTATTGCCTCGAGGTCGGCGTGTGATCCAGATGGCACGGAATCGCTTCAACTTTTGAGCGTCTGTGGAAAGTGCTTCGTCTTGTTTAAAAGAAGTGAAACCTCACTGCTCCAGTCTTCTGGCCTCCCTCCTCTCAGCCAGCGTGGAAAATACTCCTGAGCAGATGGTCGCTGTGGCATTGGATGGAAGTCAGGGCCGTCATCAAATCATGTGCGCTCTGCTGTATGTCCCGCACTGTCCCTTTGGTACAGAATGTGACTTCCTGTTGCCCTTGTGCCATATGTTACTGACATGCCATGTAAAAATCTATAATTTATTAGTATCAAGGCTTCAGCTGCACCAGTGTCGTCTAGAGAAAAACTTTGGGGGATGAAGAACGTCTGTTTATGGTTTTAGGGCTCATATCTGAGATTTCCTGAGTCTGGTGATTGTGAGCATTTTGGAGGATTCTGCAGCACAGGCTTCATACCCGGTACCATTCCTCAGTGCCACTGCAGGAAGTTGAGGTGGTGGCTGGTCACGTGGTTTCAGACCATTGATAAAATTCAAAACCTTGAGCTTGAACGTTCTACAAACCACTTCAGTCGCCTAAACCCAACTGAGTTGTGCTACAACACACAGGAGGATGAAATCATTTAAAAATGGTTGAATTGGTTGGTAATGAATGTTCGAATATTGTCTTGGGAGGTGACCTGATAGCCAAGTGGTTAGGTCGAATACCATGTGGAAGCATGAGCTCTGGTTCGAATCCTGGGCGGTGGCCCTAAGAGCGCAACTTAAAAATACAATAATGAAAACCTAACTTAAAAAAACACATGTTAAATAGACAAAACGCCTTCATCACTTCAACACATGTGCTGCAAATTAACACAGTGTTTCCAGGGGACTCTAAAAAGTTGATGAACCAGGCTAGGACCGAGTGTTTTGAAGCCTCCAGTTTGTAATGTGTCTGTCGACCATCTTGGTTTTTTTTTAAACTGGAAAAAAACATATTTGGAGGAGAAGGTGGAGCTGAGGAGGAGTGAGGGGTGGAGCTGACCTGCTCTGGACTCTATCCTGATTGCGTGCTACAGTCTGTCAATCACACAGTAGCCACACCCCCTAATCCATCCCCTGCTTTCTGGTCTATTTTCCTCTAAATGGACCATCATTTAAAAAATTAACATCATGTTGTATTGAAGACTTGAAACTAGAGACTGAGACCATAAACTCATTAGGAAAACGTTTACTGAGCTAATAAATCAAGGAGAAGTAGGGACATTTTCCCATAGACTTCAATACAATCTGACAAGCATTGGCCCCACAGTCTTTTGCCAAGTTGATGATGATATTTGTTTGTGTCCTGTCTGCTTGCAAGTTGCAGTGTGTTGAGCTCTCAGGGCCACCGTAGTCGTGGCTGGGTGGTTTGTCTGCATGGACCTAAATGGTTGTGTACGTGGATGTAGGATGTAGCTCGTAGCACACAGCTGTTAAATCTTATCCCCAGGACCGTCGTCCGTTGACTCCGGTCGACTTCGGGGTCAGCTGTGAGTCCCACATTGTGTGACATTTTGCTGCCAGCCACATTAGACATGTGGCTGTACAGTGTGTGTGTCTTATTGTTCTGTGAACTGTTGGCTTTGCCCTTGAGGGGGATGGAGGTTGGCCTGTGAATTAGGTCATCCCCAGCTCTGTTGTATGTTGTCGTCGTTGCCAGGCCACAGGAAAAAAAAAAA
>CM076662.1:21536262-21567751 GCA_038496675.1 Rachycentron canadum | reverse complement strand
CTTTGGCTACAAGCAGCTGACAGCTAGGCCTCTGAAGGAGACGCTCTGATTGGCTGTGACATCACCCACTGGAGCCAATAGGAGTGTCCCATGTAGAGACGTGACTCTAGACGTCATTATCAAAGATGGAGGATGAGAATGGATGATAAACACACAGAAATAAAGCAGCAATGCTCCAGTCAAAGGCTCAGACTGATCCAGATCTGAAAGAAAGAGCTGATTCTCTAGTTGAAGGAGAAACAAACAGCTCAGAGCATCAGGAGAACAAGGCTCTGAATTTGATTTAGTATATTTTATTTAGTAATATACATCACAACCTGGCATGAGGAGAAGTAGATGTTGCTTTATTTCAATGGTCACAAACCAAAAATGTTAAGTTCCGAGTCTAATGAGTTTGTCCTCAAATGGCCACCATACAGAGGATGAACCTACAGCCTCTGATGTGCCTCTCGACGTCTTCCAAACTTCTCAGTATTTTTATTCCTTCACTTTCAGAACAAAAAAAAAAGATGAGAGAATATTAAATCACACAGATGAGGAGACAGAGTATTAGATTATTTTCACAACAATCTAATAATCTTCTCAGATAAACAACAACATCTGCCAGGTCTGTGTTTTTCCTCTGCTTCCAGCATAAAGTACGTTTTCACTAAAGTCGACACTGAGGTTTTTCTCCTTCGAGAGGAAATCAAGGTGACAAAGAGGAACTATAATGACGCCGTTTGGGGAATAAATGAGTTTGGTGAGAGTGAAGCTTCACATGGAAGAGTGTGTGTTTATTAAAGAAGCACAAACAAACAGACACAGTTAAAGAAATAATGATAATAATAACGGAGCTGCTTATTACTGAGAAAACCAGGGTAGGAGAAGTCTTTTATCACTTGCCTATGCAAGGACAAACTTCCTTCATCTTCTTTGAATATGAGCTCTGCAATTAGCCAGTAAATATCCCAGAAGGCTTTGCTCCCAGCAGCAGTAACCAGCACAAATTATGAGAAGACTTGTTGGGGTTTTGTCGTTTGTGTTGGTGCAGTTGTGGAGTTAATTCGTCACCGTTACTTGTTGGTGTTTGTTCGAGGTTTGCTGGTTCACCTCCCAGTCTGAGCAGGAAAACTCTAATTTTCCTGCTAATGAATTTTTGAACACAGCCCAAACACAGACGTGCGTGTCTGTCCAGCTTCCAGTTTGTTTTGCAGGACGTGTGCGTTTGATTCACTTCACTGTCAATTGACTGGATTATGTTTTAATCTACTCACATGAACAAACACACACAATGTGACGACACTGAACAACCGCCTCTTCTGGGAATGAGAATAACTGAGGTCACAAACACATCACAGACACTGCAGCGTCTTTCTAAACGTCCTTGATTTCCACATCATTAGATAGATACAGGTTTTAAGGCTCTTCAGCACTGGCTTCACTTTACAGACCCAGAGTCAACGCCCACTTTTATACAAATATTTGATAAAACATACAAAGTAAATGTAGTTTGGTACCATCCATTTGATCTGTGCTCATCCTTTCTTTGAGAACTGAATCTTTTAATTATCATGAATCAACGTCGACGATACATAAAAATCCTAATTTCAGGTAAAGTTCTGGGTTCAAAACCCAGGCCTGGGAGAAACCCTGCTAGGGAAAGAGACCTAGAGATGATCTATGGATGGATCTTCAGTTTATTTCTGCAGTGAACACCGTCACAATCATGACGTGAGGAGGTTTTGATGAGAACTGATCACTGAGAAATGAGTGAACGAGTTAAAAAAAAAAAAAAAAAAGCTAAACTCGTTTTATACTTTCTCATTTTTCATTAGCTTCAGTCACACTCTTCACTCTACACACTCATGCACACACATCTTATGACTGTCATGCTCACTCTGCAGGCTACCAGGCTAACCACTGATTTACCCCCCCCACCCCCACCCCACTCCTCTCTTAACAGCTCCCAGGGGACAATTCATATGACCTCCCCTTGTTTAGGTCAGAGGTCAGATGGTGTGACCTACTCATTAATCGTAGATGATGATTGTAGACCTTCTCTGTATAATAATTAGAAAAGTTTTTCACTTCTTATTTAAGCAACTGATCAGTTTACAGGATATTTAATAGATTTGTTGCATGTCCCATCTTAAATTGATCCTCTTTGCTTATAACACAATTTTCTATCAGTCTCTGCATCAGAAACACTCCAAACACAAACCTAGGTCTGTTTTTGAATCCCTGTTTGTCCTGCTAACGTCAGCAGCCAGACCGTGACACTGTTGGAGCTCCAGGCAGCCACGTGGTCTCCACCTCCTCCATCAGCTGCAACACTCAGCCGCCTGCAGAAATTCCCCAACAATGGGTGGTTGATTAAGATCCTCAAGACTTGGGGGGGAAAAAAAAAAAGCAGATTAAATACGTCAGCTTTTAAAAAATTTGCAGAAACCAAAAGCTGGTCATGAGAAAGTATAATAGATGAAGGATGCAATACATATCAAATACACTCATATCCAGTAGTAAATTTAAAGGTCCACACAGTCTAAAGGTAGATGTTAAAGGTCCATACGGTCTAAAGGTAGATGTTAAAGGTCCATGCATGTAAGGTCCATACATATGTATTCATCTCTAAGACTATTATATATGTGTAGATGCAGATGATTTTGAGCAGCGATGCTTCGTTTGGTAACTGACACCATATTTAAAACAGGTCACCTATATCAGGCCTCTAGGGGTTGTGAGAAACAGAGCAGCTAACACGGCAGCTAAATAAACCTCTGACAGGTGGTCACGCTGTTCTCGTTCCTCAAGAGTGAACTGATCAACTCACCTTCCTCAGCACCTCCAGAAAAAACAACGCACTTTAAGATTTTAAAGGAAAATAGAGGCAGTCAGGATAGAGTACAGAGAAGGTCAGATCCACCTCCTCCTCCAAACATGGTTTCTTCTGGTTTAAAAAAACAAGATGGCGGACAGACAGTTGGTTTTCAGACGTAAAATACACACCAGTCTCTCCTCGTCTCCAACCACATTCACCTTGAACCCAAGGCTTCATCAAACTTTCTTTTTATCTGGGAGTTGGGTTGAATTGAGTCAGACACTGCCAAGTTGGCAACAGCGAAGCAGCTCACTCTGAGCTTCAAAACTCAAACATATGGGTGACTTCATGAATGCTGACCAACTCACCAGTTTACATTTTATTCAGGCATAAAGTTCTACGTGTTTGAGGGCGTGGTCTCTCTGAGTGACAGGTGGGTGAGTGCATGTTTCCCACAAACTCGTATGAAGCAAAGTCTCAGCTCCAAATATGCCTCACGTAAATTTCTGGATGAGCTGGGATTTAGGGGCAGAGTCAGGTGCCGCCAAGGTGGCAATGGAGCAGCTCACTCTGAGCATCAAGGATCCTACGGGTGACATCACAGGGGCTGAGTCCATCTTTATTTCAGTCTGTGGAGGACAAAGCCTTCTGTATGGGTCCGTCACGATGTTTACAGTGTGTTGCTTTGACACAGATGTTTACAAACTTGTAATTGCTCAAAACGCGCATGAACGCCTTGATTAAGAGCAGAAGACTTTTTTGTGAGTCCCCTGGGACACGAGCGTCTGCAGGGAGAAGAGAGCTCTTTAAATTCCCTGTCAACAGGTGGTTGATTAAGATCAGAAACCTGACAGAAAACCAACAGTTCAGCTCTGTCTAGAATTTCTCTTGGGGTTTACTGTTAAGTTTCCTGAAAACAGTGGGGTGACACAATCAATCTGCTGTTTATTTAGGCGATTAATTGATTATTTAATCAATAGTTTGAAGCATCAAACATGGTGAAAAATGTGACGTCTCCAGATGTTTTGAGATAAAATCAGGCAGCAAATTATTATTTTAGAGAAGCTGGATCCATGAAATGTTGAAACAATAATTAAATTTGCTGCTTATTTCTGTTGATCAACTAATTGATTGAGGTTTAATGAGTCTAATTAGTTCTGAGATAATTTCACCAAAACTCTCCTGAAAGTGAACGACCAATGAAAATCCATCATTGGGCCTGTGGTTGCCATGGAGACACTCATTTGTTTTAATTTTTTTTTTTTTTTTTTTTTTTTCTTCGTCTTGGAAAGTTCAAGTTCAAGTCCAGAACACTTGGGTCTGTGGGGTCTGTGCAGTGCATTCTGGGTAATGTAGTCCACCTGACTAGGTTTCCATCTTCATCCTTTCCTAAATTCTCTGATCCTTCCTTTTTGGTTTCCTTTGCAAGCTCATACTCTCCACTCCTCACTTCCTTTTCTCCTCTTTCCTTTGCTTCCTCCTCTCTATCTCTCTCCCTTCCTCACTCCTTGGTTTCTTCCCTCTCTTTCATCCTGTCCTTTGTCTCCTTTCCTTTCTTCTTTTTTCCTCATTACTTTATCAATTGCTCCCGTTTTTAATATTCTTACCTCCTTTGTTACTTTCCTGTCTCTTCTGTCTTTCCTTCCCTCACTTCTTCTTTCTTTCTCTTCTCACTACCTTACTTCCCCCTCTCCTCCCTCACTCCTTCAGCTTCCCCTCTGTACTTCATCCCCTCCTTTTTGTCCCTCTTCTTTCTTTATCTTTCCTCTTCCCCCCATCTCTTTCCTTTCATTTATTGCCCCTCTTTTCATCTTTTTCTACCTCCTGCTTCCCTTCTTCTCTCACCTGTCTTCTTCCTTCACCTCTCCCGTGTTTTTAATTGTTGTTGTTCTTCTTCTTTCCTCTCGCAATCCTTCCTGTTGTCTCTCCTTCTCTCTTTTCCCTCCTTCAACTCCTTTCCCTTTTCCCTTCCTCACCTCTCCATCTATTCTCTCCTCCCTCCCTCCCTCCCTCTCTCTGTCAGGAATGTAGTCATGTGGTCCGGTCTCTTCCCTCCAAACGCACACACATTCTTTCACCCTCACACAATCTTTGTCGCCGCCTCACACACAAACACACACACGCACACACAGTGTTGGGATGAACTGTGTGTAGCTGGAGTCTAAGAAAAAAAACTGAATGTGTTTTTAAAGATAAAACCAGACTCGTGTGACGGAGTTAATCCTCTCTCAGTCCAACACTTCCTGAATCACCCGTTCATTGTGCCGAACTCTCGTTTCTCCACTGTTTCTGATCAAAGAAACGTTGTGTGTGGGCATCACAAGTTGCACAGGGCCACTTTTGTTCACGATGGACAAAGAAGGTGAGGAATTATTTCCTCAGGGCGTAACAGTTACTCTCCTCACTGTAGTTTCTTTAGCTGCAAACCGATTTCTGTCACGTTGTGTCTTTGTGGTTCTCAAAACATTCAGCTCACACTTTAGTGGCCATCATTTTGAATGCAGTGCGGGCTATTTCCTGTAAATAGGACCATAATTTAAAACCTTAAGACCTGCTCTGTATCCTGATTGTGTGGTACAGTCTGTCAATCACACAATAGCCACACCCCCTATCAACACCATGTTGTATTGAAGACTTGAAACGAGAGACTGAGACCATAAACTCATTAGGAAAACGTTTACTGAGCTAATAAATCAAGGGAGAAGTAGGGACATTTTCCCATAGATTTCAATACAGATGGAATTCTTCCAAGACCTGTTTGATCTGTTTTACAAACATGTCTAGGGCCCAAACCAAACAGTGCCCACTTAAAAAAGGAGTCAGACAGGTTGTAAACAAACTTACTCGGCAAATAACACAAAGATTAACTGTAAAACCATGTAAACAGACCAACTTTCAGTTGTTATCTCCAAATACAGTGGTTTAGATGGTCTGAATTACATCTTTTTTATTTAAATTGTAGAATCTGCATTAATTAGAAACATGCAGCGGTTTCATCCCACACTGTGTACACAGACATTTATATTTTTTATCACAGTAGAGACATAGAGACAGAAGAAACATAGAGGAAAAGAGAAAAAGGAGTGAACATGTTGTGTGTTTCTGGCTGAGAGGTGTCGTCCCGGTCACGTCCTTCTGCAGAGGTGGAAATATGGTGGAAACTCCCCAAGCTTCAAACCAACAACATGTCATAACATCTGGGAGGTTGTGTAGGAAGTACAACCGTCACCAGGACAAAGGACACACAAATGATGATGACCTCATGATGAGATTATTCTATCAGTTTAAATAAAGAAAGAAAAGTAGACATGAGGGAAAGTTTTCTGTTAAGAGTCAAAAATCTAAATCTGAGATGACTTCTGCTCTTAATAAGGCATTTGAAACAAGTGCCAACCCTAAACTAACCCTAATTCTATCTAATGACTCTCAGGGGGTGACTTCATTGGTTGTAAAAAAAAAGAAAAAAAAAAAAAAAAAGTGATATTGTATTGAATCTATAGGAAAATGGCTCTACTTCTCACCTGGTTTCAAAAAACCAAAATGGCCGCAGCCAAATTACAAATTGAAAACGGTGGCTCACGAGCCAACTGTCCCACTGTGACGTCACCCGTCGGTTTCTTTTGAAGCTTCGAGTTTGTAATTTGTCCATCGGCCATCTTGGTTTTTTGAACCAGAAGAAACCATATTTGGAGGAAAAGGTGGCGCTGAGGAGGAGTGAGGGGTGGAGGTGACCTGCTCTGTACTCTATCCTGATTGGGTGGTACAGTCTGTCAATCACACAGTAGCCACGCCTTCTATTTTCTTCTAAGTAGGAAAAATGAACATCATGTTGTATTAAAGACTTGAAACTAGAGACTGAGACCATAAACTCATTAGGAAAACGTTTACTGAGCTAATAAATCAAGGGAGAAGTAGGGACATTTTCCCATAGACTTCAATACAATCTGACTTCTTTAACAACCAGTGGAGTCGCCCCCTGATGGTCATTAGAGAGAATGAAGGTTTAAGGCTCCTGAGCATTTGCTTCACTTTACAGAGCCAGCGTCTAGGTGCACTTTTATAAACAGCCTTTTAGTGGAGTAAAAGAAATGAACTCAATGAAGTACAAATACTTGTAAATGCAGTTTTCAAGTAACTCTAGTTTGTTACTGTCCAACTGATTGCTGTGTGTGACTGTGACTTTGAACCTTGAGACCTGAGTCTTATAATTATCAGAAATCAAGGTGCTGTTCTTGATGTAAACCATATTGGCTTCAGACCCAGAGTCTACATCCACTTTTACAAACCATTGTGCTGCTTTAAAGGACCGTTGGCAGCTTTAGTTTGCAGCCACATGAACAGGTGCAGTCAGTCCTGCAACACACAGAGCATCCATTGTCTTATCCTGCAAGAAAACCAAGGGAAATGTCACGAGAGAAAAAAAAGACTTTACATGTTGTTGTTGTTGTTGTTTGTTTTTTTTGTGGATGGTGAAATCTTGGGACACACACATGCACACATACACACACACACACACACACACACACACACACACACACACACACACACACACACACACACACACAGCGGGTCTGTGTTTGTATACAGTGAATGTAGATATAGTGGTTGGCTTGCATCACTGAATTTTTGTGTACCAGCGAAACAAATGTTTGTGTGGCTACGCAACTGCAGATGCATGACTTTGTATATTTTTGTACTTTCTGTGTGTGTGTGTGTGTGTGTGTGTGTGTGTGTGTGTGTGTGCACGTGCCACCAGGCCTCCAACAAACAGTGGGTCCAAAAAGGCTCCTGTGTGTGTTTGCGGGGCACTGCTCATGAAAAGTAGAAGGACTGAGTGAGTGACAGAGTCTCCAGCGATGGAAGCAGCTCCAGGTCTTTAGAGAGACGAGTCGCAGACCTGCAGTCAGCACAGTCTCTATCTGTATCATCGTGTGACACTATAATCTAGATTTTCTTTGTTGACACCGACACTGGAATTAACTTATCAGCTCTACACTCTCGAAACTTACAAAATAAGGAAGATCAGTAAGGCTAAGTTATCTCTCCAGACGTGTTTCAATCTATGTAAAAATAGGATCATATTTTATTCACAGTCGCGTTAGTTTTATCTGTAGAATTTACAGACTTACTGAAGCCGTCAGCTCTTTTGTCGCTCTAACACTGCTGTTATGTTGTGCTGATACTTTATACTCTGATACTTTATGCTCTGATACGTTATGTTATGATACGTTATGCTATGATACAACTGTTCTGCCACATCACGTTACCTTACACGATGCTATCTCATGTTACGTTAAAGGTGGTGTTTTTCCATCACACATACTTAACATAGTAGTTTGATAGAGTCGTTTACAAATTCATGGTTTGAAAAATACAGTTTAAACACTTTAAGTTTAAAAAGGAAATCCAAAGATACATCTGCTGTAACTGCTTTGTACTTTCTGACTTAAACTTGCTAGTTCGCTCCTAAATGGACTTTGACCCTTTCCTGTGTCTGCAGATGACATTTATGTAATTGTTGTAACTTCATTGTAAATTTAGAAAATCTTTGTGAGTTGTTTGGGAAGAACTTGAGTAAAATGTTAGCAACATTAGCATGTTGCTCAGGGGAAATGGATGAATGTCATCCCATTGTATTTGGATTATTTTATCCACATTAAGCTGCCCCGTGTTTGTATCTGACGCAGGAATGATGTTGTCTCGGTTCATTCCTGATGACATTATAACGATTGTCTGTCATCGTCTCTCCTCCCCTTTTCTCTCTGCTCAGTCTATTTCAAGCCCTCTTCTTTTATTTCTGCATTATCACGCATCATCCCAGTCGGGCCCTGGAGAGTCTGATTTCAGGTGCCGAGATGGACGACCTTTCGACAGTGGGGGAAAAAAAAAAAAGCTTTGAATGGTCGAGCTCAGCGGCGGCAGCGCTCTGCACTTATTCATGTGGTGTAATTGTCCTCTTCTGAGCGGTGTAATTCTATCGCCATCTATTCAGGCTGCACGCCAGGGCGGTTATGAATAAAAATGTGCAGTAGTGAGACAGTGGGATGAAACAAAGCTCAGCCTCTTTTATGCTAGATGGGATTGATTGATGGAGAAATTACACGAAAACTGTCCATTTTGAACCATGATTTATCCAAGAAAGGTCGAGTGAGCGCTCACACATTACTGATCTGTCTCCGACACCACGCTAGTATAACAGGCCATCAGCATGCTTTGCTCAAGGGCTCTTTGGTATGAGGGCAAAGTCAAAACTGAACACCTGTGGATTTGAAACAATGATATTAGCAGCTTTAATTCAACAAAGTTTGCATCAGAGCACGTTTAAAAGCAGAATCATAGACCTGAGAAAGACCTAGTCATAAAAATTAGGACTTCAAATTTTACTTAACATTGAACTGACTTGAAGTTTGACTCCCTAAAGACTTGACTTTGTCAAATTGTGTCAAATTTCAACCAAATGAATTTTGGGACTTTCAGACTAGTTTTATGTATTCGTGACATGAATGTGACATAAAAGGACTTCAGTGACCTCACACTTCACCCACAGACAACTCTGCTAACGCTAATAGTAGCGTTATCGTCCAATTTGCCAATCTGCAGCATCTACTGTTATGGTTAGCTAGCTATACATACTACAATGGTTCGCCATGCAATTAACATATAGGTAAAGTTGGGGAAATGTGTTTACAGTTACAAGCTTGGAGATGGCTGCTTCCCTGTTGCCATCTTGGCAGCGCCTGACTCTGCCAGCTAATCCAAAAAAATGTCCAAAGAAGTGTGTGTGGAGCTGAGACTGTACCAGGCCGCAGACATGTTTATTTCTGCTGTAAGGTTGGACATTTTAACATGGGGACGGACTCACTGCTGGATCCAGACTCTTGTGGTTATTAGAGGAACTGCAGCTTTTTCATTTTTCACTTTTGGGTCGACTGCATGAAAGGAGGACGTGCTACGCAGTCGTCCACCCCCCTGATCCTCACCTCTACTTTCACCTTGTGACATTAATGAGACACAGCTTGGTGCCGGATGTTTCCGCCTCATAGTGCAGAATCATTTTATATAGTTGTAATCCCCAGGCTAACGGTTAGCAGGCCCAAAATTAGCATGTTATGTCCTCATACTTTAAACCACTGAACTCCTGAACTGTTGAGTTACTGAGCACCCGTGGTGCGAGAGGGCATTTCAGTGCCTTGCTAAAGGGCACTTTGACGGTAAAGCCCAAAATCAACCGAACTACAAAAAACGAAACAAAACAGACGTCTTTTTTGTTCCTTTGTGTTTTGGAGGCTGAATTAGCTAAAAGATGAGATCACAAGGGCAGCAACAGCTGGAGTGTGTGTAGGGGAGGGTGAATACAACTCTCTGTACTCTCTTAGTGGAGTGAGAGTGTGTATCACATACAGTGTAGACACACACACACACACACACACACACACACACACACACACACACACACTTTGAACTTCCCGTACTGCGAAACATGCAAACAGCCATCTCCTGTTCTGACTGAGAATGACAGTTTGATGGCTGTTTCTGCTAAAGAGACACCTAAATACACACACACACACACACACACACACACACACACACACACACACACACACACACACACACACACACACACACAGCAGTGGATGGCATTCAGTCATGCATTCCAGTTACATGAACAGCAGTGCAGGCAGTCGGACCCTCAGCTGTGCCTGAAGGTCACTATGAACACACACAAACACACCTCTACTGTAGAAAACACACACATGCGCGCACGCGCGCACACACACACACACACACATTCACAGTTGGTTTCATTAATGTAACTGGGCCACTGTTCATTTTCCTTTGTATATTGATTCATATTTAATGTGTTTGTTCGGGGGCGTCTGGCTAAAACCACGTGAAACAGGCTACAGGGTTGTGCTGTGCTGCGTTTTGTGTGTCTGTGTGTGTTTTGTGTGTGGTGGTTAGAACAATACAGCCTCCTGACACATTCAAACACAATGTTCCCACACTGATCATATTGAATAAAACATGGTTTTCAAATGCGTCCAACCCAAATATTTGACCGGTGGCTCTCGGCTCCTTTGTCTCCCTCATTTGTTTGAGCAACAACTAGCAACCACAGGTTGGTGTCAGCCAATCAGATGAGAAAGGATCTGAGCCTCTCCCCTGATTGGCTGACTGATTTCTGAGTGGTCCAATAAAAATATAGTAGATTCCAAGTAAAACACTCAGGTGGATGGAGGGTCCAGGTGGGCGGGGCTTGTTTCGACTGCTTTGTTGTGACATCACAAAGTTCCAGAAGTCCTGTAGGCTGGTTTTAAGGCTCAGTTTCTGACAACAGGCTGTGAGCATTTCTCTGTGGACTGAGACCTTTGATACTTTCACTGTATTAATACAGAACCTAGACCTGCTTTAGCAGGGATGAAAAGACAAACAACACAGTGACACTAATCAACCAAAGATCAAGATACAAAGAGAGTTTGACAAAGCCTTGGGTTCGTGGTGAATGCAGTTGGAGATGAAAAGAGACCAGTGTGTATTTTATGTCTGAAAACTCTGACAGTTTGAGACACTTACATTACAACCAAGTGTCAACCCATGGTCCATCACTATCAGGACTTTTGTGACTTGTAATTTGCAGTCCAGGGGTCTTTAAAGAGTCTTAAATTTTAGGTTTTCAAACACCCGTCTTCAGGGGTGTTTTTAAAGTGCGTTGTTTTTTCTGGAGATGTCGAGAAAGTTGAGCGGTTCACTCCAGGAAAGAGAGACCAGTGTGGCCACCTGTCAGAGGTTTATTTAGCTGCCATGTTAGCCGACGGCGCTGCTCCGTTTCTCACGACCCCTGGAGGCCTGATATAGGTGACCTGTCACACCCCAGTGTTTTAAATACGGTGTCAGTTACCAAACGAAGCATCGCTGCTCAAAGTCATCCGTATATAATAGTCCTAGAGATGAATGAAATGAGTTTACATGAGTTTCTACTGGCCTGCCCTCCTTCAGCCCTAGTTCAGCTCTTGACAGTGTCTCAGTGCTGACTCTGGCTCCTGAGACTTGACCCCTCCAGCTGACCTCCATGATCTGAGTCACTGAGCACAATCAGTGCTGCAGGACCCAGTTCATCCAGTCCAGTTGTAATCCACCAGAGCCAAACTTCTTAAGTCCTCTTTCTATTTTAGTTCCAACTTTATGCTGTGAATCTGAGCTCAGCCATCAAACGTATTTGAACATACTTTATCTCTTTTAGTCCCACATTAAGGCTTTTCTTTGGTTTGTGAGCTGCTGTTGTGAAGCCTCTACTTTGTAATTTCTCCATTGCCATCCTGGTTTTTTGAGACCAGATTAAACCATATTTGGAGAAGGTGGAGCTGAGGAGGAGTGAGGGGCGGATCTGACCTGCTCTGTATCCTGATTGTGTGGTACAGTCTGTCAATCACAGCATAGCCACACCCCCTATCAACACCATGTTGTATTGAAGACTTGAAACTAGAGACTGAGACCATAAACTCATTAGGAAAACGTTCACTGAGCTAATAAATCAAGGGAGAAGTAGGGACATTTTCCCATAGACTTCAATACAATCTGACTTCTTTAACAACCAGTGGAGTCGCCCCCTGATGGTCATTAGATAGAACAGTGATGAATTAATATCAGAGTTTCAGAATTTTGCATCAATAAATTCAGGCTTTAAATAAATAACCTTAAACACGCAGACAAACCCTGGTCGTGTTCTTACAGACAGCGAGTGCAGGTCTTTAACCTCATAATACTGTTTGTTAGCTCATGATTCAATTTGACAATTAGGAGTGATTTTCCAGTCGCTGCCCGTCCCGTCGGCTGAATGAGCCTTTGTCCTGAGTGTTTACCAGAACCAGTCGTCTGTCAGGCTGTTTGTCTTTGCGTCTGAGATCAGACGCAGAATTTAGAAGAAATGTTGTTGAAAACGGTTATTGATATAAATCTAAAAGGAGAAAGTTTTTAATTTTTGTTTATAAAATGCCAGAAAATGTCTTTTTTTTTTTGTCCAAGGAGGAGAAGATATTCAGGCCATATTCAACAAATAAAATCTTAAATAGCTGTAAATAGTATTTATATATATTATTTATCTTTTAACAAAATTTCCTATAAAGTTTGAAACTATTTCTTGTGAACTCATCCTCACTTTACTGTCAGTGTCTCAAGCTAAGACATGGTCCTGTATCATCACTGATGAGACACAAACCTCACTGTGTTGTTATGCAGCTGCACCACAATCACAACATTTACTGTGTTAAAAGGCAAAAACCATGTCTGGGTTAATAAATCAATTAAACTCCTTTAATCAAACACACTGATGGACTGCGTATTATTCAGTAGAATTACTCAGGCTGAAACAAAAGGGGCAGGTTTTAAGTGGTTAACGCACACACACACACACGCACACACACACACACACACACACACACACGCACAAACCTTTTAAGAAGATTAGCTGAATCAGTTTCATGGGGTCAAGGGGGTCGAAGGCACCTGTTCTGTGCTGATAGGTCAACAGCGTCATTGACCTGGTAAATCTGGGTAATTAGACCAATCAGAGTGGCTGGTTAGAAGATGGGGGGGGGGCTGTTGTGTGGGGTCAACATGGAAGCTCAAGAACAGAGCATCCTGTTGTTTTAAATAGAGAGACTCTCATGCGAAATGTAAATTTCCACTTAATATAAGTTTGAAGTCACTTAAAACAGAGAGTATTGTGAATTTTAATGATGCTGGTGATTAACGAATGAATAAATAATTGTGACTATCACCGTCTCCCACGGCAACCCTGCATCCAGCCCAGTTCACACCCTTGGCTGCCGAGCTCTGTCGGCAGCTTCATCTTCATCCTCCTCGTAAACGCTCCCCCTGACTCTGTTTGTCGTTTGCATCGCTCTCGTTGCTGCCTTAGTGCCTTAGTTTCCACAGAGTTCATCATCAGCATCAAGCTGCATTTTGGACACACACAACATGACCACAGTGTTGTTACATGATACAGAATTTTATTTTATTTTTTTTTCAATATTTCAAGTGTGTGAAATAAAATGAAATTAGCTGGAAAATATGACGAAAAATACACAATATTCAATAATATTGTACATAGCTTAATTATAATGTGCATTTTGCTAGTTTTAGACTAGATTTTAGATTATATTACTTTTTACCTCCTTAATTTTTTGAAATTAAAAGAATAAAAAGCTAAAAAAAAAAAAAAAAAAAAGCTTTTATTTTAAATTTAAATTTCCCATATTGTTTAACATGTGTATTCAGAAACGAGCTGTCAGAACTTTTGTAATGTTGTGATGTCACAACAAAGCAGTCGCCGCCCTCAGCCACACCCTAAGCCCCACCCACTGGGACCCATCATTCAACCCTGCAGGAGTTTGTCTCTCCGAGTGTTTACTTGAAATCTGCAATGTTTTTATAGGATCACTCAGAAAACCCTGTTTTTACCAGAGCTCAGCCTAAGAGAGATGTAAAACTACACTAAGATGGTTTTTGGTTCTTAAAACCACAAATATATCTTCTTATGGATATGAACACTTCAAAATAAAACACTGGAGTAGTAGAAATATGAACCTTTAATATAAATTATGGACATTTAATATAAAATATGGACCTTTTAAAACAGTTAATTTTTCCCGTCCCTTCTCTGATGTGTTTTTCGTCTTTGTGAGAAATAAATAAAATACCATTTAAACTTACGCCCAGTTCTCTGTCCACTTGAAAAGTCCCTTTTGAGTTAAGCTGAATCTTCGCTCAGTAATTTTATCAAACATCCATCAACTTCATTATTTGCATCGGTCCTTTTCTTTGCCTTTCGTCCCCCTCATTCAGCGAACAACATTTAAACAGCAGCAGCGTTTCAAACAGAAATCCTGCTGTCAGCTTCACTCCCAGATAACAAGGCGACAGTGAAAGTGAGTTGACGTCCCTGCAGGCGACAGAAATAAGAATCTGCACCTGAATATGTGCTCCACAGTCTGCCGGCACTGATGGCTCAGTGTTGACTTCTGGTTGCGCGGGGGCTCGTTGTATGGCTCAGTACGTAGCTTCAGGGTGAAGGGATCTCGAGCAGCATTTGACAGATGCAGTCATTAAGACATTTTCTATGTAAATCCCTCTCACTATGCTCCGAAATTCATTTTATTCAGTGATACATCCAGCTTCATCCACCAAGCTGGTTTCGGAAGGTGGGACGGCTCTGAGCTTAAAGGAGCCGGACCACTGAAGGGGAGGGTCACAGGTTCAAGCCTCGATACACCAAACCCTTCCAGCCTCATTTATTTCCAGTCAATCTGGGTAAGAGCCACTGGCTAACTGCCCAGAAAACACGTGAATCAGTTCTGCAGCAGATGGCTGGAATTATAGATTTTTACTCTGTAGCTTCATTAAAAAATTATGTTTTGAACTTTTTATTTTTCATGGCAACACTGGAAATGAGCTGTGAGGTCGTTTCTTTGATTAATGGAGGTTAGTGGCTTTGCTCAAGAGCACGCTAAAGGGATTCCATGTGCATCTTTGCATCCACTGTTTAAACAGTTTCCTCATGGTTGTTGTAAAAGATGGAGAAATCAGTTTTCATATAAATTGGGAAAGGGAGTCATTTTCATTTCAATAAATATTTAGAATAAGATATTTGAGAATAAAATAAAATATCAAATAATGTATAAATTCTGAAATATTCCAAAATGAATATTTATGACATTTAAAAAAAAAAAAAATTTTATTAAGAAAAAGAAATAAGAAAATATCTGATTACATATGTTTCCCATTATACAACATTTTTATTGCAAAGTTTCATTCTAAAACAAAAAAGTATATTGGTAACAACTTTAAAGTTTAAAATATTTATACAATATTAAACTATAAAATGTAATTCTAAAGATAGTGAATACTGAAATTTAGTTTCAAAAATGTTGGAATAAGATATTTATAAAATAATTTTTAATTTTGATATTTTATTCAGAAAAAGAAATAAGAAAATACCTGATTACAAATACAATTATTTTACCTCATAAAAAATGTCATTGTAAAATTTTACAATTTTTTTAAAATTATATAAATAAAAATATAATAATAAAATGATAAAATACACATATTTATTGTTAAATTGATTTTGTTTTTGATAAAGTTTTTGAAAAGATTATTCAGGTTCATTATTCTGCCTCAGGGATTCAAACCAGCAACCATCCACTCACACAGCTGCATCATTATCACTGTATGTTGCCAAATAAACCACTTAGACACCCAGAGCCTTTGGTTATTAGCCGAATTCATACTGTTGTGATGACACATTAGCTAATTACAGATTTTATTTTTTGCCTCCTCCTCACTTCTCTTCACATTTAGCTAATTATCTCCATTATTAATTAATGAGTTCTCACACACCTTCAACAGCCTGATCTTTCCCGTCGTTCGTGGCGGTGTTCGGGCTTTGTCGCTCTGCAACAGCTCAGCTGATACTGGAAATGTCAGAGTGTGCGTGTGGGACCATGAACGCCACGTTAAAGGCGGCGCAGCATAATCAGATGTGACATTTTGGCATGAAGAGGCCGATGCTGCTATAATGATCATTGACTGTGGTGGGACGACCTGGTTAACCCGAGGGGGGAGCGGACGAGGAAGGAAGGAAGGAAGGATGGGTGGAAGGAAACAATGAAAGGAAACTGGAAATGTAATTTGAATAAATTGATGGATGATTCATCCTTCACTTTTATCTCTGAATCCTTTTTACCTCCATTTATTATTTCCATCATTTATTCCTTTTTTTTGCTGCCTTTAAATCCCTCCTCTAGCCTTCCTTCCCTCCCTATTTTTGTTTCCTTCCTCCCTTTTAAACCCTTTCCTTCTTCCTACTTACCCATTTTCATATTCTTTGCTTCTCTTCATCCTTATAACCTTCTTTCCTTCCTCCCATCCTTCTTTCCTACCTTACCCCCTTCAGCCCACCTGTCTTTCTCTGTCCTTTCCCTCCAAGCTCTCCCTTCTCTTCTTCTTAACTTCCTGTCCCATTCTGTTTTGTTTTCTCCATCCTTCCTTCCCGTCTTAATCCCCTTCAAACTGTCTATCTTTCCTCCATCCCGTTTCCTTGATGAAATGTCCTTCCCCACTTCCTTCCTCCTCTACCCCTTACTTTCCCTCCCCCTTAGCTTCCCTATTTCCATCCTCCTTTGCATCCTTGCTACCAGAATTGCTTTGTCACCACTTCTTTCTCCCTTTCCTTCCCCTCTTATCTGCTCTTGCGTCCTTCTTCCTTCCTACCAAGTAATCTTCAGCTTCCTTCTTGTATCTTTACATCCTCTTTTGTCCCCTTTAACACTCCCTTCTTATCTTCCTTCCTTTCTAATTTCCCTTCTTTCTTGCTTCTTTCTTTCCTTTTTATCTCATCATCACTTTCTCTCATCAGATGTCCTTCTCTCTCTTCTTCTCTCTCTTCTTATCCAAACAGCCTCTTTTCCTTTCCTGCTTCTTTTCCTTACTCCCTGGTAACCTAATTTACTTCCTTCCATCCACCCCCTGCTTGGTTGCGGTGCTCAAGGCAGTTACTTAATGGGTTAAATGCCTTGCCTAAGGGCAAGAGTCAGACACTGGCTGTGGTGGGAATTGAACCTGCAGACTCTTGAGTTTCAGCTCAGTCTCTTCTCTGTGTGTCTGACTTTGCAGCACGTTAGCAGAGGTGAATCAGATCACATAGCTTTTTTCTGTGTGTGTGTGTGTGTGTGTGTGTGTGTGTGTGTGTGTGTGTACGTGTGCGTGTGTGGTGACATTGCAGTTGTTGGTCAGGGACACAGTCAGTCAGGGGGAAAGAATCTGTAGGCTGAGACACACACACGCACACACACACACACACACACACACACACACACACACACACACAGCTTTTCAATTATACATAATCATTCAAAGACACACACACATATCTTGACTCCCACACCTCAGGCTTTGTGTGTGTGTGTGTGTGTGTGTGTGTGTGTGTGTGTGTGTGTGTGTGTGTGTGTTAAGACTAAAATAAAGTAGCCGCTGGAGCTCACAGTCGGGGGTTTGATGCCTTGCTCAGTGGCATGTGGGCCTGAGTCGTTGAAGGAGGAGGAGACGTCCAGGTGTAACCCACAGAAACACACACTCACAAACACACACACACACACACACACACACACAACCTAAATGCTGTGTTATTAATAGAAGTGTCAGGGTGACACAGTAATCCCACATGGCCAAGGCATTCCTCCTCCACTGATATCTGTGTGTGTGTGTGTGTGTGTGTGTGTGTGTGTGTTAATTACAGTACTGTCTGATTACTTTTACTAACTGGTACATTCACACCTGAACAGGTGTGTTCACCTGGTGTTAACCTGTCGACACATCTGTAGCTGCAGGCTGGAAAAAGGCCCCAGAGAAACGTGAACCTCTTGGTTTGAGTTAAAGAAAAATCGGTATCCATAGCAACAAGCATCATGGCTATTGGATGGTCAGGTTGGACAGTTTGTCTCTGTGTTTATTGATGAGCTGTTTATTGATCTGCTTTACTGATTGTCATGCTGACTTCTGGTTTCATACACACACACACACACACACACACATATATATATATATATCTTGTTGTCACCTCACAACAAGAAGGGAGGGTCCTAGGTTTGAAGCCCAGGCCTGGGTTCTTTCTGCCTCAAACCTTCAATATTCACTTCTGGTTGCGTGGAGCCCCTTCACCAGGAAGATAGTGAAGCCTACATTCAACCTGAGAGACAAAACCCAGGGCAGAAACACAGGAAAGTGTCTGAGATAAAAAATAACAACATATTTATGAACTCAGAAGTTTTCTCGTCTGGACTGTGGTGGTGGGACAAGAAGAAAATAATCACGTCACCCCGAAACAATAAAAGCAACGTAAATCTGAGCGTTACAATATAAATTTGGTCCTCAGGTGTGTTTTTACTGGATAAATGGCGAATAGAGAGAACAGCAGAGGTACCTGTAGCATCGAGAACTGCAGCACTTTGTGACTAAAAATCCTATAGACCTTGACAAAAACTGCAACTTCAGTTAATGGCGCTAAATACTCCAGTTCCCATGATCCTCAGTCGGCAATATTCGGTAAGAGACACCAACAAAAGGCCTGAATCGAAACAATCAAGAGCAACTTCACAGACTGTGAATCATAGTTTTCGAGTTCATCCAAAATTGCCCCAGAATGTGAAGTAAATTTACACTGAATATCGTATAGTTTATAGCATGAGCTCGTTTGAGGTTGAAGGTTTGAAGCTCTGCTCATCAGAGGTTCGAGCTGACCTCTCTCATGACGTATTTATGTGCAGAGGCTAAAGAACAGGATATTTTCTGACCCCATCAATTCATTTTTGAACCAGGAGAGATCGAAACTCTGGTTGTCAACATCATCTTTGGGGAAAATGAACCGTAACTGAACTTTAGCCTCGTACACCTTAAATAGCTCAACCTCCTTCGCCTCCTTTGCTTCTCTGTTGACACTTTGACCTAAGTGGTTTACTGACAGACTGGTTTACTGGCTGGCCGATCTCACCGCCTGTTTGTGAATTAATCAGTTGGTGAAGCCATAAGACGTCAGTGGAGCGCTTCAGCTGGGACACTGAGCTGTGTTCACCAAAATAACAAACGCTCGCTGAAGGATCACACACACTAGGACACAAAAAGACACACAAAGACACACACTCTCTCCGTGGATTCATGGGACAGGGCTCCTGACTGTTCTTGGGACCGACACAGTGTGTAGCTGCAGGCTTCTGGCAATCCTCTCCATGCTGGCAAAGACTGAAACATGTGACTCAGCGACTCGTCAGAGCCGGCTCTCTGTTTTCCCAGCAGCCTCGGGGAGCAACACATCTCACAGCCAAGGCCTGAGTAACTCACACTGGGTTTTAGTCCAAAAGCAAGGCAGTCAGCCACTTAAAAGAGAGAAATATTTAGAGATTATGCTTATATTTTGAATTGAATACTGGACAGAAACTCTGTTTAGAGACGACAACATAAGGTGAGAGCTGCTGTAGCTCAGGAGGCCTTGATCACCCAGATGCTTCACTGAGAAGTATCCTGTAGGTCCTGATCTCTCCATTTCTGCTCCAAAGCAGAAATGAAAATTAATGTGTGCGTTTCATGCTCACAACTTCATCAGCTTTGTCTATTGCTTGCTTGCTTGAAGTGATAATGGACCAGTTCCATATCTCTCTTCCTGGTACCAGTTTGGTCGACTGGGATCCGGTTCAAAACATGGTGGACCGTGTTTCGACATGAAATGACACCGAGTTCACGCCTTCTGCTGACATGCTTCTCTTTCTGCACCCGACCATGTGTGCACTGCAGAGAGGACCAGTTGTCCGTTGGCATGGTAAGACTTAATCTGTGTGTGTGTGTGTGTGTGTGTGTTGTGTTGTGTTGTGTATCTGGCTGGGTTTCTGTGGAAAGTGCAGAAAGACACAGCCTACAAAGTGTGTGTGTGTGTCTTTGCCTGAATATGAGGCTTTGTTTTTGCTTTGCTTTGTATTTAAAAAAAAAAACAATTCAATGATTGGACACTGACATCATCACAGCAACAGATTTTCTGCTTGAATGGAACAGTGTGACGCTGTTACTTTAAGAGTGTTGTGTTATGGGTTGTTTGCTGCCATATGTTGCTAGGTTAGCTCGCTGCACCTACAGTGTGTCTATTGGAGTTTTACCAGCTACATCATAACCATAACAATGAATCATTATTATGATTTCTTATTATTTACATTTTTTAATGTATTGAGTTGTTGTGTAATACACTTGATTCCAGATTGTGTAGTGGCATTGAGAGGAACCCGACTGTACTGACGTGAATATTAGACCCTGATTATAAGTTAGAAAGTTACCTTGTGCATTAATTCAACGTCTGCAAAGTCAATGGGATCAATCCTGTATTTTTCTGATCTCAGAGTGAGGAGAAGTTGCTCTGAGTTTATTGTAGTGACAGAATAAAGACAGAGAGACATGGACAATAAGATATGTAGAGCATTAGAGGCTTTGGAGCTGATTTTTCATCATTACTGCTCCAAAGAATGAGCAGAACTCAGATCAGATAAAGAGAGAAACTTCAAATCAGCTCTAGAACAACACAAACACATGTGTGCAACTTTCTGTGGTGAAGTTTTCTTTGGTTATTCTGGTTTACAGTGTTTTTATCTAGAAAATAAGGAGAATTTTTTTAGTTTTCTCTCTTGTTTTCTGACCTACTATCCCCTGAGTCTTTATTGAGTCACACATATAATTAGCTGAGATTGAGCTGATTCTGAAAATGTGGAGACTTGGGGACATTTAAAAAAATACTTTATAAGTAAGGGAAAACACAAAGGGGTGGAAACACAGAAAAGACTTGGCTCTTAAAGGGTTATAAATAGTGGAATCCACTGGTTAAAGAGTAATTTTACCCAAATTACAAAAACAGATATCCTTCTCTGAGACGTCTGCCTTCGCCTCACTGCAGTGAATGAAATATCCTCCGTCCTCCTTTTTAAACATTATCATACGTCAGGACTGACAAGTACACATTTAACACAGATGATTCCCACACACACACACTTCCTCTGGTGTCTGGATAAATAAGGGTTAAAAAACAAATCACTGGCTGAGAAGCAGATTTGTTGCTGACACCAGAACATTATTGGCCATTTCAGATAACACGTACGGCTCGTAGACCTCGAGGAATATTTCACTGCAGTCCGTGTGCACTTTGTTGACCCCCCCCCCTCCACCCACAGGAAACATGCATATCAGTGTATCATAATTAACTGCGTGCTAATCCCCTTTCCGGTGGCCTCAGCGTGTGCTATATGGTTTCTACGCTGTGACCCAGAACGGCGATGATTTATTTCAAATTCATATTTTTTAATTAATGGCGCCTCAGCTGGTGCCGTGATTGATGTGGCACTGCTCGTAGGGATGTTTAATGGCCATAAATCTCCATGGAGAACAATTATTCCGCCGCTGCTAAGCGTCGCCGTGTCAAATGATGTCACAGGGACGAGCTCATGTGCTTTTATTTGATCGTGGGGTTTTTTTTCCGTCCTGAATGCTCTTACATAATCCCAGCAGCATTGAAGGCCAAGTGGATTCCAAGGAAACCCGCTGCAGGGCTATCTTTGTACTGATGCATCATTGTGCCAAGTGCACTTCTTCTTTGCTCCTATCACAGAGTAGGCCATGTTTGGACAGCTGGTTGAGAGAGTCTCTCCTAGTCTGTTGTGTAACAGCATGAAATTGACTTCACTGCTACTGCTACCACTCTGGAAACTGATCTTCGACCAGGCAAAGTTCTTTACACCTAAACTAACCTCATATTCATTTACATTTACTCGTGTGAGATGAATTTATCCAAAGCGACTTAAAAATGAGGGACTTCAGAGCAGTAGAAGCCTTAGTGTAAGTTCTTAGTTCTACATCTATTAAATCAGAGCAGGAGATCGTATAGGAAAGTGTGATAAAGACTGGTCAGTGTTTCTGTAGAGGAGGTTTCTCTGAAGAGATGAGTCTTCAGGAGCTTCTTGAAGACAGAGGGACGTCCCTGCTCTAAGAGACTTCAGGAGCTGGTTCGTCCTCAGGGGACACAGGCTAGAACAGTCTGGACTCAGATGGTCTGGTTTCAGGGATGGTGGTGACAGACCACATTCATGGAGGAACAGAAGCTGAGAAGGAGCATAGGGCTGAAGGACTGAGTTAGTAGATGGTGCAGACCCAGAGTCTCTGAAGGCAGCATTAGAGATTTGGGCGCCCGTGTGTGATTGAAGACCAGATGGGCTGCTGCATTCTGGATATTCATAGTCTCATACTGGCTCAAGAGTCTGCCACTGATATGCTTCTCATAAACAATTGTGTTCAATCTTTCCAACGTCAAGACTTTATCTTCAATGAAACCATTCATTTGTGCAAAACATGCAACAAGTGCCCAGTAATCCGTTAGTCCCAGTAAATATTTCCGGATAACCAAACTGACGAAACCATTTAAAGGACTCTGCCAAAATAAGCCGTTTTGGAACAAGCCTTTGACCACAATTTCACAGCTGAACCAAGCTATTGTATTAATAGGATTTCCATCACTGCGAATGACCGGCGTGGAGAAAAAGCCCAGACGAGGCACTAATCTGGATTAGCGTGGTTTAAGCGTGGTGGGGCCTCACATAAAAAAAGTGTGAGGCCTCGGTGTCAGCTCAGGTAATTACATTGGAGAGTGAAGAGGTTGTATTACTTCACATCACAGCTGGATGAGCCCAGAGGACTTTCGAGATGTTACCAGGACGTTGAGAGCTGACAGTTTCCTCAGCACCTGTGGAGTAAAATGTTTCTTATTCCAATCATCCTCGCTGTCTGTTTCATTCATACTTGGGGAGTGTGGACAATTGTCTGGGATCATTTTCCCAGAGTCTGGTGGAAATATTATTGTACTATTGCAGCAGTGCCACTCTGAACCCACTGACATGGTTACAGCTGAACTCCTCTCTGTAAAGACAAATACACTCTCACCTTCTCTCTTACTTACTTCCTGTTTCCACACACTGGCTTTAGTTACACATTTATTGGACTTATATACAGGAGTTCAATCAGTGTTTGCACATTATACACAGAGATGTATTTGAACAGGGACAAATGAATCAGAAGCTGTCAAAGTCAAGTTTCTCCCTGACAATACTGATACTGTTTGCTGGTCTAGTGCTGTAAAGGTTTGACTGTATCACATTATCTTTGAACCCATGGATTTATCATCAAATTCTATCTCTACATGACACTAAATGTTCTTTTTCCAAGTTCTGTTACCAGTCCAGCAAGTGCTCAGGTTTGGGCAGGTAGTCCTGTGGTGCAGGTCTGTGTGGATGGTCGTCCTAAATAACTTCAGGACTTTGGTTCAGGAGATGGTTTGTGTCCTCTGGTTAAAGCCTTGTCCCTCATATGGACTCAAGACTGATGATGGTCAAAGGTCAAGGCCACCTCGTGGTCTCGTGAATGCAATATCAAGTGTCAAACCACTGTGACATCACCCATCACCCTGCTTTTTTGAAGCCTCCAGTTTATAATTTTTTGTTTATGTGGTTGTGGACTTTTATTAAATCCATAGTATAATCCATCCTAGCCAGGTCTTTCACTTTTTGTGTTCCCTGGAAACAGTGCAATTTGTGTTTTTGTCCATTTTGTTTTTGAGTTTTCTTAAGTTGCAGTCAAGTGTCAACCCACTGTCATCCATTGTTTTTGAAGCCGTCAGTTTGTAATTTATCCTTCAGCCATCTTGTTCTTTTTTAAAACTAGAAGAAACCATCTTTGGAGCAGAAGTAGGAGCTGAGGAGGAGTGAGTGGTGGAGCTGACCTGCTCTGTACTCTATCCTGATTGTGTGGTACAGTCTGTCAATCACACAGTAGCCACGCCCCCTAATTCATCCCCTGCTTTCTGGTCTATTTTCCTCTAAATGGACCATCATTTAAAAAATGAACATCATGTTGTATTTTAGATTTGAAACTAGAGACTGAGACCATAAACTCATTAGGAAAACATTTACTGAGCTAATAAATCAAGGGAGAAGTAGGGACATTTCCCCATAGACTTCAATACAATCTTTTTTTTACAACCAGTGGAGTCGCCCCCTGATGGTTGTTTGTTAGAATGCAGGTTTAAGGCTTTTAAACATTGGCTTCACTTTAAATTCACTTGTATAAACAGTCTTCAGACATACTTTATCAGGGTAGTTTCATAGAGTCTGGCACAAACATCCAGTTGGACTTGAGGATGAATTTATTACACATCTAACGGGGTAAAACACTGCCCCACAGTTAAATCCTTTTTTACTGTTTTTTTGTGGATGCCTGCTTATATTGTAGTTTTGTAGCTAAAAACCACTTGAACCTTTACCAAAGTTGAATAAACAGTCCACAAATGTTGCAATGATTTGATTTCATATGAAATCTTCCTCCTGTATGAAGGTTTTACAACACATTCATTGGCCGTCAATAAAAACAGGTTTTCTTTTTCTGTTGTGAATAAATGGTATTTAAATTTAACTCTAGGAGACAGTAAATCTATCAATAGAGGCTGTCACTGAAAGATTATCGAAAACCTGATGCAACAATATAAATTTTAAAAATATTCAGTGTCTCATCTGTGACCTCATCTTGTATATTTAGCAGCTTTTTCTATCATCACATCCTATCGTCCAGTTCCACGCTTTATTGAGGCCTTAGTTCATGTCCCCAATCCCAGTCTTCCTGGCTCTCAGGTGATCCTACTTTTCCTGTGAGAACTGTTTTGTCAAGTGCTAATCCCTTCCAGCCTTTATTTACCTTTTGTCCATTGGTGTCCAACTTTCCTCTCTGTGGGAGGAGGGTGGGGTCACCTGAGCTCACCTGTCCTACAACACCAGGACCAGGAAATACATAGTAAACTATCTTTGGGAAACAAATTGACTCATTGTGCTCTGCATTGTCCTTCAGTCTATTCACGACCGTGGCCTTTTCACAGAGAAAATCACTGTGTGAAAAGACAGTGTCGTCGGTGAAGAGAGTTATTATCCTGCCGACAATGGACAGGGAGGGCCCCACTTCCTAACGGGGTCTTAGTGAAGCACTTACTTGTGGTTTAACTGTGCTGATTGGTTTGTTTATGTGATTAGGTCAGGGCTGTGAGACTCAGTATTTACTTTTCAACAAGTTTAAAGAGCCCAACAATAGATGGTATATAAAGTATTTCTATGCTTTGTGGTTTATCGTACCCACTGATCTTTGATCTCTTCCCTGTGACAGTTGTATGTGTTTGGAAACCTGAACCACCATAAGCTGTGTAGTGTCCTGTTTGTGTTGTCTGTATTAATTGTTGTACTTGTGTTTTATTCTGGCTTCTGAAGATAACTTTAAATGTAGAAAATCAATAAAAGAAAAAAGAACCAACAGGTTTTTGCTATTTTAAATCTCCGTCAATGAAGGGTTTAACCTTTTTAATGTTGACATGATGTTTTTATCTCACACAGACATATGATGAGTGAAATAATCAGTCAACACCATGACTGTTTACACCTTCAACTGCAGTAAACCAGTCAAAACAGATTAGCATTAGCACTAACACTGTGTCAGCCACTGCCACTTACAAGCTGAGACACAACATGCCAACTGCTAACTGTTCTGTTAGTCTCTGCTTCTGGTCTCAACAGATATCCTGATCTGAGTCTGGGTCTGACTGAGGGTTTAGATTTCTCCTCTAACCATCGTGATACGCTCTAGTCTTATGTAGGTGGGGCTTAAGTCCTGATTCTGCATTTCTCATTGTATACATAAGTAGTTTTTTTTTTTTTTTTTACTTTTGTTTGAAAACCATGTTAAATATTGACCATAGCAGAGCATTTTTGCTGAATTGAAAAGATGTATAGAGGGGACCTTTAAGATAAAACTTAAGATAATATTGAAAAATAAGACTTACTAGCACTTTGTCACAAAGAAACAACACATTTTAGAGAAGACATGGCCTCACAGTTCAGATTCCAATCAGCACCGTATACTACATCATTATATCGTACATGTAGAGTTACCAGACAGATACAAAACAAGACTTTCACTACCTTAGTTTAGGAGGTAAACCCCCTTTGACCAAGTCTTCAGTGAGGAGATAAATCTGATTCCCAGCACCATAAGACGCTCACAGTCACAGTATCATTAAGACCTGTACATCCTGATGCCATATAACACTGGAGCCCTGCAACAGGTTCTCTCTCTCTGAGGTTCAGTCAGTGTTGAGACTGTCACAAGTTTGTAGATTCAACATTTGGACACCTGTGTTTAGTATGATGCAATTAATTTAAAGTTGAAGTAGAATAAAGCATCATAGTCTATGATCTTTAACATTACCAGAATGGAATTAGCATCTCCATATTCGGTGGGGTTCACTTTTAAATTCATTGTCAATACAGTACAGTACACTCGATACAGGGGCTGCGGCCTTCGGAGGCTGCATTTGAAGACTGATTGTGTCACAGACTAGACTCACCCACTTCGAAGGCTCCTTCATAAATGTGTCCTTCGCAAGCCCAAACTATCCCATGATTCATTGCTGGCTGGTAATGAAAATAATAGGGCCCTTAAACCACATGTGTTAGTGAATAAAAAGTTAGTTAGTTGTTAAGGTTGCTCGACAACAGAAGCCACGCTTCACAATACAACAGTAAGGGTGGGAACAACTGATGACGCAAAGCGAAAATCCTCCGTAGACCAGACTGTCTCAGCTCGGCTCGACCTTCGTTGGCCACGTCTTCCCAAGGTTGCATCCCTCGAATTAGGTGTGTCCTTCATTTCCTGTTAGCTCAGCATGTTATGTTCACGACAGTAGCACCATCCATCTGTCATTATGTTTAATTTTCTGCTGATAGTATTGGTTGCATAGTGTGGGCTGCTTCACTGACCCAGTTTCCTCACCAGGAAATTCAAATTTCACAGGTTTGTGCTCACTGTTTAACTTAGACCCAGGAAAAATGAAGCTATAAAGTGAGCTGGGTGTTTCTCTGTACAATAACAGAGCCAGGTGCACGGCTGCTGTTTGCTCTTTTCCTCTTTGAAGAGTCATATATGGTCTGTTGACTCAGTAACATCAGTCTTTTGGACTCTTCTAAAGCTCAAAATGAGATCAATGTTTGTCTGGGCTTCTATATGAGACCAAAGACAAATATCTACTTCAGTTTGGTGGATCTCTTAACAGTAAACTCTGGATGAAAAGTCTTTAACCGTTTTATGGAAATGTAGGAAAACAATCAGGCCATTCATGTAATGGCCTTGGGATCAACCGGAGGGGTTCATGAGGTGCATCGTGGGATAGGTTAAGAAAGTTCTGCAACACTTTTCTCCAGTCTTTGCTTTTATTGTGAAAAACGTCATATTTACATCTTTAGGCCTCTAAAATGAGACTCAAATGGGATGTCATAGCATTTTATTGTTGTGTTTTTGTTTTACCTCTTTGGAGATGTGTTAGCATTTTTTTTGGTATTTTTAATTCATCGAGCTAATTATCGCCTGATAAGTAACTGTAGAAGTGACGTCTTTGCCTTCAGTCAACTGTAAATAAAAAGACTCTTGTTCTTTAATCCTTTAATGTTTTATAGAAATATAGGCTTTAGAGCTGAAACAATCAGTTGATTCATGTATTGGTCTTGGGATAAACCATGAGATGCATCGTGGGATAAGTTAAGAAAGTTCTCCATCAAACATTTGAATTCTTTTCTTCAGTCTTTGCTTTTATTGTGAAAAACCTCACTGTTGTACCTCTTTAGGCCACAAAAATTAGACTCAAAATCAGTCTTTTTTGATTAATCAGGCAAATAAACGCCAAATAAGTCAATAAAAAGTTGTGAGTTGCAGCTCCAGAAGACATTACCAAAGCCTGTAGAAGTGATGTCTTCGATTTTACAGACTTTATGCAGTTTCCAACTACCTCAACGTTGCCAACATTGTGATGCCTGATAGAGATTTACAACATTATCTCCGCCACATGAAGAGCTCGCCGTCGCTTTCTCACATGCTGGATATCACATCTTGCAATGAAACCCAGCTTTTGTGGGTGTCATCACAAAAGCTGCCAGCTGCACATCGCCCCTATCAGCAGTCTTCAGCACTTCCTTGCTTTTCACTGTGAAACTTTTGCCATTCAGCTTTTTTTTTTTTTTTTTTCTCTTCCTCTGGATCTTCCTCTTCTCTCTCTCTTTCTTTGTGTGATTGATGTCTGACAGAGAAGCCAGATGGAGAAGCCCTACAGACCGGACTGCTCTGCTGGCTGCTATTGATTCCTTTTCACTTAAGCCATAATGAAGTATTGGTCAGCCTCGGTGAGTGTCAGCAGCGCTTAGCGAGGCAGCAGGTGAGAGGAGCCCCCGAGACACTAGACTTAATTACAACTGGTCCTTGTGTGTTCGGCTTCCCCTCTGAGCTGCACTGACGGTGTTAGTGTTTGGAGGAAGGAAGAAGGGACGAGTGCTGCAGCTGATAAGGAAATAAAGTAAGAAATGATAAGTTTTTATTTGTCCTCGGGGGAAATTCACATGTGAGAGAAGCAAGGAAACAGGCCAAAGAGTCAAAAATGATTTCAAATAACTAATTAAAGCTGCACATTTTCTGTAGCATTTTAGATTAATCGAGCGAATAATTACCAGATAAGTTAACAAGAAAATAATTGTTAGTTGCAGACTTTACCAATGCCTGTAGAAATGATGTCTTTGCTTTCAGCAAACTTGAAATAAAAACCTTTTTATGTTTCATAGAAATGTAGGATTTAGAGCTGAAACAATCAGGTGATTAATTGGTCTGAGGGGTAATAACCAACTAACTAATTAAAGCTGCACAAGTCAATATTTTTAGATTAATAATTGATAAAATGATTATTTTATCAATTATTTTATAAGTTTTAAGAATTCAAACCTGAACAATTACACAGGTCATTTTTTTTTTTCAACCCTCTGATATGACGCATAGCTGAAATGGCGCCCCAGTGACGGCAGGCGTACCAAACCTTGGTTGCCATGGTTACGATAACAGACATCCGGACTGTATAGACGCCACGCTTTCATCGTCATTAATATCTTTCGTGTCTCGGTTTGGTTAAAATAAGTACTTCCACGACATTAGATAAACTTCGTTGTCATGGTTACAGTAACAACGAACATAATCACAGATTACGGCCAATGCCTTCGCCCTCCATTGTCGCCAAAATAAATAATTGAATTCATTTTTCACAAGCCACAGATCTTCACAATATTCTGAAGAATTATTACCCATCTGTCACTGCTGAGCTGCCAACAAATAGTTTATCAAACTAAACTATGAACAATGATGAGAGCAGCATTTTGAACAGTTCATGGATAATCGAGTCGACATGAACTGCGGCTTTCACATGGGACTCGAACACAGCTCTCCTGTGTTTTGTTGACCTGTCCATCCAACCCAACCTCCTGCTGATGTGGACTTTGGTGCTCTATAAACTACATCCCCGTACTTTTCCCTTTGCTCCCGCCATCATCAGTACGACTGCTAGATGTCGCCAAGTAACAAAAGCTAACTATGATGTCACAATAACCTGCTGACAGAATACAGCTCATTTTTCAGTGGAGGACCGTCTCCATAATGTAAACAAGGTTGCTTAAAGTGAAAAACCCAACTTTAGCGTCTTTTAGCTTGTTTTGCTTTGTGGTTTTCTACTGTTTTGAAGGTCAGGACAAAACATGAAATCATGCACCAGGTTGATTATATCAGTCACTGTAGAGGTTTTAGAACAAAGTCTCTGCTAAATGGCTGAGAGAGAAAACAAAACAAGCAAATTACTGACTTCTGAAAGATTTCTGAAAGTCAAGTGTCATGTGAATATCTATACAGGGATAATAACAGGCCTTGAGGCTCATGTTACAATGCTTCAGGCCGGTCAGGATGCAGGTCGTGTTCGTGGTTGGATACATGTCAGAACCATCCCCAAGGTCCTCATTTCACACAAACACATGCACATTGGAAACATATGTTTGTAGGAAAAACTTTGCATAATTTACTGCATGATACCAACAACACGTGTCTCCTCGCTGTCGTCTGATACTCAGGATGCCATATGTTAACCGCCCACCCCCTCTGATTAAAGCTTCTGCCCGCACACTCAGTCTGATCCACAATTTTATTTAGATTTACAATGTTTGAATCTGATTTCTGTGAGTTATGAGCTCAAATTTGCCCATAAACAGCTAATTTGCAGCCCCTCTGTTGGTTTGTTTGATGGGTCTGTTGTAAGGATTGAACCTGTTCATTTCAGCAGCACTCCATTCCTTCTGAAATCCTGAGAAATGTTGACCCACTGTTGGTCTTCCTGAAGGAGCTTTAGCACTGAACACGCTGCCCATAAATGGACACACTGAAGGCAGAGGATAGAAAAAGTGGGAGGACTGATAAGAAAAAGGGTAAGAAGGGAGTTTTAAGACTGATAGGAGGAAGAACGAGGTAAAGAAAAAGTGTGAAATGTAAGAAGAAAGAATTAAAGGGAGGGAAATCAGGTGGAGAGATAAAAATAGGAGATGAAGGAATGCCAAAAGGACACACAAAAGCAGACGAGAGCAAGTGAGGGGGAAAAGTGATCTGTCAGCCAACGTAAACACAGGAAACGCCAAAAAAAGACAAAAGGTTAGAAACATCTTTTAACAGAAACTGAGATCCCCTGGCTACAAACTGTGTCCCCGAGTGAACTGAGGGAGATGTTAAAGGTCCATACGGTCTAAAGGTAGATGTTAAAGGTCCATACAGTCTAAAGGTAGATGTTAAAGGTCCATACAGTCTAAAGGTAGACCTCCATGTGGTCTTTGATTATAAAGCGGCTCTAGGTTCTATATTAATACAGTGAAAGTACCAAAGGTCTCAGTCCACAGACAAATGCTCACAGCCTGTATTCAGAAACTGAGCCTTAAAACCAACCGTCAGGACTTCGGGAACTTTGTGATGTCACAACAAAGCAGCCACTGCCCTCTCTCTTTATCTGATCTGAGTTCTGCTCATTCTTTGGAGCAGTAATGATGAAAAATCAGCTCCAAAGCCTCTAATGCTCTAAATATCTGATTGTCCATGTCTCTCTGTCTTTATTCTGTCACTACAATAAACTCAGAGCAACTTCTCCTCACTCTGAGATCAGAAAAATACAGGATTGATCCCATT
>CM076662.1:21523849-21526451 GCA_038496675.1 Rachycentron canadum | reverse complement strand
CTCTCTCTCTGTCTCTCTCTGTCTGTCTCTCTGTCTCTCTCTCTCTCTGTCTCTCTCTCTCTCTCTGTCTGTCTCTCTCTGTCTGTCTCTCTCTCTTTCTGTCTCTCTCTCTGTCTCTCTCTGTCTGTCTGTCTCTCTGTCTCTCTCTCTCTCTCTCTGTCTCTCTCTGTCTGTCTGTCTCTCTCTCTCTGTCTCTCTCTCTCTCTGTCTGTCACTCTGTCTCTCTCTCTCTCTGTCTCTGTCTCTCACCCCTCACTGTTTTAATGGAGTTGTTCTTCTTTATGGACTTTATGGAAACTTCCTGTTGACTCCTGTGCTGCTGCTGCACTTATTTTTCCTTCAGGTGACATTAAATGTAAAGACTTAAAATGTTAATGCAATGTTGAAATGGTGCAACAACTAAGGTTTTAGAAAGAGTCATAATAATAATAATAATGTTCAGATACAAGCAACATTACTAAATGAGTTTGATTTTCTTTATTTTTATCATTCTTTTTGATTTTAACCAGACTCTTATTTAGATAAAAATGACCTGAGATCAACAAGTTGTCACAAGACAACACAACCCAAAAACTGAAAAAGCAAGTTAAAATATAAATGTAAGTAAAATACATCAAAACATAAAACAAAATTGGGGTCGACGTGTATATTTCTTCAGGCTGAAACTAATACCAAACAGGAACCTCACTGTATAATACATGTAACCAATCAAATGGTTCTGTGGGACATAACACAGGAACAATGGGTTTAAGAAGTGATGGTGTGTGTACTTTGTTTTATTCTTTGTATTTTTATATTTAATTGCACGGCAGGAAAAAAAAAAACGAAGATATAAAATTACAAACAATAAACATGAAGCAAATTTAAGACCAAAGGCATTTATAAACAGAGCAGATCAACAATAGGAAATGTGAAGCCAGGAATCTGAGTGTGTGTGTGTGTGTGTGTGTGTGTGTGTGTGTGTGTGTGTGTGTGTGTGTGTGTGTGTATGGTGCTTTGGTGAAAAGCGAGCCACTGCTCTGTTGACTGTCTCCCCTATGGGATTATGGGAATTGTAGGCCTATTTTTAAAGTGAAGCAACGGGGAGGAGGCCGGAGGTTTCTCTTCTCCCTCCTGGTGACCCCTGGTTTTACTGTAACAGTGTGTGTGTGTGTGTGTGTGTCTCTATGCTCTGTGTTAACATGTCATCACCTCCATGCTGAAGTGTGTGTTATGTTTGTCTTAGCATGAGTGTGTGTGTGTGTCAGGATGTCTGCGTCCTGACTGGGTCGGCTTCTCAGTTCCTCTCCGCCTTTTTTTTCACCAACATCCTGTTTTCACATATATGTAACACACATAAACACACACCTGGGTCCTCATTCGTCTGAATTTGAAAACAGGCAGATTTTTTTTACCTAAAATATAAAAGTATTTTGTTGACTTGTAATCAATATACACTGACGGTTGGAAATAACTTCCTCATTTACCATCACATTAAACTGGAAGAGCATGTACTTTGTACTTTGTTCCTAATATTCTTGTTCGTTTACAGATTTTTTCCTTAATTCAGTTCACACAGAGAAAGTGTTGATGTCCATAAGAAGATATATTTATGGTTTTAAGAACCAAACACCATCTCAGCGTAGTTTCACATCTCCTCTCTCAGGCTGAGCTCTGAGCTCGAAGAACAACAGGTCAGTCAGCCAATCAGAGGAGAGGATCTGATTGACTGATCTAATAAAATTAGAGCAGACTTTAGGTGAAACACTCAGAGAAACAAAATCCTGCAAGGTTGGATGTTGGGTCCAGGTGGGTGTGGCTGAGGATGGTGACTGCTTTGTTGTGACATCAAAAAGGTCCCAGAAGTTCTGACGGCTGGTTTTAAGGCTCAGTTTCTGAATCCAGGCTGTGAGCATTTCTCTGTGACTGAGACCTTTGATACTTTCACTGTATTAATATAGAACCTAGACCTGCTTTATAATCAAAGACCACATGGAGGTCTACCTTTAGACCGTATGGACCTTTAACATCTACCTTTAGACTGTATGGACCTTTAACATCTACCTTTAGACTGTATGGACCTTTAACATCTACCTTTAGACTATGGACCTTTAACATCTACCTTTAGACCGTATGGACCTTTGAATTTCAGATATAATTTCAGCCTAATTTGTTTGTTACTTGCCTTTTTTTAAAACCAAGATTTTCGGTGCAGTGGTGTCTTGTTCATGCTCGGTGCTGAGCACTGAACCGTGAGCTTCGGTGAAGAACTGGGTCAAAGTTCATTCTCTTTCTACTCCAGTTACATCAGCTTGATGTGCTTATTATACCAGTGACAATGGGCCTTCCCTCCTCCTCCGAGTTGTTTGTGTTTTTAGTAGAGGGAGAGGTGTTGGAGGAACTGTAGTAGCAGTTTGGCCTCAGACTCTCAGTCTTGTTTTTTAGGCTCTATAACATTTGATGTCTTGTTTTCTCTCCCTCTCTACTTTTGGTTGAATAAGTGGAGCTTTGCTACAGTGAAATTATTTTTTTAATAATAATTTTAACTGCTTTGATCATCAGTTAGTGCTATTTATCAATTATAATATGATGGATATGTGGTCATGTCACAGTTCAATACTTT
>CM076662.1:21476349-21518849 GCA_038496675.1 Rachycentron canadum | reverse complement strand
GTCTTACAGGGCTAATCTCTAACAGCAATGTGAAGTGGTTACAATGTGGTGAACCGACCAATGTATATATTCACTCAGACAACTGGATCCGTACGATCTTAAAGTCCAGTCATCGGTTAGAAAATAAGCTTGATTGTTACTGATGTAGCTAACTGGACAACAGCCGGACAGTCGCCCGTCCAGCACTGTACTGTACCAGGAAGATCAGCTCTCCAGATGGACTGAGGGAGGACCAGATGTTACACTGACTCATGTAGCATAGCACAAGTGGCATTACAAGTCTGGATGGGGCAGGGCTAGCTAGTTAGCATGCTAATTTCAGTAAATATCTCTGAAATACAATAGATGGAGGTCTTGGCCATAACATCATCACTCTGGCTCCGAACTACGCTGTTGTTCTTGTTAGTTTAGTTTTAAACTACATTTCTGGCCAAATCTTTCACAACCTTTAAACCACCTGCTTTACCTGGTCCTTCAGCCCCCACAATGCATCTTGTTTTTAATCAGTTACTCAGACTTAGCGCTCCCATTAAAAACTCAGGTGGCTTGATAACTGATGCTGAGCATTTATTGATACAGGGAAAACATACGTCAATGATTCTCTGTGTAGAAGATTAAAATGAATCGTGGTCCTTTTAAAACACAAGTAGGTCAAGTTCAAGTTCCTGTGATACAAACATAATTAAACTGACTGTATCTCTGTATTTTAAAAGGTATTGATTGGTCATAAGGCAATGACATATTAAATCCACCTTCCTTCTTCTGTCTTGTTTTAGGATATTGACACCGATGAAATAAGGAACAACAACCCCCCCTTTATATTTACAGTCTGTTTATTTTGTCAGTGGTATCGACCTCCATCTCTTTTTGTTCTGTGTCCTTTTTAATTAGCACATCATTAGTTTGTCCAGTCTTAATGGACATAGAGAGGAAGGAGGGAAGATGGAAATGGTGGAGAAAAGATCTTCCCTCCATCACTTTTTCTCTTCACTGCTCATTTTCTCTTCACTGCACCAAATCCTCAAATCATCTAGTTGGACTTTTATTATTTAAAAAAAGGAAAAGAGAAAGAAACTGTGACGAATGAGGAGGTTGTGGAAATCCTGAGGGGGCGGAGGGAGTAGGTGGTGGTTTATGGATCTTAATGGGCTCATCTAAATGTAAATGAGCATCCAGGTGGAGACAGGGGGTCTGTCTGTCTGTCTGTCTGTCTGTCTGTCTGTCTGTCTGTCTGTCTGTCTGTCTGTCTGTCTGTCTGTCTGTCTGTCGCTGGGAAAGCAAAACATTTAGAAAGAGGCAAACTGTTCATTTAGAGTTCAGTTCAGTTTAGTCCAGTCCAGTGACCTGAACCAGATCAACCTAAACCAGTCCAACCTGAACCAGTCCAACCTGAATCAGATCAACCTGAACCAGTCCTCCACCTGAACCAGTCCAACCTAAACCAGTCCAACCTGAACCAGATCAACCTGAACCAGTCCTCCACCTGAACCAGTCCAACCTGAACCAGATCAACCTGAACCAGTCCTCCAACCTGAACCAGATCAACCTGAACCAGTCCTCCACCTGAACCAGTCCAACCTGAACCAGATCAACCTGAACCAGTCCTCCAACCTATGACCACTGGATGACGCTGAGCAACATAATAATAAAGGGTCATAATAAGCTGCTGCCAGACGACCTGTGGGTTTGTTTCTTACTGGATGATGGAGTTGAGTTTATAAACAGGACATTGTCGTCACAGGATCAGTGAGATATACTGTGAGTTGTGTGTGTTACACAACATGAACAAAGGCTGGTGATGGTTCAGTTTAATCTACAGCTGCTGTTATTTAAAATACCTCACAGTTGGGGTATGACTGCGCCGCTGCCAGCTGCTGTGTTCGCAGGTCAAATAGGGATTTGGTTTGTTGATATCTACCCACCGCTACAGATACAACCACTCATCATCTGAACAAGTTGGTGTCTCTGTGAATGTGTGTGTATTTGTGTGTGTGTGTGTGTGTGTGTGTGTGTCCGTGGGCCAAGGGATTAGCCATATTAGCCATGTTAGATACACACATGTGGCCGGCACAGATGCTGTGGAAACTCAATCTGTACAGTTGGAGCAACTGGGGTCACCAGAGGTGGTTAAGCACCAGCTGCAAATGTGCGTTTGTTTGTGTGTATGTGTGTGCACTGGTACAACTTAGTCAATATCTGAAGCTCCTGGACTCCCAGTATCAGGGCCAGGATCCAGTGTAAGGAATCCAGGGTTAAAGGACAATGTCCAGCTTGAGCTGTTGTTGCTGTTGCAGCCAAATTACAAGCAGAAGAACAGGCACTGACTTAAATTTTGTCCCACTTTAGATGCCGTACCTTCCTAAACATCCAAGCTATGTCTGACTACTTGAAGGATTTTTTCCTAATTTGATCTAGATGAGCAACTGCAACAAAAACATGCAAGATCAACAAAGTCAAACAGGCAACAACAACATTCATTTATCTTCCATGAACATTAATATTAAAGATCAGATGATTGATGAAGATAAAGAAGAAGTTCATGCCTCATCATCTACTGATCAGTCTGGGCTGAGCCTGCTCCTCTTGTACCTCTCTCTCTTTATGTCTGTGTGCATGTTTTTAGTTTCTTGTTAAAGCAGAAAAACAAGAGCAGAGACTCGACTCTAAATCAGAGCGTTGACATGGTTCACCCTGGGGAAGATTTCTGTATAATTTAACACTCAAGTTTCTTCCAAATAGCAGGAATAGAAACTCTAAATAGTAACTTAAAGTGCACGTTCAGGTCATCGGTGACTTTTTGACCAGCATTCACTTTACACTGATGATCAAAAGGTTCTGAAGGTTTTAGTTCTGATTCCTGTCTTTGGACTCATCTCTTATCCTCATTCCTTGTGGCATTTTAACTTTATTCAACTGTTGCCTTATGAAGCTAGTGGGGTTTTTTTTATCTTTTGGGCTTGGCGTTGTATTGCTGTGTCCTGTGTTTTGCCCAAATTAAGCGATTGATTGATTGATTGATTGACATGCAACAATTTTCAGCTGGAAACAAACTGGATGCAGAAATGACTCAACCTTTATTCAGACCCTGCCTGAATAAATTTCTGAAGAAGGTGGAGCTGAGGAGGAGTGAGGGGTGGAGCTGACCTGCTCTGTACTCTATCCTGATTGGGTGGTACAGTCTGTCAATCACACAGTAGCCACGCCCCCTAACTCATCCCCTGTTTTATGGTCTATTTTCCTCTAAATGGACCATCATTTAAAAAATGAACATCATGTTGTATTGAAGACTTGAAACTAGAGACTGAGATCATAAACTCATTAGGAAAACGTTTACTGAGCTGATAAGTCAAAGGGGAAGTGGGGACATTTTCCCATAGACCATTGTCGATGGTCCAGACTCAGTTACTGCAGCAGCAGTAGCTCTTATTCTGAAAAGTTTCGACCACAACAACACAATTTTCGGTTCAATTTCTTATCCAGCAGTGCCTTAGATTAGTCTTTGAATATGTGTCGTCTTCCCTCGTTACAGGATCTTATTATTTTGTCTCATATCTTTTGCAGTATCAGTTCACACTACTGGCCAACATTCAAACACCATTTTGAGAAAACCAGAGCTTCTGTGGCTTCAGGCTGTAAGACCCTTGGACTGTGCATTTCTGCTTTAAATCTGCTCTCAACTGTAGGAAATGGGAGTATATATCTTTTATAGCCTTGGTATTAAGTGGGACACACTGTAGGTTGAGTAGTTAAAGGGAAATGTGTGGGAGTTGGGGGTATGAGTTTTACTGCTGCTCTCAGTAGTCAACGCTTCTGATGACGAGGAACTCTGCCACCGCCCTCCCTCATAACCCGAAGAGCGGAAAACGAAAATCAAAACATTTTAGACCGAACTTCGTGTTCTCTCAAGGTCAGTGTCACGTCCGAGCCGCCCAATTATTCAACGCGAAATGGTTCAAAACTTGACGAGATAAGACGACTGCCGTGTCCTTCAGCTGCGTTTTTTTTTAATCATCTGTCTGCTTTGATGCCCTCTCAGCCGGCGTTGTGCTGCACAGTGAGGGGGGGGGGGGTGCTTTTCTTCTTGGTGGTCTAATATTAATGTTTGATTTGGGCTGAGGCCTGAGGTGTGAATAGTGAGGCATTAAGGTTTGAGGGAGTTTCTGTGTTCCCACATTTCAGCACTCCTCCAACGCATCTCGGCGCGTGGGAGTCCATTAGCGATAGTCTCAAAAGAGCTGAGGTGGCAGCGAGAGGAGGGAAAATAGGTTTTTAACGGTTGTCTGTGAAAGTGTTTTCTTGTGCAAAGCAGTGCTAGAAAAAAAAAAGAAGAAGAAGGACTGAGGGAGAAACTGAGTTGGAGTTTTAAAGGCCTTCACTCTTCTCAGATTAAAACCACATTGTTTTAGCAGCACATGTTGGTATTTCCTCTTGGTTCGGGCTGCCCGGGGCTGCTGGGTGGAGCACCGAGGGGAACGCGATCGCCTTGCCAAGTGCCGCTGCAGCTGACTCTCGGCAGCACGTGGAAATACCTCCACCACTGTTGCCCTGCCAGAGAGCGAGCGAGGCCCAGGACGTTTCAGAGAGAGAGAGAGAGAGTCATCACCAGTCGTTAGGTCCCGGAGGATTGAAGGGTGGACTGGTCGACGCTCTCAGCCTCCGTCCGTCCACCGGAGTTAGATGCAAGTTTGGTCCCTTGCAGGTCAAACAACGTCCGTCCAATCAGCTTTTGCTCTCTCTTTATTGTTGGGAAAAACACAGCATCATCATCATCTTTATCATGGGGCAGAACGAAAAGTGACGATTCCTTGTGGCTCACATTACTACCCAGGATGCAATTTGGCAGGGACCAGCGTGTAGCGTTGGCCCAGTGATCTCTGGCTTGAGGTACTTTATTTCCCATGAACAGCGGGGAGAAGCCAACCATATCTGGGATCTGGCTGTGAAAACTAAGACTGCGTGATGGTCTTAGACAGAAACTGGATTCTGCACTCGTCTGCATGTAGATGTGTGTGTTTGTGTGTGTGTTGTATATAATCAGCTTGAATCCAGATCACTGCCATGCTGCCACTGCACAGAGATTTTGGGCAGCAGTGAATTTTTTCTCTCTAACCCAGAACAGCAGCATGATCCAGGACTGAGAGGAAAACTGGCAGCCGTCTCCTCACAGGCTCATTTTTCTAACCATCAGCACAACCCTCGCTCTACACGGCTTTAGGTCGGCTTAACCTGTACTTGTTGAATCTTTATTTATCCAGAGGAAGCTAACTGAGCACACATGTTCTTTCACAGCAACGCCCTGCGTCGTAGCTCACATGAAACCTTTTTTTTTTTTTTTTTTACTCTTTAGTGGAGAAAATTAGGTTTTGTTTATTGTTAAAAGACTGTGAAGGGCCGGTAGCTGCTGCTGCAGAGTCTCACGACTTTTAACCCAACCAGGTCCTTTGAATACTCCACCTGATCGGCGCATTTTACATCAACAATAGCTCCTCTTTCTTCTTCTTCTACTGACTTAATCAAAGCAGAGGACACACATTGCTGTAATCAGTCCAACCGACCTTTTACAGAAATCATAAAAACAAACTCTGCCTTCTGGTTCCTGACCTTTTCCAGCTTAGGCTCACACTAAGATCTGAAATAATGTTGGTGGCCCACCTCCAACCCTCATAATGACAGTATGATGCCCCTTTATTTCAATGGTTATAAACATTCAGGACTAAAGGGAAAGAAGGGGAATCATGCAGGAAGCTCCATTTTTCTTTTTTTCATTTGACGGGAACAGTTCACTTATCCGTTCACCATCTGTCTCTGGATTCTTTCCTTTTAATTCTTCCTGTTGATAACCAGCTATTCATTTTGATGCTCCGGTTTTAGCCACGGACGTTGATAGAAAACAATGTGGTCCAGACAGTGAAAACATAAACGTTCCTGTTACTGGCTCATCAAAGTGATTGATCTTAATAAATGTTTTTGATGTGATAAAAAAGGGAAAAAAAAGTATACATTTTTATAATCATACCAAAATTGTACAGTACAAACAATTGGTCAGCCCACCTGATATTCCTTTCACGGTCCACCAGTGGGCGGTTTGTGAGCTGCTGTTTTTAAGCCTCCAGTTTGTATAAATTGTCCGTCGGCCATTTTGTTTTTTTTTAAACCAGTAGAAACCATCTTTGGAGGAGAAGGTGGAGCTGAGGAGGAGTGAGGGGTGGAGCTGACCTGCTCTGTACTCTATCCTGATTGGGTGCTACAGTCTGTCAATCACACAGTAACCACACCCTCTAATTCATCCTTTATGGTCTGTTTTCCTCAAAATGGACCATCATCCGAGAGTCTACGTCCACTTTTATAGACAAACTGGAGGCTCACGGTGAGGTGACACTTGATCCAGCTGTCTCCAAATGATTGCAGTCAGTCACAGGGAGCATTCATTTCTGAAACCCGCATGGACCCGAGACTCTGAACATCTGGACATATTCTGAAAACATCAACATATGACTTGTCTCACTGAGACCTCAACCTGTTAAAGAAACTACAAACTGAACCCGGCCAGGTCTTTATCCATTGGCCTCACAGGCATCAAACGATTTGCTCACTGAGGGACAGTTGTGGCTCAGAAAGGCTGTGGCTGCTGCACTTTGCCTCTCTGTTCTGTGTGCTGTACATTTCCTGGCTAACCCCCCCCCCCCCACTTCCTCCTCCTCCTCCTCCTCCTCCTCCTCCTTTTCTCCACATTGCAGCTGGCGGATGTAATTGAATTAAGGAGGAGGCCTTTTCTTTTGGCTGCGGACGGTGTGATGATACCTGCTGGTGGTTTAAATTGGTTTTGTAAAATTTCTAAAAAGCTTGAAAATGTTTTATTCTTCGTGTTGATTGGTTGTGATTTATTCTTGGAAACGTTGCTGCTGTATGGCTCGTACACATGTGGGAGCTGCTCAGTACAACAGCTGTCAGTTAGCCAACCCAACATCTGCCACAGCAATCAGGAAGTCAAGTGTTTGACTCAAATCAATTTTTTGTTTCCTTTTCAGTCAAAATCTTTTCAGTCTTTTACCTCAACTCTCTAAGGGGCAGACAAACTAATGTTGCACCCAAACACATCAATCAATCAAACACTCAGTTCATTTTTGGACCTTGTAGTTTCTCTTCTGAAAGTTACTGTTTGCTCGTTGGCTTGAAAGGTTTGTGAGGTTGTGGTTTTTTTTTGTTATGCACTAATGACCAACAGGGGGCGACTCCACTGGTTGTAAAAAGTGGTGATTGTATTGAAGTCTATGTGAAAATGTCCCCACTTCTCCTTTGATTTATTAGCTATTTTGAGATAGTTTTGCAATATTATGGAAATCTCAAAGCCAGAGCTTAGGACCCAAGATGGAGTGAGATCCAGCCCACCTTCCTGAACCAGGCAGACAGGGAGCCGGACTAACTCAACAGGCAAAGATGTCACAACTGTTTACAGAGTCAGGTTCCTTGGCAGACATCCCCGTCATGTAAAGCAAATCAGACGCACCCTTTTGGTCTTCCAGCACCGGCTCCTGAGGCAGACGGGGACGAGTGGACTCCCATTCTCATGCATGTGGTGCATTTTGGGAAACATGCGTCTATTTTGAGCCTGTGTGGTCACTCCTGTGGGTTCCCTCTAAGTAGCTTTTAGCAGGGTTTGATAAGGCTTACACACACACACACACACACACACACACTGTGTTAAACCCGATAGTCTTACAGGGCATTAAACCCCCATTTTCATTTCCTCTAAAGCAGCTTTTGTTTGGAGGCATGTGAAAGGCAGTGGGCTCCCCTGATAACACAACACTTTGTAGGTCATGGACAGGCGGAGGTCTGCACTGAAGTGATCCCCATCGGGTCTCGGCTGCAATGGGGTGCAGACTTTCTCTGATGCCAGCTCGTATCAAGTTTTATCTGTGATCTTTCTTTTTCACCTAAAGAGCTTTCAAAGTGAGATAGATGTGGTTGATGTTGGATTTGGAGATTATTTGTCGTTACTTTGGCTGAAGAAAAAGATGAGAGGGCAGCACAGAGGAACAGGCAGGTTAGAGATCACCTTTTATCTCGATGAGCTGGATTTTAGTCCATTTTCCAACTAGAGTCTGTCCTGCAGCATTAGGTGACAATGCTTCGACCTCCCTGTGGTGATAGAAGGTTTCAAAAGTTAAAACAGTTTTACAGTGCATTATTAAGCATTTATTAAAGGTCCATACAGTCTAAAGGTAGATGTTAAAGGTCCATACGGTCTAAAGGTAGATGTTAAAGGTCCATATGGTCTAAAGGTAGACCTCCATGTGGTCTTTGATGATAAATCATGTCTAGGTTCCATATTAATACAGTGAAAGTATCAAAGGTCTTAGTCCACAGAGAAATGCTCACAGCCTGTATTCAGAACCTGAACCTTAAGACCAGCTTCTGGAACTTTGTGATGTCACAACAAAGCACCCAAGCCTACCTGGACCCACCATCTAACGTTGCAGGATTTGGTTTTTCTAAGTGTTTTACCTGAAATCCAATCAGAAAAGAGGCTCAGAGCTCTCAGATATCAGCACTTCAAAATAAAACACAGATGAAGTTGAAATACTGACCTTTAAATGTTTACACACGTACAAACTCCTCATGTGTTTACATGTGTAAAAAAAAATGGTTTCCTACTTTCTAAAGTGTCATCAAAAGAGATACAGTCACCAAATGTATTAATAAACACATCTGCTTACAACTGCATATTAATGGACGTAATGTATACAGGAAGTTTTTAGCCATTAATTAAGTTGCTCTGAGTTTATTGTAGTGACAGAATAAAGACAGAGAGACATGGACAATAAGATATTTAGAGCATTAGAGGCTTTGGAGCTGATTTTTCATCTTTACTGCTCAAAGGAATGAAGATGTGGAGACTTGGGGACTTTTTTTTAAAAAATGACAACGTTATAAGGAAAAACACAAAGGGATGAAAAAACAGAAAAGATACTTTATTTAGCCAAAGTTTATGATCCGATAAGTTTGGAGGGTTAAATACCGTCATAGCCACAGAAAATAGAAGCAATATAATGAAAGCAAATGGAAATTGCAATGTAATTCTGTATGGTAGCCATCGTTTGTGTTTGTTTGATGCACGCTGGTGGTTTTATGTGGCGGCTAATTCTCCACGGATGGTTGTATAAGACACGGGTGCAGAGTAAAAGGCGTTGCCCGGGGTGCGTTTGGTCTGCGTGCGTTGTGTGTTTTTGTTGCACTTTTAGAGCGTTGAATCTCTGAGCTCTGACAACAATGACTGTCTTTTAAAAATCCACCACACCATAGGATTCAAACCCCTCATGTTTTCCATTCATCCATCCATTCCTCCCTCTGCCCAGTTCTTTGGTTCCTTCCCTCCTCTGTTCCTCCAAACAGCTTCCTCTCATTCCTTCAGTTGGCCCACAGTAACATGTACATATACGGCCCAAGGAGGTTTCTGTTTAGACTCCATGCTGGGTTCAGCACAGGGTGAACTCGGGCCTTTTGCCCTCGCTGCATCATGATTTAAGTCCCGGGGTAAAAAGTCTGGATATGTAAATAGTTGCATGACATTTAGGCTCCAGTTTGTTTCGTTCTCTGGTGAAGTGTAGTTTCAGCTTTTCTTTGTTCGCACAGAGGCTTAAACTTTGCGACAAACGGCAGCAAACCAACACTTTCGCATTCCAACAGGAGGCGTTTGTGGTTGTTGCTGGACTTTCATCCCATCGCAGAAAGGTCAGAGGTCAGGGATTAGAGGTCAAGGCCAGCTGGAGACAGGTGAGGAAGAAGTGTTAGGTTTTACTGTTATGGTCTCATGACTGCAGACAAACTGTCACTGACTGAGACAGGTACAGTTTTGAGTTGTGAGTCTGTTTGTGTGTGTTTGTCAGAAGTCTAACTGCCGCCGTCTCTGCCCTCAAGGTAAATATCATCTGACAGCACCTGAAGCACAGGTGCAAACTGTGCGTGGGTGGGTGTGCGTGCGTGCGTGTGTGTGTGTGTGCGTGTGTGTGTGTGTGTGTGAGAGAGACAGAGACAGAGAGAGAGAGAGAGAGAGAGTGTGTGTTGTTGGCATGCTGGGACCTCAGTAGTATTGAGTATCAAAGGTTATCCTGGTCTATTTTGGGAATCTCTTCTGTAGGCAAATTTGTACTGGCTGCAAGATCCTGGTCTGTTACACACACACACACACACACAGGTTTTCTTGATCTATTTTGAGAATCGTTTCAGGAGTCACCGCTGGTTACAGGATCTTTACAGAGGATTAAGTGTGTTTTACTGCTTGTTGTGGTTTTATTGTTTTGAGTTTGAGATATTCAATATTTCTGTTCTCGTCAAGTTGATGATCAATGGGCCTTTTTTACAGGGGATTTTTTTAAAGTGATTCTAATCCATAGAATCACTTACTGTACCTTTAATATAATCAGGTGAAACAGTGAAAGCCATAGAAATTCCTGCACTCTGCAGAGAACACCGAACGTCTCTTCAGGTCATACGTCTGTGTTAATAAACTGAACCCATGTCGTGATGCACTGTAACAGACACATGACCTCAGCGGGGACGATCCGCTGGAAAAATTGACCCCATGACCCAAATCCTTGACTCCATGTCCGTCCCACTCTTGTCACTGGGAGAGAGAGGAACCAACCAAACCTCCATCTCTGTCCGTGGATTCATCGTGGGAATTTTCCGCCATTATTTAGAGCATGTTGGAATCAGTGTGGTTCCCCCTGGGTTTTAATCTGCTCTGTACATCACTCAGATTAGCTGGTGTTTACTGTAGGTGGTGCTCTTCTCTGTCAGTCTTCATCCATGGTGGCTGCTGCTGAAGCCCAGGAGCTTCACACATAAATCATAATAATGGTTTATCCAGTGAGTTCCCTGAAAATGCCTTGTTGACGCCAGAGGTCAGAGGAGAAAGGCCGGACTGGTTGGAGCTGATAGAAAGGCCACCCGTGACAACCGAGCATCTCTGAACGCACAACACATCGAACCTTGAAGCGGACATGGGGCCACAGCAGCCCACGATCACACCGGTGGTGTAACAGTGCAGTTGCTGACCATGTCCATCCTTTCATGGCCACAGTGTACCCACTGTCTGATGGCCACTACAGTGGCCGGTGAGTGTATATTCCATAATGGCAGATTTCAGTGTATTTTTCCTGATTTCCACCGATAAAGAGTTATAAAAACGGTGACGTGATTTGCTCGTGTTGCAGATTGGAGCGTGTTGGAAAGAGCTGATTCTCTGGTTTAGCACAAAACAGATGTAATGTCATAATAAACGTGTCCAGCTCAAACCAGCAATAATGCTCTAAAGAGGACGTGATATTTGGAAGCGTATACACTTCAGTGGGTGTAATAGGGTGGTTAGAAAAAGCTAAAGCGTTGTGTGTGCTAGCTCCTGAGGTGAGAGGACTTAACGTTGCAGGTCTGTTTATTATTTTCCTTCTATCGTCCAGTTCCTGTAAACATCATCACTGACAGGTCACTTACAGTCACATTAAGTACAAACAGTTCTATACACTGGAAATGGAAAAAAACATTTATTGGTTGAAGTTGAAAAACCAGGTGTGTTTGACTGTAAACAGAGAGAAGGAGGATGAGCTGTGTCGGGACAGAAAGGATGGTTTTTCCTGCCCTCTAGTTACTGTGACAGTGTTTTATTATTTGTGGTTTTTTTTTCAGTTAATCTATAATATATATCAATACATCATCTCTCTATTAATTTCATCTACACCACACACACACACACACTTTTGTTGGTAGTTATTACCATAGCAACAACTACAGATGGGAATGGGGCATCCCAAAGGATCAGAGGCTTGGGACGTGAGGAAGAACCTGAGAGGGAAGTGTGTGTGTGTGTGTGTGTGTGTGTGTGTGTGTGTGTGTGTGTGTGTGTGTGTGTGTGTGTGTGTGTGTTTCCTCTCTCACACATCTCTGTGAAGTCAGCCGACAAAGAAAACCAATTTGTTTGTTTTGCTGATGTCACAGAGCAGCGTGTTTGGGCAGGCAGGTTGGACTGTACCAACTGTAAGGAGGGGGTGGGGGGGGTGAGTAAGGGGTATTGTGTATTTGTTCTCACACACACGCACGCACACACACACACACGGCAGCAGTGGATTGGCTGGAAATTACTTCAGCATTTATTTTCTGTTTTTAGCCTGAGATGTGTGTGTGTGCTTGTGTGCTTGTGTGTGTGTGTGTGTGTGTGTGTGTGTGTGTGTGTGTGCGTGTGCTGAAAACATAAGGCAGCATCAGTAGCTGAATGTCAGCAGACACCTTCAGCCCTTTGTCTGTGTAGAGGAGGTCGACCTGTTTCTCTGTGAAACCAATAAGCTGCTTGTCTTTGTGTGTGCGCTTTAATTGAGAGCTTTGTGTGTCCAAGTGTGTGTGTGTGTGTGTGTGTGTGTGTTTGTGTGTGTGTGTGTGTGCTGCCGATGGGGAATAAGCAACCAGTGTTTTCTCACACTGAGCGTCTGGGAGGACCACAGACGAGGACGGAGGCTCGTCTGAGAGGAGCATGAGTTTGAGTCTGTGTCAGTTTTCTTGTCCTGCTGCCTGTGTGCGATTCACTTGGTGAGTAGAGGACGGACACATTGTGTGTTTTCACCTGCCAGATGTGTGTGTGTGTGTGTGTGTGTGTGTGAGCCGATTTTCTCTATCTAATTAGCCCAATTGGAGAAATGTTTCACAGTTCTCTAGTTTGATTTTTGTGACTGAATGGCACAAAACTTCTGAAGTAACTTGACCCTGAACACATCACCGGTGTGTTGTGTTGTAATGTGTGTCTGTGTGTACGCTGTGTTCATGATGTGCTGCGTTTAATACAAACAGGGAGGTAAATGCTCTGTAGCTGCTTCAACGTGAACAGAGATTATTCTGCACAAAAGCTTCAACGTACAAAACTGTAGAGAAGCAGCAGAGGATGAGTTTGGTTGTCATGGTTACCTGCTGTTTACGAAACTTCACGTTTTTTTAAACATCAAAAGTTTTTCATTTTCAGACATCATACTGTGTGTTGCATTGTTTGTTTGTTTTTTTTTTTAATCGACACTGGTGGCCAATCAGAGCAGACCTGGTATTGTGCTGCATTCGTGTCATGTCGGAATTTCTGAAATTGTGACTTTCACTTCGACTTTCGTGCCAAGCTCTGATATAAGTTTGGGACCTGGGGGCCACTGGGGGGCCGGTGGGGGCCTTCCTGTGTGGAGTTTGTATGTTCTCCCTTTGCCTGCATTGGTATAACTCATACCTATACCTATAAGTCAGGTTAGCTATAATATAATATAGTAATATTATTAGTAATAGTATATGATAAAATTACCAATAACAGTATAATAACGGTTCAAGCTGTAGTAGTTAGAGTAAATGTAGTCGTAGCAGAAACAGTAAAAATAGTAGTAACAGTAGCAGCAGTAGTCATAGTAGCAGTAGTATTTGTAGTAACAGTAGTAATACCAGTAGTAGAAGTCATAGTATTAGTATTAGTACAAGTAGTAGTCGTAGTATTAGTATTGTCATAGTAGTAGTAGTAACAGTAGTTGTAGTAGTATAAGTAGTATTGGCAGTATTAGCAACAGTCGTGCCAGTACCAGAAGTAGTAGTAGTCATAATAGTAGTAACAACAGTAGAAGTATTAGCAGAGGTTCTAGTAGTTGTAACAGTAGTAGTAACAGTAACAGTAGTTGTAATACCAGTAGCAGTGTTAGTGGTGATAGTAATACCAGTAGTAGTATTAGTTGTACTATCAGCAGTAGTAGCAACAGTATTACAGTAGTAGCAGTCGTAGTAGTAGTTGTTGTAGCAGCAGTAGTAGTGTTAGTAGTAACTGTGGTGGTTGTAGTATTAACAGTAGTCGTATTAATGCAGGCGGTCACTGTGTTGTCCTTGGTTCTTTTCATGAACCCAGTCTGCCCTTTAACGAACTGCCGCCATAACGAAGCCACGGCGACACAGACTCGTCCGCGTGTCGCTCGTGACCTGTGACGGGGACTTTCCACTTTCACTGTGCATGTGATGGTTTGACTGGAACTAAACCACAGCACAGTTAGCTCTGTTTTTCCAGCAGTGCACAGGGACGACTGTAAATCACTTCAAACTGCGTCTTCACGACCAGCTCAACGGTCACAAGCTGCTGTCTCAGGTTTTATGACAACCTGGGGAGGGTGTGTGTGTGTGTGGGAGGGGGGCGGGGGGGGGTCGACAAGTAGCATACTCCTTTTTAGCCATGTGTACGTTGTTTATTGCTCCGATGGGAGATGGCGTTAGCGTAAGGATTTGTGGGTTTGGTGTTTGTCTCCAGTTGGAGGTGGTGTTTGTCAGGACGGGAGGAGAAGTGACGCTGCTCTGTGTTGTTGCCCGGGGTAACCGCCAGGGCTGTGGACCTGCCCTCCCTCCCCTCAGGGGTCAGAGAGGAGCGGCCATGTTGCTCACAGACACACCAGAGTTGTGTTTTCACCTGACGACAGTGAAATTCAAAACCATGTAACGCAAAGTTCAGTGTGTGATGACAAACAGGCTCAATGTGCCTCCATGTCAGCTTCTTCCTGTGTGTGTGTGTGTGTCTTTGTGTGTGTCTTTGTGTGTGTGTGTGTGTGTGTGTCTTTGTGTGTGTGTGTGTGTGTCTTTGTGTGTTTGCACCTGCACAGAGATGTCAGCCCTGACTCAGCATGTTGCGACTGTAAACACCTGCTGCCCCCGAACGTACACAGTTCCTGCAGTCACTGTGTGCATGTGTTTGTGTGTGTGTGTGTGTGTGTGTGTGTGTGTGTGTGTGTGTGTGTGTGTGTGTGTGTTTTCCTTGCCCTCATTCCCAGGGGGAGTCTGTGGGCGTTTCCTCTCCTGTTAATTTGTTGTTAGTTTGTCTGTGTTTTTATGGATGCAGGGCTCTGCGTGTGTCTCCGTTATCGTGTTTCTGAGACTGTCAGGAATCATAGCCCTGTTTTTAATGTGGTCTCAGAAGATGTGTTTCAAACCAGTGACCAGCTGCACTGACTCATATTTTAAGCGCTTTGTTCAAAGTCTGTATGGACTGAGTGTCTGATCACTTCAACCACCAAACTCCAGGGCTGAAAGAAAAAGCCAAAACCTGCAGTTCCTCTACCGACCACTAGAGTCTGGCTCCAACAGCAGAAATAAACAGGTTTACAGCCTGGTACCTCTGTGCAGGGGTGGATTTTTATATCACTCACTTGTTTACATTTTATTAAGCCTTAAAGTTATGTAGAATTGAGGGTATGGCCTCTTTGAGTGCCAGGTGGGTGAGCCACAAACCCACATGCACCAAAGTCTCAACACCTCTTTGCCCAGTTTTGGATTAGCTCTGAGTTTGGGGCTGAGCCAGGCACTGCCAAGATAGCAACTGTGGAGCAGCCCACTCTGAGCTTCAAAAACCTTCAGAAACCTCTGGGTAACATCGCAGAGGTTACATCCGTCTTTATCTTTATGGATCACTTATGGATTTGAACTAGTAAACTTGCAGATGCAGTAAACCTGACTTTTAACATGAGGGGATTAATAAGAAGTTTTTGTGATTGGTAGGTAGTTGCATATCTTTACAAAACACTGGCTTCATTTTAGTAAAGAAAGTCATGGTCTCCAGGTGTTAAACCACCTTCACATTAATGACTTGGAGTGGAGGTAACTGGATAGATTCCCATGATACTAACAAAATGAAATGCATTGCAGATGCTAATTAGCAAATGTCATCACGCTAACACGCTCCACAAAGTTGGTGACCTTGGTAACCTCAGACTTTTAAAATACGTGTATGTGAAAATCAGCCTTGTGAGCATGTTAGCATGTCAAAGTTAGCATGCAGCAGGGAGCATTTCTAACTACAGCTTCTTTAACTTGTGAGTTTAGTTTCCTGCATCTGTTGAAGAGATGGAGACACAGAGAGAGAGAGAGAGAGAGAGAGAGAGAGAGAGAGAGGCACGTTATGGTATGCTTGCTCGGTATGTTCAGTATCCATTGGTCTGGAGTCACATGACCAAAACCTCTTCTCTTCGCCCCAGTCACTGTCTTCTTCTCTTTCTCTCCGGTCAGCTCCTTCCTCTCCCCAACACTTTTTTATCTCTCTCTCTCTCTCCCTCTCATGTTGTAGTGTGGAAACAATAAAATCAGCTGTTTCCTTTTTAGGTGGTGGATATATGCAACACTCCTCTCTGCCTCCCTCTTTATCTTTCTCTCTTTCTGCTTCTTTTCTGCTTTATTTTTATCAGTGTCATTCTTCCCTCCTGCTGTCACATTCTTCTATTTCCTTGCCTTCCTTTCTGTCCTTTCCTCTTTATTTTTGTCTTTTTCCCCTTCTCTCTCTCTCTGTCTGTCTCTGTCTCTCTCTCTCTCTCTCTCTCTCTCTCTCTCTCTGGCATAGTTGTTTGCTACCACTCCTGTCCCTCGGCAGTCTCTCTCTCTCTCCCTTATACTGTATATGGTCATGGAGGCTCAGCCCTGCTGGTTCTGTCCATACACATCCAGTCTCCATGGGAAGGTGATTTAGTGCTGCAGACTCGTGCTCTGAGGCTGCACTTGAACGCAGAGTCTGTTTGACTTGTGCATTGCACGGCCACGACAGGATAGCAGAGGCCGGCGTCCCTAAAGCCACGGGCAGCCGGTCTCCTGGTTTCAGGAGTTTCCGCCGGCTCCAGAGATTTACTTCCCTTCACAGACTGAAGAACTGATGTGGGAAGGTTAGGGGTTTGAGGTCAGTACTCTGAACCTGGGGAAATTGTTTCTTTATGGAGCTGGACTTGAGCACAGGGCCATTGCCGTTGAAACACTCTCCAAAAGATGGAAGAACAGTGTTGAAAATATCAGTATATGCTGGAAATAAGAGACAAAGTTAAAGACCCAGATTAAAAGTAGGGGTGTCCACATACTTTTGGCCAACTGATTCGCCCCCATTTGAATGTAATTACCCCTCAAAAACCGTTTAAACCCACTTTTTACTTGGGTCTTCAGTGCTTCTTGAGTGCATTAACACGTGAACTTGGAGCAAACCACTTTCAATTGAATCCTGATATGGATGTTAATACCAGGTCTGAACCTGGAGGAGCAAGGGATCGTACCCCCGCTCTTTAAATTAGAAGACAACCCACCGCCCCGAGCCACAGCCTCCCCTAAAGAGTGGGTAAACCTGGTTCTCTGTTTTAAACCAACAATGAGGAAATAGTCTAATTCTAGTCTTTTCTAATTCCTTTTGTCCTTGTTGAATTCAAGAATAAACAAAGGCAACAAGGTGACAGGAATGCAATGGTAAATATTCCAAAATAAAAGCCAAGAGGATAGCGAAGTGCCTGATTGGACATGGACCAGTTTGACTGCTTAGCTCATTAACTTGTTTTCTTCCTAACCTGAACAGTCACATCACTGTTCGGCGGCACGTTAGTATGCAAAGACAGTCAGCGAATGCATCACCGTACTGTTCAGTTTGTTGCTTGTCCAAGTCGGAACAAAACAACACAACACCAACATTGTACAGTGTGTTAAAGTCTGTTATTTTGGCTTTAGATGTTTTTAATCTGCTTTAACTGAGCCGACAACGGCACAGGGAGCTCCCACTTCCTAAATCTACGGATTTGTTTGGTATTTATAGATCTGGTTCTCTAAAATTCTCCTGTTTTATCGTGGTTTATTTCTGACCAAGAATAATTCAGATTGTAAGCCGACGCCTGTTCTGTTTTCACTTTGTGTTGATGATTCAGGGAGTTTTAAGTCAAAGATTTTTTTTTTTTTCCCCTCTTACTCTCTCCAGCTGAGCTTCTTCGATAAGAAACATGTGTTTGGGGGAAAAGTGTTGCACTGACTCAACCTGCCTCTAACAGCCCATGGCAGCATCATCCACAACATCAGTTTTTTTTTACTGACAGAGACAGACAGACAGTCAGACAGAGGGGAAAGAGTTTGCAGCAGAGTCTGAGTCATCCTCCTTTTCTCTGTCGCTATTTAAAGATCCTCATCCCTCCATCCTCATCAACGGCCCCTTCATTCCCGCTCTTGGTCTCAGAAAAGCTTCTTCTATAGAGGTTAAACAAGCCTGTTTGTCTAACAGTTTGGACCCTTGTTTCTTTGCACTTGTTGTTCAATGTAGTAGAAGAAGAAGAAGAAGAAGAAGAAGAGGAGCAGTCAGGTCATAAACAAGCCCCCAGGTTAGCCAGACCTACCTGGAGGAGAAAACAAAGACCAACAGTAAACACATCTATCCCCAGTTTCCAGGTTGACTGCCTGCCTCTACTTTAATATCTGTACTGTAGTTGTACTCGCACATTTTTCCTGCACCACATGGGATTATCACAGATCTGTGGCGATGAGTCAGTCCTCAGTGCTGGGTGAAGAAAACAAGATGTAACCTTCGGCTCCGCTGGCTTGTTTAGCATTGATGATAATTTGTAGAGTAAATGATTAATCAATAAATGGGTTCATTAAAGATAAATTGGCATATTCATTTATAATGAGGATAATTGTGGATTTGGGCGCACTCACTTCTAGCTTTGCCTCTAAAATCAGTGATTTCTCAAACATTTCTGGTTTGTCAATTCTCAAAATGGATCAAAGTCGACTTATAACAAGAGTTTACAGACAATCAGCTGTTTTCTCCCTGGACTGTTTCATTTCTTTCACATTACTGTGAAACTGTAGGGATTGGTCCAGCCCCTCCACAGCCCTGCATGAATAAGCAGCATAGACAATAACTGGATGGTTTCACCCCAAGCAGCACAGTGGAGCAGGGGTTAGCACTGCTGCCTCACAGCAAGAAGAGCAAGAAGGTTCTGGGTTTGAAACCCGCGGCCTTTCTGTCTGGAGTTTGCATGTTCTTTCTGTGCCTGCATGGGTACCAACCCAGGTACCTCCAGCTTCCTCCCACCGTTTGAAGACATCCATGTTTAGGTTAACACAGTGAAAGTGTGATGGACTGGCGACCTGTCCACGGTGAACCCTGCCCTCGCCCACTGTCAGCTGGGATTAGCTCCAGCCCCTCCGCCCCCAGATGATGGATGAATGCTTTGGTGAAAACATTGACGTCATAGCCAACAGAAATAATTCTCAGTCATCACACACATTTAAGACCATTTTAAATAATACATCTTTGCCAAAGAAAAAAAATGACTGCATTTATCTTCCATACGTTGGCTCCTGATTGGCTGACTGGCTGCCTGTCTCACTGACTGACTGTTTGACTGACTGACAGATTGGCTGCCTGTCTCATGAGAGGAGATTGGGTGGAGATTGCCAACACAGTGTTGTTACAGTGTGTTACAGTGCCTAAGTGAATCAGCTCTGTGACTGACACATTCGTTTCTCTTTGGATAAAATCTCCATTAAATCAAGATGGTGGGTCGTTGAGTGTGTGTGTGTGTGAGTGTGTGTGTGTGTGTGTGTGTGTGTGTGTGTGTGTGTGTGTGTGTACGTTTAAGAGTTGGTATCTGGAAGACAAGGTCAGACATCCATCTATTTATCCCATGTGTCTCAACCTCCCTCAGTCTTTTTGTCTTCAATCTGAAGCTTTTGCCAGATTTTCTTTCTCTCTGCAGGGAAGTTAGATCCCCTACCAGAGATGCTAATTATTGCCATGTGCTTTGCCTTCACGCTACCGGAGACACACACACACACACACACACACACACACACACACACACACACACACACACACACACACTCTCTTGTTGCTGACAGTGTCACCAATGACGTCTGTGCCCACAGTTGGTTTCTTGATCCGAGCCAGTTAGTCACATGTTTGTGTGTTTTAAGAAGGATTTGTCAAGTCAGCCGCGCGAACAGCTCTTTCCATGTTCGACAAATCCGCTGCAGATTTAGCGTCACTCAGGTCTGTTTCCTGCGTCTCCCACCGCTCAAGTCAGCCGACGCGCCCCTAAATTTTCCTCATATTTCTTTTTGCTTCATCATCCTGAAGTCAGAAAAATCCAGGAATTCTTCCACAGCTCATCATTTGTCGGCTTCACAAAGATTTCAGACCATGTGAAAACTCAGATTAAGGCTGAATGAGAGTTTGAGAATTTTAAGATTTGGGCATTTACCTGGTCTGCTCCTTATACTGTCATATATGTGCACACCCTCCTCTGCTCTGCTTTCTGGTCTCCCAAAGACAAATATATCTTAACTTCAGCTGCTCCAAAGCTGCACTGCTAAGGCCACATTGCACCTATTTTAAAGTTTCTGCACTGGTTTCCTGTCTCATTTATACTAGATTACAAAGATTTTTATGGTTTTGGTTATTTACCCATAGACTGTCTATAAACGACTGTAAAGTGAAGCCAGTGCTGAAGTGCCTTCAGTCTATGGGAAAATGTCCCTACTTCCTGATTTATTAGCTCAGTAAACGTTTTCCTAATGAGTTTATGGTCTCAGACTCTAGTTTCAAGTCTTCAATACAACATGATGTTCATTTTTTAAATGATGGTCCATTTAGAGTAAAATAGACCATAAAGCAGGGGATGAATTAGGGGGCATGGCTACTGTGTGATTGACAGATCCCCGTATTACCCCCCCCCCCCTCCCTCCCCCGTCCTCTTCTTTCGTACTCAACCCTTCATTACTTTTTCGCCTCACACAAACTGCCTCTGATGCTCCTAAGCCTTTAAAACTCCAATTCCCATGATGCCTCTCTCTTTTGCTTTCTATGTCTAAAATTGTTGCCTGACGTCACCCATAAAGTATTTGTTAGGGACTTGTAGAGTTTGTTTTCTGTCACGTGGAGTAGAAGTGTGTCAAACTCCACCCGCCTGGTATTCCCTGGAGGTTAAAATGCAACGCCACGAATCCTTTACAATAGAGGGTCTGGGTTCAGATGTGCTTTGTGCTGTGTGGAAATCTGCAGCTTTGATTTATCACTTCCCTCAGGGAGATCGGTCAGCAAGTTTTGACGTGGTCACACCATGAAAGGTGAACTAAGTGCACCTGCAATGCTTCAAGTTTGCACACACACACACACACACACACACACACACACACACACACACACACCACCATCTCCACCATCTGGTCTTAGTTGAATGGAAAGAATGACAAAGCAAAATGTGATAAGTCGAACTGTTTTCTGCTTCTGATTATTTTGTGTTTTGATGTCAGTGACTGAGGCGTTCAGTGGCATGTGTGCAACGTAGTGCAACCTAGTTGCGTCTGTTTTGTTTCAATAACAATACAATATTTCGTATCATATATCAACAATATAAGTTGTTTATTAAAGGTCCATACGGTCTAAAGGTAGATGTTAAAGGTCCATACGGTCTAAAGGTAGATGTTAAAGGTCCATACAGTCTAAAGGTAGATGTTAAAGGTCCATATAGTCTAAAGGTAGATGTTAAAGGTCCATACGGTCTAAAGGTAGATGTTAAAGGTCCATACAGTCTAAAGGTAGACCTCCATGTGGTCTTTGATTATAAAGCAGGTCTAGGTTCTATATTAATACAGTGAAAGTATCAAAGGTCTCAGTCACAGAAAAAAGCTCACAGCCTGTGTTCAGAACCTGAGCCTTAAAGACTGATCTGTTGTTACTGTAGCTCCAAAGAAGCCTGAGAGAGGAGATATAAAACTACACTGAGATGGTTTTTGGTTCTTAAAACCACAAATATATCTTCTTATGGATATAAACACTTGAGAGTAAAAGACTAAAGGAGTTAAAAAATGGACCTTTAATATCTTAAATGAACTGTCAATAAATTTGAACATGCATTTATAAAAATAGTTGATGCTTTATTCTGCACTGTGACTGTGGGGTTCAGTAATTTAAAAGACTGGAATGTAAATGTCTCTTTTCTGTCTCTCTGTGGCAGGTGATATCACACAGAAGGGCTATGAGAAGAAGCGATCCAAGCTGATTGGAGCCTACTTCCCTCAAGCACCAGGTAAAACTGACCTTTCCTCACCTTTTCCACCACAGCAGCTCATGAGGCACTGAGCTGATGTGAAGTTTGACCTAGATGTGTGAAATATCTCTTTTGGTGTGATGGATGTGGTCAAGAAAAACAGAACCAGGTAGACAGGTGACATGAAAAGGTTGCAAACAATAAATACAGTCAGAATGAAGTTATATGCATATTAAAGGTTGAAAGAGTAGAATCAGAAAATCATTTGGATAAATGTTTCTGCTGTTTTGTGACTGACTATAGTTACATGGACTCCAACTGTTCCTTTGTTTTCATCTTTAGCTTTTTTCTTTTGTCCTGTGGAGACTTTGTCCACATGTCGACACACAGAGAAAAGACTTTTAACTTAGTATAAAGTCATGTAACTGCTGCTTTCACACAGAGAAAAATATGAATCAGGTCCTTAGGGGGGAGAAACTCCAGGCTTTGAAACTACACTGTCATAAGAGAACCCAGTTATTTATTTAGATGTTTTTCCTCCTACAAACTTCCAATATGCACCGTCAGGGCATGTTTAATAAATCCTCACCAGCTGAGTTGTTCTTGGTAATACAGCCCAGATGGATGTTATTGAGTCCAACCACAAATGATCTCGGGTTTTACAGTAAGACTTGTTGAAGGGAGCGAGTAACACAGGGCGACTGACTGACCGCCGAGGACGGGACTGGAGCGTCACTGGAGACCAGCAGACACACCGGCACTGCCAAAGCTATTACTGGAATACACTGGTGTGTGTGTTTGTGTGTGTGTGTGTGTGCATGTGTGTGTGTGTATGTGCCCTCTTAGGGAAGGGGAATGTCAGGAAGTGCATTATGGGAAGGAATGAGGGGTGTGGGATGAAGAAAATGTGTGGTATTCACATCCAGGCCCGCTGGGGGGTCGTCCCCAGTTCGCTATGGGGGACCGGATGACACACTCTGTAATTCACACCCACACACACACACACACACACACACACACACACACACACACACACACACACACACACACACACACACACACACACCACACACACAGTAGCTGTAACATCCACATCCAACATTTCTTATTCTTACTCTGTCCTGCAACACCCTTTTTTACATTTCCGTGCACCAGTAACAAATTTGTGCACATACATACACACAATACCCCGCTTTTTTCCATCATTTTCAGACCCCCTCTCACACTTACAGAAACACACCTACTCTGACAACACAATACTATCTTTCTCTCAGTCGACCACCGGCGACACAATCCCCTCTCCCCTGATGTATTTCAGCTCTTAAGGCCTGTTAATCTGCTCTGCTTGGTTCACGGTCAGGCTGATATCGTTCGATTAAATCATTTACATGGTGGATTTCTCCCTCAGTTACTCAGATTTACATCGTTTTACATTAAAGATGAGGCTTAGTTTATTCAGAAAGAAATTTGATTTCATGGGATCCAGCACAACGTCCTTTTAACATCAGAAAGTGAAAATACTTTACATTCATTGCAGTTACTGATAAGTACACTAGTCATTGCACTGGTCATAAATGAGAAGAATATGGATTTAGTAAAGTGATAGTAAAGTCACTCTCAGGTTTTGTTGGAACTTTTTAAAAACCTGTGGCTTTGACTTTGCTGTTTTCCCAACGGGAAATATGTTTTACAGCCAACAGGTATAAGAATAAAAGTTAAAACTCGCCAAAGAAGCTCACATAAAGCAAAGTTCTGACAGTGACAACTTAAAAAACCTCAGTACATCAAACCATCAATATCAAAAGCCCATCACCAAGGGCTAATGCAACACAACCCCATTGTCACCCACCATTTTCTATATTGTCAGCGTCTATAAATTTGATTGTAAGAGAGATTAAAAAAAACAAAACAAAAAAACATTCCCACCCTGTTTAAAAAAACCTCCATCCAGATGGAAGATCAAACTCTATGGTGCTATGAAAAGATTTTAGTCCTTGAAATTGTTCCCTTGTGCAACATGCGAGTAAGGAACAATCACATCATGACATCGATCCACCCATTAGATCCTTCTTCACAGGCCCAAGGATCCTTGTAGGTCCTTAGGGTTTAAATGACCAGAGAGAGTATATTTATCCGCAATATATCCCGAGGGAGGTTGATCTTGATCCCCACCGATCCAATAAACTTGAAAGAGGAACAAATCCATTCTTACCTACCTATGTCTCCGAGAAACATTTCTGGGTAATGCACCATCTTCATCTTCGCCTTACTTGGGAGCAAGGCGATCCTCAAACTGAAATGTTGGAAAGTGACAACCTCCTCATACAAACATGAGCGTCTCACTGTTAGCAGAGACTCTCGTTTTCGGTGCGGTACCCCAAGTTCACTTTTTTTTTTTGTCTTTACTTCCATCCATCAATTATTTTATACCATCTTTCTGTCAGGGTCGCTGGCATTTGGCAATTCAGGGTATGTCCTGGACAGGTCACCAGACTGTTGCAGGGCCAACATATAGAGACAAACAAGCATTCACACTCATGGGCAATTTAGAGTCACCAACTAACCTTGGACTGTGGAAGGAAGCCAGAGTACCCACGCAGAACATGAGAAACTCCGCACAGAAAAGCCCCTGACCCAGGGTTTGAGCATAGAACCTTCTTGCTGTGAGGCGACAGTGCTAACCACTGCAGTACCATGTCGCCCACTCTCTTCGCTCGCTATTTTCCTCTTTTCTGCAAGCCAGTTAAATTGTGTTTAAACAACCACCCCTGTCTGAATTGAGGTCTCTGGCATATGAGAACATAGACACATGCTTAAGTTTTGTACATTACTCTGTGTGGTTATGGCATTTGGCAGCTGGTTGACTGAAAACACTGACTAACAACCACAAACAAATTGTGTCTATCCGATAACCTTTTTTATTGCTACACATCTACATTTGCCCACTTGATGCTATCTGTATAAATATGTTTGGAATCAATTCCCCAAACCTGCGTCATCAGACTTGACAAGAACCAAGCAGGGCCCTCCTCTTCAGAGCCACTCCTTCCTCTGGAATGAAACAAAGCCTGTAAATCCCTCCCTCCCTCACAGATACAGATAAATTCAAACTTGCTCAGTCATCTATCACTTTGTAATCAGAAGAAAGTAAAGCAACATGGCACAAAGGATTCAGCTTGATCAAGCAAATTTTTCCTGTTCGATCTGTCTGGATCTACTGAAGGATCCGGTGACTATTCCCTGTGGACACAGCTACTGTATGAACTGTATTAAAACCCACTGGGATAAAGAGGATGGGAAGAAAATCCACAGCTGCCCTCAGTGTAGACAGACCTTCATACCGAGGCCTGTCCTGGAAAAAAGCACCATGTTAGCAGTTTTACTGGAGGAGCTGAAGAAGACTGGACTCATAGCTGCTCCTGCTGATCACTGCTATGCTGGACCTGAAGATGTGGCCTGTGATTTCTGCACTGGGAGAAAACTGAAAGCTGTCAAGTCCTGTCTGGTTTGTCTGGTCTCTTACTGTGAGAAACACCTACAGCCTCATTATGATGCAGCTCAGTTAAAGAAACACAAGCTGGTGGAGCCCAACAAGAAGCTCCAGGAGAACATCTGCTCTCGTCACGATGAGGTGATGAAGATGTTCTGCCACAATGATCAGCAGTGTATCTGTTATCTCTGCTCTGTGGATGAACATAAAGGCCACGACACAGTCTCAGCTGCAGCAGAAAGGACTGAGAGGCAGAGAGAGCTGGAGCTGAGTCGACAACAAATCCAGCAGAGAATCCAGGACAGAGACAAAGATGTGAAGCTGCTTCAACAGGAGGTGGAGGCTATCAATGGCTCTGCTGATAAAGCAGTGGAGGACGGTGAGAAGATCTTCACTGAGCTGATCCGTCTCATGGACAAAAGAAGGTCTGATGTGAAGCAGCAGATCAGATCCCAGCAGGAAACTGAAGTGAGTCGAGTCAAAGAGCTTCAGCAGAAGCTGGAGCAGGAGATCACTGAGCTGAAGAGGAAAGACGCTGAGCTGAAGCAGCTCTCACACACAGAGGATCACACCCAGTTTCTACACAACTACCCCTCAGTGTCAGCTCTCAGTCAATCTACAGACTCATCCAGCATCAATATCCGTCCTCTGAGGTACTTTGAGGATGTGACAGCAGCTGTGTCAGAGCTCAGAGATAAACTACAGGACATTCTGACAGAGAAATGGACAAACATCTCACTGACAGTGACTGAAGAGGATGTTTTACTGTCACGACCAGAGCCCACGACCAGAGCTGACTTATTACAGTATGCTTTTCAAATTACACTGGATCCAAACACAGCAAATACACACCTGTTACTGCTGAAGAAGAACACAAAGGCTGTGTTCATAAGAGAAGAACAAAAATATTCTCTTCATCCAGAAAGGTTTGCATATTCCTGGCAGGTCCTGAGTAAAGAGAGTCTGACTGGATGTTGTTACTGGGAGGTGGAGAGGAGCAGGAGAGGAGTTTTAGTAGCAGTCGCATACAAGAACATCAGCAGAGCAGGAGAGTTCAGCGACTGTGTCTTTGGACAAAATGACAAGTCTTGGGCATTGGATTGTTTCCAAAATAGCTACGAATTCAGGTATAACAATACAAAAACTCCGATCCCAGGCAAGTTATCCTCCAGAGTAGGAGTGTACCTGGATCATAGAGCAGGTATTCTGTCCTTCTACAGCGTCTCTGAAACCATGACTCTCCTCCACAGAGTCCAGACCACATTCACTCAGCCTCTACATGCTGGACTCTGGCTTTCAGAAGAAGCCACGGCTGAGATTTGTAAGCTCAAATAAACAGGAGTTACTGAAGTTGTCCCTGTCTCCTGCCAGTGAAAGGGAGAGCAGCATGGTGACAAGTTTATGTAAAAAGTGCTTTGGAGATTGTTATATAGTCATTAATGGAGGTCTGCAGTGTGTGATATTTCATGAGCTTACTGTATTTCCTTGGTCTAACAAGTCATCACAACAAAGTGCCATGTTGGGATGTGTTAGCTTTCACAAACAGCCTGTGTCAGGGTAATACTAGATGGGTAACACTTTATTTTATGGGCCTGTTACTTCTGAATAATTGAAGAGATGTTTCCAGAAAGAGAACCATGAAACTTGGCCCTAATTATAGGAAATTCCTTGAAATTACAAGCTTTGTTTAAATCCACGTAAATATTCTGTCAAACTTGCCGCTGACCTGCTGTGCACCGACTAAAAGACTCTCTGGCACAAGCATTAAATTGCAGTTTATTAATTGGCAATGGTTCCAGTTGAACTTTGTTTCTACTTCAGCACCAAATGACAGACTTATTTCCTGGAAACAGTTTGGATCCACTCGACATCTACACTTACAGACTAACCGACAGACAGAGTATCCACATTACGAGACTTACTGATCCAACCATAGAAGGATTTCAGGCCACTTGCTGGTTTGATTGTTATTGGCAGTGCACATCAGAATCTGTGACCCCGTGATCGAATATTTGTCATAGAGTTGGCACCGGAGCTCATGACACATGATTCTTCTCTAACAGGAAAAAACAAGTAATATCATGTCCATCATTACAAGAATATCGCCACCCACTTTTTAGGCCATATCTGTCAGTAATGACAATTAAACTGTCTAAAACCAATATGTGTCTGTAACCAGTGTTTTTGAGTGGTGGTGATTCAACCCTGTGAGGCTGCAGTTTGTGCTGTGATTGAACTGCATTGCATTACACAGAGAGAGTTGTTTGGGTCATTTAGCCTCAGCCTCGTTGATATAAATGTGTTGGACAACAGTAATAGGAACACCTGTTTGATTGTAGCCTTCGTGGAGGGAGGATTTATCGTAGGGCTGCTGCATTAGATTGCATTCGTTTTAGCTGGGTGACAGTTCATTTGTAAAGAGAAGGCAAAATGGACGATAGCCAAGTTTTTGTCTGAAACAGGAGCGTTGGGTTTTTCATCAATATTTGGGCATTGAAAAGGAGGTTTCGTAAAGGTGAAGCGTTTGTCTGTCCCACCCTTTAGGTTTTTTGGAGGGAGTAAAACATAATTATGACCACACTCTCACTTGGCAGCCAACCTCCCACATAAAATTTTCCATTATGTGTTCAGCCGACTGTCCACATTTCTGACAGACGAGCTTCAGTTCTGAACTAAAACTGCTCGGATCTTTTGATGACCACCACATAACCTCTGTTTTAATAGTTTTCACTTCACATCTTAATGAGCACATCCTTTTACGATGGTTTGAGCTGGAGACCTGCTGTTTTTTTTTTTCTTAAACAACAGAATCGACTCTGTCTCACAAGCCATTAGCTTTCTGACAGCGTGTTCTTCTGTTTTTACACTTGTGAACGAAGTTGGGTCAGATTTGGATCAGTCTGAGCCTTTGACTGGAGCATTGCTGCTTTACTTTTGTTGTTTATTCATCGATTCTCATCCTCCCTCTTTGATAGTGGGACACTCCTATTGGTCTGAGTTTATTGTAGTGACAGAATAAAGACAGAGAGACATGGACAATAAGATATTTAGAGCATTAGAGGCTTTGGAGCTGATTTTTCATCATTACTGCTCCAAAGAATGAGCAGAACTCAGATCAGATAAAGAGACAAACTTCAAATCAGCTCTAGAACAACACAAACACATGTGTGGAACTTCCTGTGTTGAAGTTTTCTTTGGTTATTCTGGTTTACAGTGTTTTTATCTAGAAAATAAGGAGAAATTCACTGTGTGTTTTTAGTTTCCTCTTGTTCTCTGAGCTACTATCCCCTATTACAGTGAACAGAGTCTTTACTGAGTCACAGATATAATGAGCTGAGGTTAGTAAGATACCGATTATTTCAGAAGTTGTGTTGGTGCTAAAACCTGTCTAAGCTTGTTTCTGATAGGAGGGGCTCAGACTATATCCTGGTTAGAAGAGAATCCCACTGAGATCAACCACTTCCATGCTTCAGCATTTTTATGTATATGTGTACATAAAAATATATTACAATATATTGTATATTGCCCTACACTTCATCTCTTATTCAGAACAGGCTGAGAGTTTTTATTTTAATGATTAATTCAGACCTTTGTTAGCTTTGCTTTACTGCCTTTGATCTGGAAACATGCTACAAAAAAAAATAAAATAAAATAAATAAAAGTCAATAAAAAAATCATTATCTATCATCATGCAAATGTTTGATCCTTCAACTGTTATTTCCCAAAACACATATTTGTATGTGGAATATGTTTTATCTCATCTATAAAGTAAATGTATTATTATCCTCTTTATAGGATGGATGTTTGAAATAACATCAAATGCGATTACATCTTGTGCTGTGCATATTACATTATATATATTCTTGCCTTACTGTATAAGTTGTATTTTGTATATATTTTTTAGATTGGAGTCCAATAATATATCCTATTGTTCATCATTTGTGTACTTTATATATTTTTTATTCCTCTTATTTTGGATTTTTATGTTCAATAAGGCATCCACTCCCAAAGTAGGAGCAATTTCAGTGCAGCAAAACATTTCATTACAATCCGTGGATGTCACTTCCAGGTGCCTGTTGGTGGGTGTCATGGGTGTCGTCTTCAAATCCGCCTCAGTTCTTTATTGGACTTAACGTCTTTCTATTGGCAGTGGTTGATAGAAAGCGAATGAATGAGAGGGCTGCATTGATTTTCTTTAAGGCTTCACTAAGCACCTGTGTTTGAAGTGTCTGTCGTCAGGAGTACAAGATGGATGGGGTGTAACCCAGGGAACTGCCATCATGTCGGATTATTTATTTATTGTATGTCACCTTCTTCCTTGTATAGACATGTATTTATTATGAGTTATGTTCTGTTATGTTGCCACTTCCTGGTGAATTCCCAACAGTTGCTGTATGCGTATGTAATGAACCTCACCCACACAATAAATAAAGAATACTGCAGCCATGAGTCAGTATGTGGTTGTATGAAGGATTCGTGCACAGAAACATGCAGGTCTGAGTACATTTTACAGTATTGTTGAAACTAATGAATAAATAGACAATTGAGGAAATAGGTAGGAACAGTCTGCCTGCAAACGTGAAGGGAAAAAAAAGGAAAAGCAAGCAGAGTCGGAGGTGGGTTCATCCAGACTCCCCAGAGCACAACACCGAAGCGAGGTATTTCCCAGGCCTCTCATATATTCCTCCGCCGGCTGGTAGTCGTTATATGGTCGGCTAATCAACTTTTAGCTTTTCTCCTGAGCAGCAGCAGCGATGGTGCGAGCCACGTTGAGAGCTCTAATGAAGACATACGAGCGTGGATGTGTGAAGCTGAGATGGATGCTCATAGATCAGCAGCTCTGGAGTGGTCGTAGCTGTCAGTAACAGGGTGGTTATTATCATCAGACTTATTGATTGGTGTGGAGGGAGGTTTTTTTTTTTTTTTTTTCAGTAGCTCAGTAGCTGTGTGAATATCGGTGCTGGCCTGCATGCTATTGTCCTCACAGGGATAAATAAAGTTTCATTGAATTGAATTGAGAAGCACAAGAACACATTCATTTTATGTTTTGGACTTGGGCAGGCATTATTTGATCAGTCTGCTGTTTCTTTTATTTGTATCAAACAAACAAACGAAAAATCTGATCAAATACAAACTCAATTTCCCTGACGGAAGACAATTTTCTTGAAGGAAGTGTAATTCCCTCAGGGTGCATGTGTGCACATGTCTTGGCTAGTTTGTGGTGACTCTGTTTGGTACATGTTCCAGATTTTTTTATTGCTGTTTGTTTTTTTTGTTTTTTTTTTGTGTCACAGACAGTTGTCCCTCCCCCCCAACTTACGATTTTCCAGCTGTATGCATTAATTTTTCACAATATCTGTAAATTAAATGATTTATCATACAGTTTTGCAACATTAGGGATATGCTGAATTAGCTAGTAGTACTTCCTCTTTGTAGTGTCACCATGGCTGTATGGACTACTATCACTGAAATACTGTGATACTGAAGAAAACTTTAAAATGTGACAATTTTCAAGCAAGTTCTGGACATATAAAAAGCTTCTTGACATATGGATATACAAAAGTCAAAATACACAAGGAAATGAATACTTTTTAGACTGGAAATGAGTGAAATCTACAACCAGAACCTTTCTGTTCCAGGAATGGATCCATCCATGGGCCAGGAGAGGAGAACACCCGTCACCCCGTCCTCGTCCTCCCGCTACCACCGCCGGCGGTCCTCTGGCTCCAGAGACGAACGCTACCGATCAGGTAAGAGACAGCGTGGACGTCACTTCCCTCTGCATCTCCTGCCGTCACAACACATCTGTGGGACATCGTATTTTTGTTATGGCTGCATCTGCATCTTAAATAGACCACCTTAAGTAGACTGAACTGTATCAACATAGAACAGAGGTGATCGTAGCAATGGTGATCTCACCTACTGGCATAGAAATATTTAATAATCACTGGTTTAATTGGCTTCATTAATCACCTTATTAGCATAGTGGGTTTTTTGTCTGACATCTTCAGATAGAAATTTTTCATTTTACTTCATAAGTTCTTCCAATAAAGCTGATGATGTGATTAGAATGTGGAATTCTGCCGCACAAATTAACATATCAATAAGAAAATCTGCTTTTATTACCACTAAAACTCCCTAATACTTTAATTCATGACGGCCATATTAATATCGCCCTTGTCTTGTATGTAGATAAGCAGATATAATAATAGTTTATGTGTGTTAATTAGGTGCTCACACCAGATCTTATCATTCCAGATCTTGTCTTAATGGGTACTCTTGGTTCCTATATACTGAGACAGAAGAGAATTAGGACTCTAACATAGTGCTGCAGGAGTGGGATCTGGTTAGCAGTTAAAAAAGCTAAAAGAAGTTGCTAATAAGTGTTAAATGAATGAATGAAAACAAATCTACTCTTCCACCCAAGTGTCAGCCCCTAAGAAACCATCTTTGGAGGAGAAGGTGGAGCTGAGGAGGAGTGAGGGGTGGAGCTGACCTGCTCTGTCCTCTATCCTGATTGGGTAGTGCAGTCTATCAATCACACAATAGCCACGCCCCCTAATTCATCCTCTGCTTTATGGTCTATTTTTCTCTAAATGGACCATCATTTAAAAAATGAACATCATGTTGTATTGAAGACTTGAAACTAGAGACTGAGACCATAAACTCATTAGGAAAACGTTTACTGAGCTAATAAATCAAGGAGAAGTAGGGACATTTTCCCATAGACTTCAATACAATCTGACTTCTTTAACAACCAGTGGAGTCGCCCCCTGATGGTCATTAGAGAGAATGAAGGTTTAAGACACCTAAGACTTAGACGGTAAGTCTAAGCCCATGCTACACCTTTACTGTGTTACTGTGTTTATATAAACTGTTACTGTCTTTGTCAAAGGCTTGGTAACGGTGACGTCATGTGACCGTGGTGTCATTGGTTTAATTTTGGTCTTCTGGTTTCTTTTCCCTGCAGGTCTATAAAGACCTCTACTCTGAACCTCCCTCTGGGTATTTTGGGGGTATTATGCCTTGGTGCCCTGGTTGATATTCTCAGTCTGTGTGTGCAGATCGGGGCTATAGCAAACCCAGTGTCCTGCAAAGATCTGTGGAAAAAGCTTTTGTCAAATCTGTCACAGCCTTTGCAACGTCCATTGTTTGGTTTTGTTCCATCTGGTGTCGACTAAAGATTAATTTAGGATTAACTAAGGATTTCCACATCTTTTCAGTGGCATCTCATTTAAAATTAATCTGAAGGATTTTGTCCTGGAGATGTTTAGGGCCGGCCGTAAAGACATACACTGGTCCAATAAGAACAGAAAGGAGCTGTGGGGTGAAGGTTTGAATCCCTGGACCAGCTGAGAAAACCTGGCTCACTTTGTTTCTCTGTGCTGTTGGAGAGTTTGAGTTTGTTTAAGTTCAACAGAAAATAAATCCTGTGAAAACCTTTTAACCCATTAAATTGAAAAAGAAAAGCTACGCAAGCACCTTTAAACACCACACACACTCATTTTCACACTGCAGTCACACTCAGTCAACCCCATGACAATAAACGCACACTTGAGATTTAAATTACCTCCTTTCCCCTATATAAGCACACACACAAGCCAAACAAATGTACATCTGTGCGCCCCATTCATTCTAACAAATGTCTCACTCATGGCATTATCGGGCCGACAGACAGTCTCTGCATCGTCAGGCGCTTGAGTGTGTGTGTGCAATGGACACCCCTTCAAACAAACCAAGCGATGGCCATGTCGCTGCACTTTATCTCACTCTTAGAAACGCTCATTTACAAAAAGGTCCTCACTGACACTCCCCCAGACTTAGCCGGGGCGTCGCGGGAGCTGCCGTCGAGCCGGGAATGTTTGAGTATGTAAACTGGATGTGAAGCAATGGGACTATGGTGGTCATTGTAACAAGAACACTGCAGGACTAACAGAGAGGCCAGCTGGTCGTCCTGCTGCCGTTTCTCCAGTCTGTCCCCCAGAGCTGTTGCTTTGGTTTGACGGACTGGGTCTAATTTCTCTATTATTGATTGGTTTAGTCAGCCATGTTTATCAGTACAGTGTAAAAATACTTCAGTACAACTAAAAGTCCTACAATCAGAAATTAAAACAGAGGTGTTTTCTGCAGTGGTGATCTCAATGCACTACAACCACAGACTGTCTATGAAAGTGGTTTGTGAGCTGCTTCAAATTTATAATTTGACTGTCGGCCATTTTGTTTTTGTTTTTTAAAGCAGAAGAATGACTTTGGGTCTGTGAAGTAAAGCCAATACTGAAGAACATTAAGCCTTCATTCTATCTAATGACCTCCACCTTTAAAAACAATGGGTGACAATGGGTTGACACTTCACTGCAACTTAAGAAAAATCATGAAAATGGACAAAAACACAAATTGCAGTGTCTCCAGAGAACACAAAAAGTAAAAGACCTAGCTAGGATGGTTTATGCTATGGATTTAATAAAAGTCCACAACCACATAAAGCTTGTGAAACTAGTTTTCAGCCTTTAGCGGTAAAAACTGGTTTTGACTGATTGGTACCATTGTGGATCAAGATGCTCTGGAAGAGAAATCTTTCCTGAAACATTTGATGTTTGTCTCCAGATGTGCACACAGAGGCAGTGCAGGCGGCCCTGGCCAAGCACAAAGAGAGGAAGATGGCCGTGCCAATGCCTTCGAAGCGGCGGTCGCTGGTGGTCCAGACCTCCATGGATGCCTACACGCCACCAGGTAAAGACCCAACTACTGTCTGTTTGCACAGTTTTGTCACATACACCTAAATTAGCTGTTAGCTATGATTAGCAGACACATACATTTGCATCACTCAACAACAGTGTGACTGAACTTTTGCTACAGCGGGTGTCCAGCAGATGTTTCTGTCACATGCCAAATGTTCAGTGCTAATTCAAGATGCTCAACAAGACTAAGGAGAGAAGCCATGGAAGTGGCCTTGTGAGGCGTTCATGCTCAATAGAAACAAAATAAAAATATTTGAATGGAGGAACAACTCAGTGCTAAATAAAGGAACTAACAAAGTATTTCTTCTCATATTTAGTTTCAGGTGATGCCCTGTGTGGTGCAGCAGTGACTTGACTTTAATTAGTGTAGTTGTGCTGTGTTTTAGGCTTGAGATGAGCACTCGTGTTTAGCTAAGCTAACATGCTAGCATGTTTATAAGCAGGTGTTAAGCATAGCTTTAGCTGACAGCAAGTCATTTCACTCTGCCCACACATCCACACTTAAGGTGTTGAGAGCTCTGGCTACTTGGTCAAAGACACAGGCAAAGTTTTTTGGCGCTCTGGCATGGACGAAATAAGCTAGCGAGTTTGTTTGAGCGGCGTAGTTCTTTAAACTGCGTTCAAAGCAAACATATGTTTGCACTAACTGACCACAAGTGGGGCATAAGCTAACCGCACGAAAACATTTAGAGGCGTTAACATTACAGGCGTGTTTGTATCAAGTTGTCAAGTTGTTATTGTATGCTATGGTGCTAGTTAGCATGCAGTTCCCTCCCAAACAGCATCATAGCTCATTACCGTAAAGTTGCAAGGAGTTCAACTGTATCTGACGCCCGCACTGCTCAAGATGTGCCGCCACTACTCGCCATGGCTCATTTGAAAATGAACGGTTTCCAGTCACTTGGATGTTCTTGCTGCTTTGGGTCTGAATGTACTGCGTTGGATGAGCTCACAATGGTGGCAGCAGTAGGAACATCAGGTCGGGGGGGGGGGGGGGTCACCCACCTTGTTACGATTCATCTTCCGTGGACCGTGAATAGCTGTATAAAATTACCATTGTTTATCATGTTTATTCTGCATATGAATTTGAGGCTTATTTGTTTTAAGTCCCTCTGCCTGTATTGGAAGGTGACTCCGACATGTGCGGAGTGTATCCTCTGGGAAAGACAGTCAGTCAGTCAGTCAGCGAGTGTGACAGGCAGCTGGAAACTTCCACATTGAAGTTTGAGGAGCATTTTCATTTTAAATTTTGACGGATGCTGAACTTTTAAACCTTAGAGGTGAAATAAAAGATAAAGATCCTGTGGTTGAGTGGGACTGAAAGGGCCAGTCCCCTCTGCAAAACCCGGAGATTGATGTGCGCCCCCATGAGTCGGCCATCTTGAAATTCCTGGTCATCACACGCTGCAGGCGCTGCGACGGTATTATAAGAAGACTATGCTTTTTTCCTTGTAATTTGTCCGATCTCTTTGCTCAGGGATAACAGGAATGTGACAGTGAAGCGACACAAAGCCTCAAAGCCATTATTCACTCCGAGTGACACTGATGATAAAATTCATTTATTGGCTTTACAGCAACTTCTTTTACTTTATCGCATCGGGCTTATTACGGCTCTGAAGACTATGGACATATAATGAGAAACGGATTCTGTGTGTTGCAGTTTAATCCCTAAATACTTTATGGACATCTTTTATGGCGTACATTGCCACTGAGTGACAAAAGCCTCAGAAAGTGAATAAAGCTATTTTATGCAGTCCCTTAAAACCATAATACACTTTTTTTTTACCACACACTGTCATGATGTTATATAATATTAGTTACTGTGGATACTAATTTACATTTAGCAGTTTGAATTCATTGATGTTTATGGAGTATAACCAGGCCTGCTGTGCAGAGGGTTTACATCAAGGTCGTCCACTGGGCAGCAGATCCATTATAAATACCAGGCTGTGGCTCCAAGAAAACCTCTGTTGAACTATGCACCAAGGCTTTAGGCTCTAAATGACAGTTCTCTTTTATCGAAGGACTGAAAATTAAAAATGGTTGGATGTTTTGTGGCGTCGCAGTCCAGCAGGACGACTGAAAACAAGCAGTTTCTAAAAATTTGATGGTGTCCTGGTGGTGCAGTTTTTAACACTATCATTACCTGGTTTGATTTGTGGCCTGTTTAAACATGAAAGACAGAAAGATTGTTTTTGTATTTGCCTTATTGTCAGTTAATCCCAAGAACAAACCTGTAACTGATGACTTTCCAGTCCTGACTGTGGCTCCGATTTATGTTTTTTCCTGCTGGAAATATAAATCATTTTTATAAATGTCACAAAATTAGAGGTTCAATTTAAAAAAAGGCTCAGAAATTTCCTACAACATCTGGACGCTGTATTTTCCAGAACGTATGTCTCAGATGGGAGGAACTAGTGGGATCAGGGACTATTTTCAGCAGCGGATTAATCCAGATTTGGCGATGTTGTGAGTATATTTGTGGCAGCAGGATGATGTGTTTGGGTTAATAAACCGTGTGTGTTCATGGTGATGAAGGAAAAGTGTAACAGTGGTCAGGGTGTAGATAAACACACATACACACACACAACTTGTTAGGACACATTAATGTTTGATTTTCATGGGATTTATTCAAAAAAGGAAAATATCAATATAAAATATCACCTTTATACTTTATTATTTAAGTATTTTACTGATTTACTGGCATCACTAACACTTCAAGCTGTGTATTTATGTGTTAATAAAGCACATCAATATTACACTCACATATTTTAGACACACATGCACAAAGGCAACAATTAACAACCACAAACATACATCATTCAGAAATGTTGACAATGCATTTTCCTGACACAAATACACAAACACACACACTCACGTGCAGAAAATTCACATGATTTCTCTTCCATTTTACACAAGACAAGGTAAACAAGCTGCGAGGACTCACAGAAATACACACAGTCCTTGCTGCAGATTTAGAAAGCGCACGTCCTGAGGGAGCGGTAAAAGTAGTCTCTCTCGCACACACACACACACACACACACGAACACACACGAACACACAGCTTCCTGCCAGTTCCCGAGGTTCATCCGAGGACAGCAGAGGCACGTGTTGCTGAGCAGAGATGACAAGTCGACTGATGTGCCCACGTTGGCTTCTCACCGCTGCACTTTCTCAATTTGTCAATTTCTCGACACGTCATTAAAAAAATTCAAGCTTTGTGTGGAGCCACTGAGCCTCATCATCATCATCATCATCATCATCATCATCATCATCATCTCTCTTTATGTTTGCTGCCTCGTCATGTGTTTTTTCCTCAACATGTTTTGTGCTTTGTCACTGGAAGTCCCCGCGGGGTCCCAGCCGATAACGAGACCAATCAGGCGTGTCGGCAAAGCACCATGGGAGTTAACATGTCGAGACCGCGTCTACTCCCGTGGCATTTTAAACCGCAAATGTCAGCTGTAATCCGTGACGAACCGAACGCAAATGTCACCTTTTAATGTAACAGACACCAAACAAGGAAAAAATCTTTGGTTTAATAATTAAACTTTAGCTAAAGTTGTTGAAGTTTCCATCAACTGCTGCTTTTTTAATTTTTGAACTGGCGTATTTATGTGTTTTGAGATCATTGTTCGTTCCCTGAGTGAAACTGATTTTATCCGTTAAACATCCCAAAACATTAACTGCAGGTTTAATTTTGTAACCTTTTCATATTGAAATGTCTAAAAACAACTAGACCTATGTTACATTTTTCGTTGAATTGTATTCTTACATTTTCCCAAATGTTTCAGAGAAATCTGTAAATTTAATCATGGCAATTAGCGGTTTCAGTCCAAAAAAGTGGTGAAAATTTACCTTTTATCCAGTTTTAAGCCTAATTTTTAAGATACACCATGGTTATTTTCAATCATTTATCATAATGTACTAACTATGGATGTCGGGACAAAAAAGCTAAGTGATGTTTGGCAGCCGAGCTCCCAGCCCCTCCATGACATTGCATTGGTGAATAAGTGATTTTTAATGTGAACCTGCTTAAATTTTTGAGTGGTCAAAAAAAAGATATGGCAGAGAAACCAAATCCTGCAGGGTTGGATGGTGGTGCTTTGTTGTGACGTCACAAAGTTCCATTAGTCCTGACGGCTGGTTTTAAGGCTCAGTTTCTGAGAACAGGCTGTGAGCATTTCTCTGTGACTGAGACCTTTGATACTTTCACAGTATTAATATAGAACCTAGACCTGCTTTATAATCAAAGACCACATGGAGGTCTACCTTTAGACTGTATGGACCTTTAACATCTACCTTTAGAACGTATGGACCTTTAACATCTACCTTTAGACCGTATGGACCTTTAACATCTACCTTTAGACTGTATGGACCTTTAACATCTACCTTTAGACTGTATGGACCTTTAACATCCACCTTTAGATGGTATGGACCTTTAACATCTACCTATAGATGGTATGGACCTCTAACATCTACCTTTAGATGGTATGGACCTTTAACATCTACCTATAGATGGTATGGGACATTTAAGTTTGAGGACGTGCTTCTTTTTGTTGTCTTTGTTGGGGTGATTGAGAAACACACACATCCAGTACCCGGTTGTATGCGTGTGTGTGAGAACTGGGTCAACTGCTGTTGTTATTCATATCACCACTATCAGTCTCATAGAGCTGTGGGCATTATGGAAATTGCATGCAAAATGTGTGCACACAAATCCACGCCCATGCACAAACACGTACTCGTACTTCTATCTTTGTGAGGACACTCCTTTTACCCTGACCCTAACCATCAGCCTAAAAACAAGTCCCTTAAACTGGTATTTAAAGGTGTGATGAAAAAAAAAAGCAAGGATTGGCCAAAATGTCCTCACTTTGTCAGGAAAATGCTTTGTTTTTGGTCCTCACTTTGTAGCATTTACTTGTACACACACACACACACACACACACACACACACGCACACACACAGAAAACCAGCCTTACTCCATGCCTCCCCTGTGGCGACTCTAAACAGATGGGAGCTGAAACCTTTCCAGGCTACAGACAATAGACTGTGACATACATAGACACTGTGTTTGTCTCTAAATATAACATACTGTCTAACACAGTATCAGGCCTGCACCAATTAAAGCTTTCAGATTCAAAAGTAGTTTGTCTTCTTTAATATCCATTGTCCTTTTTTTCATCGTTTTCATCCTCAGACACTTCCTCAGGCTCGGAGGGCGAAGGTCAGGGCGACGGTGATGAAGGAGAGGGAGGGGATGGCGAAGAAGAGGACGGAGGAGGCGGTGGAGGGACCTCGTCCAGCCGAGAAGGGAGCATCAGCATGGAGCACTGGATCAGCCGGGCCATCCACGGCACCTCCTCCACCACAACCACCACCTCCTCCACTGCCTCGTCCTCTTCTTCCTCCACACGCAGCGGCGGCAGCGGGGCGGCCGGCGGCAGGCTGGCCGACGTCCTGGCGCAACACGTCCACATCTCCGCCCACCACCACCACCTCCGTCATCACCATCACCACCACCACCACCACAAGACAGGTATGAGGCTCGGACTGAGGCATGACATGATGGTCTGAGTGTCGCTAATCCAAGAGATAATCTTGACTCCTTCAGACAAATCTGAGCACAAGATACAACTTTAGCAAACGGACCTTTATAACAAAAGCTAGAGAACCAAAGCCACATCTAAACTCACATTACAGAACTTATTAACCACCTCCAGACATCTTTACTAAACACCAGCTTTAGCCAAATCTACACCCAATGAGAGTACAAACACCTTTAGTCGAACAAATAAACCCTTTTCCGAAGACCAGAGACTCTGAACTAAATCTAATCCATTGAAACTTCCTGTCACCCTAAACCAACCTCCCAGCAGGAAAACAGCCGGTCACCAACATACGGCGACCCAGATTTAATGATACACAGATATATTTTGACGCTGAGTAAGACCGAGACCTCTGCAGCAGTGTCCAGATGTTCTTGGACAAATAAGAAAAAACATTTAGGAAAATACAAAGTGCATTAGCAACAGTCCAGAAACATGTTACCAAATCACCTTTTAGTCGAGTCAAGCCGAGTGACAAACTCTTCAGATCTGGTACAGATGATTCGGCCTCTTCAAAGTCCAGACACCCCTAAGTGAACTTTTGAACCAACCCAGACCCCCTTTTTACAGCTACTAGCAAACCTGAGAAAAAAGAAAGAACAGACTATCTCTGATGACCTGGGTGTGGTAGTTGCGTTATAACTAATCCCACTACTTTCAGGCTTCACAGGAATTAAAACACTGTTTCAGTCCCAAAAGGCATAAGAAAGTGCTTTACGCATAATTTATACAAAGATAGATTTGCATGGAGGCGATCATTTATTTTTAAAAATAAAACAAAATAAAGATAAAGACCTCAAGCCTGGTATATTTGATATTTATCATGCAAGAAATTATTGCAAAAGAAAGATTTAACATGACAACTACCTGAATCTGAATCTCTTATATTTTGGAGTTTTGATGAAGAAGCGTATTAATAATAATGTTCTAACTCTAAACTGAGAAACCACCAACTGATGAAGTCTTTGTGTTTCAGATGTTGAGTTTTCAGTAAATACAATAATACGAATCTTATCTTCTGTTTATTTCTTCTGATTTTAGCTTCTTGAGATCCAAATAATAAACCGTTTTATTAAAGACGACCCCCTTCAGGTCCCTGGGTCCCAGTCTGGAAACAACAAGGCCAAAAAAAACCACAGCTTCACTTCAAAGCTCGTCTGATTTGGTCTTTAAATAAAGCAACTATCCTTGAATTTATTCTTAGCTGTAGGTGAAGTTAGTTGGCTGTAGAGAGGTTTCTAATAAAACTGTGTCTGTGTGTGTGTGTGTGAGTTGGGGGGTGGGGGTTGGGCTAACTTCAGTCTTTGAAGTTTAATAGTGTGAACAGGGGGTGTTGGGTGCGGTGTGTTTAGGTGGAGGGCCGTATCCTCTGTGTTTATTGTTGGTCATTCGTCTGAAATCACCACAGAGCTTCACCTACAAAACCTTTTGCTGCTGCACAGATTTTGGGATTTGTTTGAAACTCAAATTTTTGTGTTCATTTCCGCTATCAAAGAGCGCGTCTCAACATAAACGCAACATAAAAGTTTTTAGTTCTGAGCATCTCAGAAAATTAAATCAGAACAGTAATACATAACGACCTGGTTATGGCAGTTGCATAATAACTAATCTTTCAGGCCTCACAGGAATTAAAACACGAGCAAAAGGCTAAGAGAACGCTTTACATACAATTCATACAAAGACAGATTAATGTGAAGATGATACATTATTGAAAGAAAATAAAAATAAATTAATTGTATCTTAAAATGTCTGACTTTACAGCAGAAATAAACATGTTTACAGTCTGTTTCGGTCTCTAAAGGTCATTTCTTCCTTTAGGACAACTGTATACCCTAGCCCTAACCCACAAATGTGACATGTAACCAAAGTTTCAGTTCCACACATGCCCCGCCTCTTTGCCCATCAGCCACTGCCAAGTTGATGACAGCGAAGCAGCCCACTCTGAGCTTGAAAGCAGCTTTCAAGCTCAGAGGCTGACATCACAGAGACTACATCCATCTTTATTTACAGTCTATGGTTCTCAGATGAGTCCTTTGAGTGTGTATTTAATTTCCTCTAATTTAAAGAAAAACATTGCGTATCTAATCCATTTTATGAAGCATGGTGTTGACTGTTGCCTCCAGCAGAGAGAGTAAGCCTTCTACCAATTAAGGAGGGAAATGCTATAACCATTTGAGCCTTGCTTTTAATAGAGCAGGCTTCAGGCGGAGATTTTTCTCTAAAATATACTATATCTGTAAAAATTAAATATACTAGACCAGAACGTGGAAAGGTCAAAGAAAAAACAAAACATAAGTATGACCTGCAGGTTGGATTAAGATCGAAGAAGGGTTTAGTTAAAGTCGCCCTTGAAACAAGTCTTAAGCTGCATCAGACTGTGGCAAAGAGAAAACGCCCATCAGTCATTATTTAGTTCTTTTCCCAGGTCAGTTCCTCCTTTTTCAAACACCAACTCAAAGAGAAAGTGGAAGCTGAGGCTCTCTGTTGGTAAATCTGTAAATGAAACAGCAATTTCATTCATTTAGTGTCATTCAAAGCTGTAAAATTTTTACCAGCGACAGATTCCAAACATGTTCTAGCCATTTTTAACCCCATTGATCAGATACACTCCTAAAAATCATGTTGTATTTAGAGCCTCATTGCTCCGCAATGGTTTAAACTGGAGACATGTTATTTTACTTTAGTTGATCAACTCATGAACAAAGTTAGGTCAGATTTGGATTTGGACGCTCCTATTGGCTCCAGTGGGTGATGTCACAGCCAATCAGAGCGTCTCCTTCAGAGGCCTAGCTGTCAGCTGCTTGTAGCCAAAGTCAATGGGATCAATCC
>CM076662.1:21458643-21471639 GCA_038496675.1 Rachycentron canadum | reverse complement strand
AGCTGATTTTTCATCATTACTGCTCCAAAGAATGAGCAGAACTCAGATCAGATAAAGAGACAAACTTCAAATCAGCTCTAGAACAACACAAACACATGGGTGTAACTTTTTGTGTTGAAGTTTTCTTTGGTTATTCTGGTTTACAGTGTTTTTATCTAGAAAATCAGGAGAAATTCACTGTTTTTTTGTTTTTTTTCTTGTTCTCTGAGCTACTATCCCCTATTACAGTGAACAGAGTCTTTACTGAGTCACAGATATAATGAGCTGAGGTTGAGCTGATTCTGAATATGTGGAGACTTAAAAATGACAACTTTTTAGAGAAAAGCACAAAGGGATGGAAAAGGGGTTAAATTTAGATTTGAAGACTGTCATGGAGGGAAAAAAAAGCTCCTTCTGACTGAGACACAACTTGACTCCTCTTTTCAAGATTCCCCTCCCTTCTTGTTCCTCACATGCAGGCCTTTTAACCCACCTCTCCTTGAGGAGGAGAAGGGCAGTGCCAGCTGGTACGGTAGAGAACGGAAAGTCTGGGCCGCGACGCTCCGGTAAGTTTGAGGTCGGAGCATGGCTGGCCGAGAGCCGAGACGCAGGGGCGGCCCTCTGCCATCCCTTGGCACAAAGCAGAGATGTCGTATTCTTCCCTCATAATTTTCAGTGAATCATCTCCCCCCTCGGCGTCCTCCGTCATATGCTTGCTGTTCAAGTCAGTTGTTCCCTGCTAATTAAATTTGTGCTTAGCCGTGTTGTGAAAGTTGAGAAAGCACACATTTCAATGCTAACCTTGTTGGGAAGAGCATTGAGCGGTGTCGCAGATGCATGAGAGCAGCTTCTAGAGTGTGAGTTGTTGATGGGGGAAAATCAACAATGCTTTTAAAGAGCCTCGAGCCAAGCAGCTTGTCTGAATGAGTCGTCTCTGTAGTCAAGGTTGTCCTGTTTGCCGTTGTATATTGATTTGGCTAATTATGCAGCATGTTCTTAGTTGTTTGCTCAGCCAGAGTCAATCTGCTTTCAGAATGGCTTTTCATCTAAGCCAGAAAGCAGATGGTGGTGGAATGTAGGCTGTTCGCCTCCTTCCACTTTTTAGTTTTGTGTCAGTCTCTTGTTTTATGCAGCATTCTTACAATCTGCTGCCTGGAATCACAAATACTGTATCAAAGAGTGAAACTGCTGCTTTTGTCTGGTGATGAAAGTTCTCATCATCAGCCAGATTTAAAGAAAACCCAAATAACATGGACTCATCCAGTAATATTTGAAGAAGGGCTTAGTTAAAGTTGCCCTTAAAACAAGGCCTAAGCTGCATCAGACTGTGGCAAAGAGAAAACGCCCATCAGTCATTATTTAGTTCTTTTCCCAGGTCAGCTTCTCCTCTTCAACTTATCATGTCATAAAGTTGAAATCAAACCAACTGAAAGAGAAAACGGAAGCTGATGCTCTCTGTTGGTAAATCTGCAAACGAGGCAGCGTTTTCATTCATTTAGTGTCATTCAAATGTCTGACTGACGACTGAGCTGTAAAAATTTACCACCAACAGATTCCAATCATGTTCTAGCCATTTTTAACCCTATTGATCCCAAAGGAAGCAGACACACTCCTAAAAATCATGTTGTATTTAGAGCCTCATTGCTCTGCAATGGTTTAAACCGGAGACATGTTGTTTTACTTCAGTGGATAAGCTCATGATCGAAGTTAGGTCAGATTTGGAGCAGTCTGACCTTTTGACTAGAGCATTCCTGCCTTGCTTACTTACTTTGTGTTCATCCATCGATTCTCATCGTCCTTCTCCTACTCAGTGTGGGAAAACCTCAAGACTCCATTGGCCAACTTGATGCTCGGCACAGCTCCATGTCTGGCCTTTGTTTCTTGAAGATTGCTTGAGAAAGCACAGTGACCCAAGCTGCTGGGAACAATGAGCATTCACTAAAAGAAAAGGGTCAAGACCAGACTTTTAATCAGCCATTCATCGTTGCCAGAAAAATATATACCCTGAATCCATTAACGCCGTTCACCGTCTGGATGAGATCTGTTGGGATGGCGTGGTAGCTTCGCCTCCTGTCATTGCTGTATATCCTCTGGGGGAAAACTCAGTGGTCTCTACAGAATAACAGCTCAGCGGTTTGGGAGCAGCCCTGGATGTTACTCATCAAGCGTCTTTTAACAGTGCTTCTCGACTCGTAGCACTAATCCTGCCTTCTATCTCTCTGAGGGGCAGTTTTTCTTTTGAAAGGTTGCTGGGTAAAGTTTAAAATCAAATCAAAGAGTTGAAAACAAAACAGAATAAATAAAAGTGAAGTGAAAACACCAGACTGGATATACGTAAAACCCAGTTACCTCAAAGCCAAGAGTCAACAAAGTCCAAAAGGTTCTCAAAACTTACTAAGAGGCATCATCAGCTCAGGTCTTTAAGCTTGTTAGTGGTAGGTTTAAAAGTCCCGGGGTGGAGGACCTAAGAGCTTGACCTCTGGTGTGTGGAGGAAGGAGATCTGTATTTTGGGGCTTGGAGCTTTGCAAAGCTCTAAAAGCAAGGACAAACATTTAAAAATGCATTCTCAAATTAATGGAAAGTCAGTGCAAAGATGTTAAAATGGGTGTTACATGTGACCATCTGTTGGATTTTTGTTAAAAGCCCGGCAGCAGCAGCATTTGGGGCAGTTTGTAAACGGCAAAGGGAGAAAGAGGAGAGTCACAATAATCCAAATGTGATGAAATCCTTTCCTTTCCATTTGTGACCATGGATCAAAGTTGGGCTACATTTTGTAAATGAGATGAACAAGATGTAGTCAGTGTCCTAATATTGAAAGTCATAGTGTGATCGAAGACAATGCCAGGATTGCACAGACTGGGTCTAGAGGAGGAGGACAGGTCACCAAGGTTTAGCTTGATTACCGAAAGGATGTTTTTAGTTTTTGCAAATCACTGTAGGAAGTTGTTTGACATTCAGTACCTGATGGCATTTAAACAGTTCATCAGTATGTTCAGTATGTATCAGTTTGTGCAGCTGAATGAGCAAGTCTGATTTAAAAGCAAGGCATGGTTTATTTATTTGCATCGCTCTTTAAACAACAGGACAATCCACAGATAGGAAGGTGAAGTCATTCGAGAGTCTTTGCCCCAGTTTGTGCCTTTTTTTGTATTAGTATTCACAAGGAACCATCGATTTTTAGATAATTAACCGGCGATGCTTGAAAAACCCAGAAGGTCAAAAATTCAGTTCTCTGATCCACAAAGACCTTTCTAACCACCTACATGAAAAACTATTCCATCTGCAACCTCCTGAAAACAAATAGTGTCTGTGCACCTGAACTGTAACAGCAAATACTTTGTGCAGGATTCTGCCATCCATTTCTTTACCAGTTTCCCTCCCTCCTCCCAATCAAAACAAAGATGGCAGCTTACTAGCTACATGAGTAGGAAGCAGTTGAGCTCCCATTGAAGCTCAACTGCTCAGGAACAGACTGTGGTGCTGATGTCAACTGGAGACAAATCCTGGAGCTGCGCCACAGATGGTGAATAATGGAACACCTGCTGGGACACGCCGACAGAAGCCAGGGTTATTTCACTGGGTTGTTGGCACGTTTCCTGACTCATAGTTAGAGATGCAGTCTGTGACGAGGCGTCATTGGACCATTTCCAAAAGGTTGTGATGCTCTGATTTTTTTTTTTTACATGAATGAAGACAACAGCCTGTGTTTGTGGATTTATATCAACTGTGGCATCCCAAGTCTCGGGAGCGCAAGAAAGCAAAGCGTTTCATCGTGGACGAATGGCTAGAGCATGTGCCATATGGGTATTCTGAGGCCTGGGCAGGAGGTCACAGGTTCAACTCCCAACTGGATGGATCAATTACTGCTTGTGGATCCCATGGAAATTGTTGGGAATTATTGGAAGTGCTGGGTCTCTGTAAATAATTTTGGAAAGTGCCTTGAGATAATTTCCTTGACTTGAATCCCCCACTTTCTCTCCACTGTACCTTTTGAATAAAGGTATAGAAAGGCCAAAAAAAGAAGAAGAATGTGAAGTTTTCAACTGAGTAAGCTGATCCTTACATAAATGTTTTCAGTCATAGTGAAGGTTTGGTTAAACTATGGAAACAATAGCTGTTTTGTCTGCTCTGTTTTTACCATAACTTATGCAGATTGACTCCTCGAACAGCTTTGGTGAATGTTCTCCTCCACTGATGCATTGACATCTGACTTTTCAAGGCCATTTTCAAGTTACCTTTTTTTTTTTTTTTTTTACCAAGGAACTGTTTAAATATGTGGACAAGCAAAACAAGTTCTGACGCATCAGGAAAAATCCCCACAGTCACAATCTGACAAGACTTTGGGTTAAAGTCAGCAGCTGAGTCAATCAAATCACCAGTTTGTCTCTGAGGGCAAATACGAGTCTGGATTTGGATAAACAAAATCTTGCTTGAGAAAAAAAACGTCCATTTGCTGATTAAGTTTACCATAGCCATAACATTATGACCTCCTGCCTCATACTGTGCAGGTCCTGACCCTGGAGGCCTGGACTCCTCTAGTCCTGAAGTTGTGAGGTGGAGTCTCCATGGATCAGACTTGTTGGTCCAGCTCATCCCACAGATGCTGGATCGGACTGAGATCTGGGGAATTTGGAGCCGAGTCGACACCTTGAACTGGTTGTTGTAGCAGAAAAAGTCTTGTGACGTGTGGCCTTTGAACCACAATCTCTTTAACCACGAAACCACCTTTAAAACCTCCTTGACCCACAGTGGGAGACATCCACGAATCAGCTCCCTCCGACGTCTCTGATTGGTATTCCAGCAGTGAGGGAGCTGTTTGTTGTGTTCATCATCATTCTCCTCATCCGGGGCTTGTATTCCTCCCTGTCACACATCATCATCAATGCATTTTGATGAGGTCACTGGAGGCGTGTGCATGTACAACCAGTCCAAAAGAAGGACACATAGTCCTGCACACGCACACACACTTTCCCACATAGATAAACAACACAGGACTTCAGACAGTGTGTGCCTAGTGTGGCTCAAGCAGACAGCCCAGATGTTGCAGAGACAGCGTGCTACAGTAATTAGCATGCCTGTGCTGTGCGCTGCAGTATTGATATGCAGCCCGTGTCTGGATAAAGAATTCTGTTTGGTCTCTCTGGCTTTGGCTCGACGCTTTGCAGGGAATCATCTCACCCCCTTTTTTTCTCCTCACTACATATCTTCGCACTCAGTTTAATTTTTGCCAGGTTTTTATTGGCGTGAGTCGATGGCAGAGAACCAACTTTTCCAAAAGCGTCTCATTGCGTCTAAAAGTTGTTGGGATTTCTCTGCCTTGTCATAGAGCTGTCAAGGTGAGAAATGGAGTGAATAGATGACAGGAAATGTGAGAAATGAGGCCACAGAACTGAGACACCAAGTTAGATGAGGTTGCTATTTTCTAATGAGACAATAAAACGTGATGTAATCATTTGAATTTAAATCATTTTTCAGATGAATTTTACCCTGAAGTGTAAATTAATGTCTTGATATACATGTCTACGTGTATATATTTACACTATATAACCATCTAACTGTCCATATAGAATCTCACTATCTCGTCCAGAGAATAAGTGATGATGAAATATTAAGTAAGAGGGAGACTGAGAGATCAGAGCAAAAATAGATCTTTGTTCTGCTACTGTTTGTGTGACTGAAAAATAAGCACGTAATAAAGAAATAAGTAAATAAGTACATTTTAGAACATATTTTCAGTCTAGTCCCTCAGCTCCAATAAAGAGAGGTCTTAAGAGTAAATAATCCAGTGATGTTTTAGACAATACTGAGCAACAGTTTGGGGAAGGACCCTGTGCACAGAGCCTGACAATCACCAGTGAACCAGACCTTGTCGCCAGCATCAGTGCTGGACCTCACGAAAGGCCTCGCGGCTGAATGGGAGTAAATCGCTGCAGCCAACTTCAACATCTGCTGGAAAGACCGAAACCAGAGGTTAATGCTGACTACTACACATGTTGAAGGTGTCAGAATTCAGGATTCGTGTTTGAATTTATACATATAATATAAAAATATATGATATATATATAATATATAGTCCAAATATTACTATATGATCCTGAGAGTCTATTTATTAAGATCCAACAGCACCAAAACTTAATATGATATGAGTCTTTTTTTGTAACATAGATTTATATATTATTATCAGTATTAGTAATAGTAGTAGTAGTTTTTTTTCTTAAGTTACAAATTCTATTCTAATCAGAAAACACAACTCCCTCAACCATTTTCATAATTTTATTATGATTAATAAATTGACTGGTTTGTTAGAAAAGTGATGTTTTTCTATTTGTAATTCCAAGTCATTTGTTATGATTCATATTTCTTGAGGGGATGGACTTTACATTTTTCCCATTTCCAACATCAAAGGTCTCGGAAAATCTAAGGAAATAAGATACAACTGATCTGCAGATTAACGCTGGAAAGTTAAATATGACAGAAATAATTGGTGACGACCGAGAAGGGAAAATGACTTGGTGGTTAATGGTGGAGTGACTCAGACTCCACAGGTCTAGTTAACATCCTCCATGAACGACCATCAAAATACCCAAAATTGTGAATATTGAAGGTTTTAATCACATGAAAAGATGAGCTAGATGCCAACAGTATAAATCAAATTCAGTCTCACTAGTTTAAAAAAAAAAGACACAAATGATGTAATGTCATCATTGGGTTTAATTATGGACAACGAACAAGTGGATCCTGCATTGGCAGCACGTCTGAATGAGAGGCCTCGGCTGTAACTTCCTTTGCTGCCTCTTCACTGAGGGAACCTTCATGCTGTGAAGGGCGGTGGGCTGAAGTAGTTTGATCCCTTTTATCTCCTGGTCCTTGACTGAGGCAGCAGAGCTCGATGTGGGAAGCTGAGAGGGAATAAGCAAACAGGGAGGCAAGAGTTCAGGCTTAAATCAAATGGCCACGACGTTTCATTTCTCTGGAGGTTCTTTTAGAACTGAAGCAAAAAAAAACGTACATCCTCCATTTGTGATTTTCTAATGCAATCAAATCAAAAGTTCAGTGAAACGTTGACTTTTCTTAACATCTGGGAATTTGTTGAGTATATATGTTGGAATATTTTGATTACGTCCTGTTGCGTACTTCTACACACATGGTCAAAAGAATCAATCAATCGAATCAAGCACGTGATTACACACATACTCACATGGCTGTGTAGAATCAAAATATTCCAACATATATACTGTTCATGTTCAGTCTCACGTATGTGAGACCTCAAAAGCTCAAGAAGTTTAATGCTATTGACTTTTAAAGAGTTATTTGTAAGTTTTGCTTTTGGGCACTCTAGGGCTGAAAAGTGAAGCCAATGCCTTAAACCTGCATTAACTAATGGACTTCAATGGCAAATCTGCTGGTGTAAAAATAACTAATATATTAGCTCAGTAAACGTTTTCCTAATGAGTTTATGGTCTCAGTCTCTAGTTTCAAGTCTTCAATACAACATGATGTTCATTTTTTAAATGATGGTCCTTTTAGAGGAAAATAGACCAGAAAGCAGGGGATGGATTAGCTACCCTGTGATTGATCTGTCAATCTGTCCATGGTGGATCCCGCCCTCTCCCAGTGTCAGCTGGGATTGGCTCCAGCCCCCTCCCCGTCTATATGGATAAGCGGCAAAGGTAATAGATGGATGGATGGAGGTGGGAGCAAATTATTCCAATTAAGACTCAACTGAGGGCTAATTCTAGCCAACTACTGAGCTGATATGAGCCACGATCAAAGGTCTTCACACAACAACAAAAAAAAAAACTGAAATGAGGCAAGATCCATTTCTGCTGTCACATTGATTATGACCCTAAAACACACACGAGTGATTGAACACAAAAACACACGCTGTACCTACATGAGTCCCCATTTAGATTCACCACACATCCTCCTCCCTGTATCATTTCATGCTCCAACCACTCAAAGTAAAGAATCTCTTGGGCTGAACAGTAAATACCGTTTGATGTTACTGAACAGCAGCCGACCCTCATGACAGAGGTGGATGTGCGGTATGTGAGTCATGGTGGGAGCTTTGAAACATCAGGCAAACCAGATAGGCTGAAACTCAACCTAAATGTAGCACAAAATAGAGGGTGAAATGACCTAAAAACAAATGTTGGGATGTGGGCGTTGAAGGAAATGGAATCAAATTAGTTTTTTTTTTTTTGGTGATGACAGGTAGTTTGAGACAATTGGGGTTTTTGTTGGTGGTTCAGGTGGATGTTGAATGTGTGTCAGTGATAGATCGTCCAAACACAGATATTAACCAGGTGTTTCAGTTCTCCTGTGTTTTAGCTGATGGTTTAGTGTCCATCATCATTCATTATATAATCAGTGGATTAATAATATTATCTAATGATAAGTTTTTCTAGTTGCTGCAAAACGTCGTGTGATTGACAGACTGTACCACCCAATCAGGATATAGTACAGAGCAGGTCAGCCCCACCCCTCACTCCTCCTCAGCTCCACCTTCTCCTCCAAAGATGGTTTCTACTGGTTTAAAAAACAAAAACAAAAACAAAATCAGGCATCAAAAAGAAACTTCCATTCAGCTTCGACTGCTTACAGTGCTTCTACTTTAATTGTTGCTGCCAAATGACATTTCAGAAGCAAGTGGTTATTTCAGTTTGTGGTGTTTACAGCTGCAACACTTAAATCTTCTGATAATGTTCCTGTTGCATTTCAAGCTAACTGGTGTGTCGAAATCCTTATTATCCTTATGTCTTATTATCCTATAACAGTGGGATGTCTATTTGAACTAACAACATAATTAACCCCAATCGCTGTCATGTATCTGCACAGTCGAAATCTAGCTAACTTTAACACCAGGATGTGTGGGGGTGTGGGACTACTAACCAAGCCTCCCCTCCCTTCCCCATTTTCTCACATCCCAGAGAACCACTCTGCCCCTCCAGATGTCACCGGTTACACCAATAACACCGCCAACACCACCGCCACCGATGGAATCCAGGTGGACAGAGCCCCGGGCGCCGGCACTGCAGCCCAGAGACAGACGCCCAAGTACGGCAACGCCGAGCTGATGGAGACCGGAGATGGTGAGTCAGCAGCCGTGGAGTGGAAGAAATGATAATAACAACAATAAGAAAATGACTCTAATGCTTTAACACGCATCGTTATATTCATTCATTATCTGCAAATATGACTGATCATTCTTATGTCTTTAAACTTTATTGATTAAATCATAAAACCAGGAAGGTTTACTATTTAATTGACTCTGAAAAGGTATTTAGAGATATTGAGAGAAAATCAATATAAGATGATTAGTTCATTCAGATTTCTTTATGAGATAAATACAGATATGAGGAGTTTATTACAAAGTTCATTACAAACTATAGAACAATTGTATTTACTGACACTGCCATTATATCTGTGATTAAGAAACTTATTGAACCCTTGATGTATATACTTGGGCTGAAAATTAATAATTTCATTGCTGATTAATCTTAATTCATACATTTCATATTTGCAATTTCTCAAAATTGAAAAGAAATCGGTGCTATTTTTGCTTGAAAATTGACTTAAATGATTAAAAACAAAAATGTGATCAAAATAGTTTTCAAATTAATTTCCATCAAGGAGGAAGGTAAGTTTTGTCAGAACAGAGCATCAAACTCTTTTTGCTCAATTAAGCCCATAGAAGTGTTTATGCTCCTTTGGAGGGACACTCCTATTGGCTCCGGCGGGTGATGTCACAGCCAATCAGAGTGTCTCATTCAAAGGCCTAGCTGTCTGTGAAATATGAAACTTGGTGACATTTTTAAAAATGACATCTTTATAAATAAAAACACGAAGGTATGAAAAAACAGAAAAGATTCAATGTGACTCTAAAATGGGATTCTCGTGCATCAAAAAAGTTTTTTGCCCACTTCAAACAGACAGGTTCTTCGGTGATCTCTACTTTTGGGAAAACCGAAGTTCATCGGATGTCCAGTCTGACTCATCTGGTTGGGGAAATAACGGATAAGTCGTCAGGTGCTCTGGCTCCAGTCGATACAGTTAAATGCAGCTCACAGCGAAGCAGCCTCACGGACGGGAGCCTTATTGTGATGTTTGGCTGAAAGAGACGAAGCAAAGCCCAGGCTCTCTTTCAAAGCACCGAGCGGATTTCATCAGAGTCTGAATCTCTTTATTGTCAAGCTTACAATGGCTCCGGCGCCTTTTTGTTTCCAGAGATGAGCTTTAGTCAAACGCTTGTATCATAAACTGTTTGTCTTTGGATTTTTAGGGATTTAACTTTTGATTCACAGTGTGGGAGCAGAGATTTCACTTAAATCTGTTGCCCTCTGTTTGTTCCCTCCGCGAGATCTACACATCTTAACATATTAACCATTATGTGAAGATTTTCTATATTTTTTATTTTTTTTTGGACCCCGTTTATCTGGCACTTTACCGCCATTGCTGCCCCATAAAGCATTATATTATAAAGCATATACATATAGAGACACACAACCATTCACGTCTACAGGCAATTTTAGTCAAAAATTAACCTGATGTGCATGTCTTTGGACTGTGGGAGGAAGCCAGAGAACCCAGCAGACACAAGAAGAACATACAGCAAACGCCACACAGAAAAGCCCCAGGCCGGGGTTTTCCATTACACCATCTTCTTCGTGGTCAAACCAACACTGGCTGATTTGGGTGGGGGGGGTGGGGTCAAAACTGCCTGTAGCCATCTGTGACAGTCCCTCGCTGGTCGTCACTGTGTTTGTCGTCACTCTGCCTCGATGTCCGTTATGCGAAGGCGACAGACAGAGTGTTTAGCTCCTTTGTTCTCCTCTTCTTGCCCCTGTTGCCTCTTAATTTGCTTCCTAGTTGCACCAGTGGCTGAGTGGGAGGCTGAACAGGGGGAGAAAGTTCACATTTAAAATAAGTTTGTTTGGTGACGTGGTTCCTGTGATATTTGGATTCTTTGGGGTTGAACCGGGTGATTAAGGTTTTTGTGTTGACGATAAAACCTTTTTCGCGTTATAGCCTGGTTTTGGTAGCTTAATGCCACGGTGTGACGGTCCCTGACCGGTCTCGAGGTTTTGTTTTATTTTCTAGGCTGTTGCAGCAGGGCAGCAGAGTCCTGTGTCACATCAGTGCTGCTGAAAGCATCTGGGCGCATATGCGACTTTCGTGGAGCGAGCATCTCCTCCCGCTCATCCGTACATGCACGCACGCCACTGATCGTACTGATGACCACGGACTTATTTTAAAGTGTGCATTTTTGTGTGTGTTCTTCTTCCTCCTCCTCCTCCTCCTCCTCCTCCTGCAGGTGTTCCTGTCAGCAGCAGAGTTTCAGCCAAAATCCAGCAGCTCGTCAACACCCTGAAGAGACCCAAACGGCCGCCGCTGCGGGAGTTTTTTGTTGACGACTTCGAGGAGCTGCTGGAGGGTAAATATCTCATCCACTTTTTCTCATATAAAACATATTTCAGAGGAGGTCTGATGTCCATTTTTAAAGCAAGCGCTCTTTTTTTTTCATTCCATTCTTTGCGGTTTATATTTTGTTGCATTCGTCCTCTTCTCGTTAACGTGACATCAGGGAAACTTCTGAAGGGCATCCCTTCAAATTCAGCATAAAGATCCACTGATGAGGCTTTGGTAGTCATAGGTCAAAGGTCAAGGCCATAGTGACCTCGCAAAACACCTATTTGGCCTCCTCAGTGTGGTATCTCAAGACCGCCTTGAGGAAGTTTCTTCAAACTTGGTGCATTCGCTTTGACCATCAGTTCATTTTTGAGTCAAAGGACAAAGTTCGAGGTCATGGTGACGTCACATTCTTGTGATTGTGATGTATCAGGAACATCCAGAGGGAATTTCGTGAGATCTGGCTCAAGGATGAACTGATTAGTGCGTGGTGATCAAAGGTTGCACAATGACCACACAAAACACACGCATTCGAACGTGATTGATTTTGTATCCAAATGGTCGAAGGTCAACTTCACCACGATATCATAATGTTGCGGCCTGTCACCGGAGAGCTTGACCATATGTGATTTTGCAGAGTCGGCGGAGGGATACAACTACTGGATGGTTGTGTAGTGATTGTTTGTCATGGTTGAAGAAAATCGTACAGCGGCGCCTCATGAAGAACAATATACACATCACTGATATGAAGCCAAGACTCCAGCGTAGACGTTGAGTGTTTTAAAGTCTTTGTTCTCATCTTTTTGACTTCAGGTTAGGAATTATTAAAGTGTCACACGGACAAATCACCGTCATCAAAACGCCCGGCGTCTCCTGATGTTTGTTGTGACAAAGCCAAATGCAACTGATGAATATTTCCTTTTGTTTTCAGTGTCAAAAGCTGCTGCTGGAGCCAGAAGTCAATTCATAATTTAAGCATGAATAATAAATGTTGGAAGGACTCAGTTTGGTTCAGTGTGACGTCTCTGAACGTGATACAGCAGTGGTGAACACACAGTGCTCATCCCCATGCTGTTAAATCTAATTAATTAAAGATAAGTCAGAATTAAAGGATGATAATTTGATTTATATAAAAACTATGATCATCATGATATTGTCTTTCTGAGCGGCCTGAGATTTATCCACTAGATGAATAATTCCTCTTTTATATATCACCTTTAAAACCTCAGTCTCAACACTGTGACTTCTTTTAAGTTCACAGAAGAATAATTCATGGAAATGGGTTTTAGATGTTTTACATGAGGATGTTGCCATAAATAAAAATACTTTTTTTTTTAAACCTGTTAAGCCTACGAAAGTGTTCAAAAATCATGTGGTCTTCAGGAGTTATTGCTCCCCAATGGTTTGATTTTCAATTAGCTTTGTCCTGTGTGACACTGACTTCAGTGATAAACTCATGAATGAAGTTAGTTCAGATCTGGATCAGTCTGAGCCTTTGACTGGAGCATTGCTGCTTTACTTCTGTTCATCCATCCATTCTCATCCTCCATCTTTGACAGTGACGTCTAGAGTCACGTCTCTACATGGGACACTCCTATTGGCTCCAG
>CM076662.1:21418515-21442889 GCA_038496675.1 Rachycentron canadum | reverse complement strand
GTCTAAAGGTAGATGTTAAAGGTCCATACGGTCTAAAGGTAGATGTTAAAGGTCCATACAGTCTAAAGGTAGATGTCTATGTGGTGTTTGATTATAAATCTGTGATCTGCTCATCACTATTCCTGACATTTGTCTTCTTCACTCTAACCCTTGCGTCCTGTGTCTCCCATAGGTGGCGCTGGTCTTCCCGAACAACGACCCTGCCGCCTTCATGACGGCGTTCTACGGCTGCCTGCTGGCCGAGGTCGTCCCTGTGCCAATAGAAGTACCACTGACCAGGAAGGTAAATGAAAACAGCAGCGCGTGAGCCTCCATCTTTCGCGTCAAAGACCTGGGCTGTGGTTGAAAAGTCAATATAATCTCCTTTCCTAACCACTTTTCCTTGACCTCAATGGAAAACGCCATGAGGTCAAGGAAAGATGTGAAGGGGAGTTGATGCAGACGTCGCAGATGCTGACTGAAGTCTTAGCAGTAGCCGTGATAAGAGCAGGACCAATTCTTTAAATACTGAGGAAAGGATGCTTCACTGCTTCCTATCTTTTCTCCTCTGGCCTAGGAAACACTGGACCTTCCTCACTGAAAGGAGAGGAGGCATTTATTTTCTGTGTTTCTCTGTAAATCCAGTTATGATTCATCATGAGGAGCATCAATATTGAATTTATAATTCACAATATAATAATAACAAGAGACTAATATAATAATATACATAAACCTTCTTTCATAATCTCAGCCACTGAACTAAAAATGAAATTTCTTTACTTAACATACATTTAAAAAAAAGATTTGATTCTGTTTTCTTTTTGTGGTCAGAAAAACTTCCTCCTCCTCCTGTTCTTCCTCTTTTACTTCTTCTATTGTCTCTTCTTTTTTCTTTCTATTCTTCTTCTTCTCTTTTTATTATTCTTCCTCTTTTTATACCTTCTTCTCTTCTTTTTCTTCTTCTCATTCCTTCTTCTTCCCCTACACCTTCATGTCAAACAGTGTCATTGAGTTGAGCAGAGGACACTGAGCAGAGCTGATTCCCACCCGTCAGTGGCGCTGATTCAGTGTTCGTGGGGCCTGAATTAAAACCATGAGTGAGTCACGACGCTCTGAGCTCTGCTCAGGCATAATCAGAGCCAAATGTCTCTGCTGTTGTTGGTCTGTTTGAGTCACAGTTTGGACTGAGTGTCACTGTGCGCCATCATCGATCAGGACGGCTGACGTCTGTCTCAGAGTCTGTGGAGGTCTAAGTGGAATTTCAACCTTTTTCTTTTCCTCTTAAATAATAAACAGATACGTGTCTAAATAAAAAAGTCCATCAGTAAATGAATGAATAGGAGAAAAAAACTGACGTCAAGCTCTTCTGATGAACTGAGTTTAAATCCTCCTGTTTTCAATTTGTGCAGAAAAAAATGTGAGTAGAAACACTGGAAATAAAACAAAGTAAAATACGAGGCTGATGTTGACAAGTTTCCCCACAGTGTTTTCTGTCATTGCACGCTCTTCTTCTGCAGTGGTTTAATGGCACCAACTGGAGAATCAGCTCCACCAGCTGTTTTCGCTGATGCACCAACAAACAACACATTAATTCAAGCTTTCTTTCAATAATATTTTGGAAAGTTGGTCAAAATGTGAGCGACTTTGACACAGAGCCAAAGTTGTATCTCGTGAATTATCTGCTGTTTTCTGGAAGACAAAGACATTTCTGGAATAAGAGTGTTGACATTGCAGTGAGAGGCATCCACACATTCTTCATTTCTATTTATTTATCTGTCTAGTCCTTTATTAATTTTCCTTTTTCCCCCCTTGTTTAAACTTCTTCATTCTTTTTGATGTGCGATCACCGTCCCAACAAAGAGCGTGTCTTGGACAGTCTAAACCTTTTGAACAGAGTAAACTTAAGGACAATGATCACTTCCATTGCAGATTTGAAAGAGAATCTATGTAGGAGGATTTTTTGAGGGATTCAAATGAAGGTAAAAACTGCTTGTTTATATATATAAATATATATATGAACAAGATCCTTTAGAACCTGGTATATGTTTAAATAGAATATATAATAGACGACTTCACCAAAAACCATCCTGACTGAACTTTATAGATATTTTTTGACACAGACGGATTCACGTCCGTCCGAGCTTTGAGGTTCACACCCAGAACTAACGCCTCCACTTTACATCCATAGAGGACAGATAAGCTCAGCAGGACAGATGAGCGTCTATCGATTGATTACATCCGAGCCCAGCTGATTGATCACGTTTGGCCCGTCTGTCTCTGTCCAGGATGCCGGCAGCCAGCAGATTGGATTTCTGTTGGGGAGCTGTGGAGTGACAGTGGCTCTGACCAGCGACGCCTGCCATAAAGGGTTACCCAAGAGTCCCACCGGAGAGATCCCGCAGTTCAAAGGTTTCCCAAAAAATAAACGCACTCATGCATCCTGCCATCACACACCTGCGCACATACCAACAATGGAGATCATCTGTGAGTTCATCATGCAAACGCTAGTTTTAAATATCAGGGATTATGCCTCTCCCCCTTCCTTCAGAGAGAAAAACCCTTTGGAAATCTTTAGAATATGTGGCATGTTTGTGTGTTAGTGTAGAGAAGAAAACCTTGAATCTGAAGTTCGTCATCACCGTCAGATTTAAAGGAATCAATCCAGAAACGCAAGGATATGAGCAATCACACAACACTGTGATATTTTTACCACTGCATCACTGTAAATGAATAAATTAGCAAGTGAATGTAACCACATCTTGTTCTCAGGTCAGAAAATAAAAAGCCCGCAGTTTCACGTTTCACTAAGCTTCACCCCAAATTCATCCAAACTTTATTCGTCCCAGAAAAAGAGTGACAAAGATACAATAAAGGCTTAAAGTATGAAGAAAATACTGAACAAGGGCTCTGTTCACAGGAAGGTGAGGTAATATATTAAAAAACATGTTTAATTTGATTATATATTAAAATAAAATTAGATCAAATATAAGCTCATGTGATGTGACACACACACACACACACACACACAGGTCAGAGGTCAGAGTGTGGTCTCCTCTCTTGTTTCAGTGTCGCTCCCATGTGGGATGAATGGAAATACTGATGGCAGCAGACGTCTGATGGATGACAGGACGATAGAGAGACACGGAGAAACAGAGAGAGAGAGAGAGAGAGTCAGTGAAGCGATAATGCAAATCAATAGAGAAACGACTGACAAGACGGAGCAGAGAGAGAAAACAGATGGAAGGATAGAGAGACATTAGGAGTGAATAGAGAAAGAGAGAGAGAGAGAGAGAGATCTGCTCGTGATTAATCACGACTGTTAGCTTTTCAGTAATGGATTTATAAATAGCAACGTGATGCCGCCAAATTTACTGCTCTTCACTCAGCGTGGATATAGGAGTGTGTGTGTGTGTGTGTGTGTGTGTGTGTGTGTGTGTGTGCAGCTCATTATGGTGGAGTGCTCCTCTTATTGATCAGCAGGCTTTAAACTCATCTCATTCACATGGCTGATTGTTTCTTCTGTCTCGCTGCCCGGCAGGAACATCAGCATCAATTCAAACGCAACAACTCTCACATTTTACATCTGCTCGTGTTCTGCCATATAAACATGTCCTGATATTTAGATACGTGACATATTTTTCACTGATATGACGAAGACGCACGAGTTGCTTAAAAAAGGAGGAGAGCAATTTCAGAGACTGCCATTAGGGATGGGGCAATAAACGATTAAAAAAACCCCAAAAAAACACTCAAAATAAATTGATCATTCAGATAATTGTTAATATTCTCACATGATTGTCTTGAAATATTATCTCGCTCACCAACCAAAGACCAAAGGTTTGGCTCAACTCGCTCTCTCTCTGTTTGATGTCCGAAGTGGTTCATATTGATTCTTTGCCACGTTTTGTTAATTTAGTTCAAGGATAATTCCTTCAAGTGAAAAATGCAGGAATTATTCTAGGAAAAAGAACAGACTTTCTCAGCGTTTCTATTTTCATTTATTTTCCTTTATTCATACAGGAGGACCTTATGATTCATAATCACCTCAACTGTTTGGATGTTTTACACGTAAAAGGATGTGAAGTGTCTCCTCTGTTTAGTTACTTTCATGGACTATTTATAAAAGTGGACGTAGACTCTGTGTCTGAGACGTGAAGCCAACGCTGAAGAGCCTTAAACCTTCATTTTCTCTAATGACTAATGACTAATGTCAGATTGTATTGAAGTCTATGGGAAAATGTCCCTACTTCTCCTTGATTTATTAGCTCAGTAAATGTTTTTCTAATGAGTTTATGGTCTCAGTCTCTAGTTTCAAGTCTTAGATACATAATTTTTTAAATGATGGTCCATTTAGAGGAAAATAGACCATAAAGCAGGGGCGGGATTGCGGATAAGCAGATTTTATAATGTGTATCGCAATTATTTTGGCTTATTTTTGGTTCCACGAGCCCAGTTTGGCCCATCTACTTCCACATCTGGGTAGATGTTGGCTGGTATTCTCTAGTGTTGACTGACATCTGGAAACACAGCTGTTCATAAACCAATTGGTAACGGCGGCACTGACACCTGATTTTTATCCAGAAACTAACTCAGTTATGGACAAAGAAAGCAAAGCATCAGTATCCAAATTCAGAACCAGGCCACGTACCAATCAAAAATCAGGTTCGAGTCCCAGCCTGTCCTAAATGAAGATCGACAGAATCAGGAGCAAACGTCAAGCTATAAAAAAACAACATTCCCAAACCTTCCCAGAACAGGCGACAGACCTTCACAAACATTAGATCCCTTTCCCATTATTCTCTCACCAGAGGAGCTGGAGCTGAGATCTCTGTTATATATCGGAGACATTTATTTGGTGTCTTTGTGTGTCCAGGCTGGCCCAAGGTGCTGTGGTTTGTCGCTGAGTCCAAACACCTCTCCAAACCGCCCCGAGACTGGTTCCCACATATCAAGGACGCCAATCAAGACACTGCTTACATCGAGGTAACACACGCTGATGCAAACACTGAAGCGTGTTCCCCCCCCCCCCCCCACGGGGGCACCGCAAACATTTCCACCCGTGTAGCTTCGGTCATTACCATCTCGTGAATGGAAATCAATGGTGTTACACGTCTTTTGGATCAGGGATCGCTGTTCCTCTGCTGGTCGGCCATCAATGCTACCATCCCGTTTGATTGATTTGAATTTACCTAACGACCCTCCTAGCAGCCGGGGCTGTAATTGCACCGGCGGCAAGGTGCAACGTCTCCTTGACTGCGGTGCGGATTGAAACAGGGTGAGAGGAGAGCGACGAAAGAAGAGGGATGATTGAAAAATGATCGACCTCACGTTTTTCACAGAGGCCGCACCCCAGACAGTCGAGGCAGATGAAATTACTGTGGATGTTATGTCTGTGGCTCAAAGAAATGTCCCCTTTATTTGAAAGATAATGTCTCAACGTGATTCATAACTTTAATAGCAGCCCACAGTGTGTTTCATTTTCATGACAGCCGACTTTTGTCAGAAAGGTGCCAGACGTTTCAGAGAGACGAGCTCTTATTTTGCAGACAACGTCAATAATTGCTGTCGACTCCACGGCATTCATGACTCAGACGTCATTCTGGTTTTAGAAACTGAGTAAAAAGGAACCTTAAATCCACACGTCAAAACATCCACAGCTGATTCAGGCCTTAAAAATATGTTAATGCTGTGATCGCAGCATCAGCAAGATGAAACCACACCACCTGTATTGTTTTAGAGCCGTTTCAACTGGAGTCGGAAACTCACTGTGGTCACATTTTTTTTGGCTCGGTAATATGTTGGTAAATTTACAAAACTGATTTATTCAAAAGATTTAAAGGGGCTGTTTACATTCGGTTTTGCTATTGCTACATAGCTAATGTTAGCATTAACAGCTGTTTACTTGCCAGTTTACAAGAAACCAACCTTATTCTTTTACTCAGCAAGACCGACATCGGTGTCACTGCTTATTTTGCTTTGCTCACTTATTGTCTTCTGCTGAAGTAAGCATGCTAACCAGTTAGCCCATCTCCTCACTTCCCAGTTGTGTGTTGTTGTGTATGCTGCAATTTTAGGCGAAAGTGTTGTTTTTGCATTTTATTTTTACAGAAAAAAATTTTTAAGTTGATATTTTTGTTGGGTCCTGTACCAATGTTACGACCCCGCTCACGCTTTGAAGCTGCTAAATCAAAAACAAAATATAACACACAATGCACCGAAGGAGAACTTGGTCAGTAGGTTGGTGGCCAGTGCTGCTTATTTTACTCGTTAGCCTCATTGCTTTTTCTTGCGTACGCCATTTCTCACAAGTTGTCGGTCTTCATTTCCGGCTTGAGGTGATTTATATGTGTCGTATAACAACTACATTACCCAGAGGGCGCCACGTGATTTGGATGTTCACCTCTGGACAAATCAAGTTGACCCACTTGTCAGAGCTTATTCAAAGTGAATTAACCAAACCTAATGCAGTAAATCTCTGGACTGAGTATATCACCACCTGGCAGTTAACTGCTCTTCTCTCTATCTGTGTCTGTCTGTTGTGTTCGTGTCCAGTTGAATAATGGAGTCAGTTACGTAGTAGGAGACAACCACGGATTTATTCTGTCGCAGATCTGATGCCAGACCAGTTCTATTACTGCGCATCGATGTCTCACCAGCGACGTCTCTTTGTGTCTTTTATTCACTGTCGAAATTTATCATTTAATAAAGCTTTACTGATATTGGCTGATGCGTAGATGAGCACCTCCACTTCAAGCAATGACCACAACATTTATGTTGCTGATGATGCACAACGATGTTGTGACCCATTTTACCTTTGCAGCTCCTGTGATTTGAATATTGTGAGTTCAATTATATTTCGACCAAGGACGTGTCGTAACTTCTCGGCGGTGGCCGTCGGGTGCAGCGGTGGAGAAAACGTACAAACAGCCTCTTGATGGCGACAGTTCTACACAAATCCCAACAATAAGCTGCAGTCAACCTGCAGTGGGCCCACAGTGAGTCTGTCTGTGTCTCTGTCTGTCCAGTATAAGACCTGTAAGGACGGCAGCGTCCTCGGAGTGACAGTGATGAGGATAGCCATGCTCACACACTGCCAGGCCCTCACGCAGTCCTGCTCATACACAGAAGGTAACACACAAACACACATATTTACACTTTACATTTGACTGTAGAAGTGTATTTAGGACTGAACCATGTCTCTGTCTCTCGTTCTTCAGCTGAGACCATAGTGAATGTATTAGACTTCAAGAAGGACGCAGGACTGTGGCACGCCGTCCTGACTGTGAGGAAACACCCTCCTCAATCCGATCGCAATCATTTCAAATGATGAATAATAAAGAAGTTAAACCATGGAGCAAATGCAGAGCTTCGTTCTTTTCTTTTTTTTTTTTTTTTAATAACATTTTCCTTCTCTCTCTGTCTGACAGAGCGTGATGAACATGATGCATGTCATCAGTATCCCCTACGCCCTCATGAAGGTCAACCCTCTGTCCTGGATCCAGAAAGTCTGTCAGTACAAAGGTAAATTAACCACCCGGTCTCTGTAGCACCTGTGAAATATGGAGAAAGTTAACACCAGTGAATCATTTGCATATTAACTCTGAGACAGGAGTTTAAATCCACGTTTGAGCACAAGGCAAAAATATGACGATAACGTTGACAGCAATCTATAACGCACGCGGCCTTATTACATTGCCGTTGCGTTTATTTTTTAATGTGATGTTGTGTTTTGTGTGTTTGTGTGTGTATAGCCAAAGTGGCGTGTGTGAAGTCGCGGGACATGCACTGGGCTCTGGTGGCCCATCGGGACCAGCGGGACATCAACCTGAGCTCCCTGCGCATGCTGGTCGTGGCTGATGGTTCGAATCCCTGTAAGAAAACACTTTCTAAAGATGTAGTTTGAGCTGTGGACAAAGTGAGTTAGTGAAGCTAATGAAGACATCAAAGGTTTGTCCTCTGGGAACCATGAATATCAACCGACCAGTATTATTATTGGGGACCCCCATAGCGTGGTGGTTAGGACACAAGTCATGTGTCTTATCAAAAATAATGAAGGCATGAAATGGCCAGAACAAAAATAACTTTACTAAACTTTACCATCTCACTTGACTAAATACAGCACATATGAGCCAAAGAAGCATCACTGCCTCATGTGACTGAGTCTGTGTTTTCATGAGACCTGTCACCTGTTACACAACATTTCTTGCTTTAAATCTACACATGCTGTTGTTACTACCGTACATCTGTAAACAGCCTGAGAGGTGAAACCCAGGGGGGGAAAGGCCCATTAGTCTTTCGTAACTGTTTGCAAAGATAAGTTGCACAACAGTAACTGAGACGATCCTTATGAGCATAGCAACATTTTTGCCGAGTCCTCTCTGGAATCTGGCAGCAGAGGAACAAGATGTTGAAAAGTGGAAACCACCCTCCCTCCACAATTAAAACAACAATGAGCTGCTCCCAGCTGGATGTTTCTTGAACTGCATGATAAAGGCTCTGAGGTTTTGGCTGTTTCTCTCTCTCTCTCTCTCTCTCTCTCTCTCTCAGGGTCGATATCATCCTGTGATGCCTTCCTCAACGTCTTCCAGACTAAAGGTTTGAAGCCGGAGGTCATCTGTCCCTGTGCCAGCTCCCCTGAGGCTCTCACTGTAGCTATAAGGAGGTAAACACATGTGCCAGGAGTAGATTTTCCCTGTGTCTTGTATAAAAACATGTGGGTCTGGACTGGAAAGGAAAAATATGGAAATAAAAATCTCAAATAAAAGTGTATTTCAGATTTCTCTGCTCAGCTTAATGTCAGGTTGCCACCATCGACTCACCCTTTAAATATAATAAACATTTATTTTCCCTACAACAGTTTGATTTCACAGTGATGTTTACAATGATTTTACATAATGCAGATTTATTTCCTTGGTAAATAAGAAGCTTTTTCAGTGACTGTTACCCTCTTTCCACAACATCCTGGTCTTATTTGAACTAATTTCACGTCCACACTTTATAGGTTTGAGGGTTTTTTTTTTTAATCCTCTTTCAACATGTAAACTCCATAAACCAGGGCAGCTGCCAGTCACATATTGGCTTCATGATCTTAATTACAACATTGTAAAAGGGTGTGTGTCTCTTTACAGTTTATGTGTGTGTTTGTACCACACACATGCAAATAAGTATCACTCTTCCTTGTAAGCAGCGCGACTGACACGCAGAAGTTGCCATCTCTGGATGAAATGTCTTAACTTTCAAGCTTGTTGTTGCTTTCATTCAAAATCCCCTCAGTTGCTGCCATCAAAGATGTCCACGCATTCCAGATCTGTCCTCTCTTTACAATAGATTTTCCATTTTTAAAAGCAAACAAACAAAGTGTTTCTCCTTTTATTTGAGAACATATTGTGTCTTTCTGTGAAAAAACATTTTTTTTTAGTCATGCCCCAGTTTTTTAAAAAGTTTCACAATGTTCTCATTTCCCCAAAAATGACCTCACTTAACAATTTTCTCTGTCCTTTCCAAAAATATTGTGACTTTTATAAAATGTTTTGAGTCTTCAATAACAGCCAATAAAGACTTCATAAAAAAAATGTCCTCACTTTCCAAATTAGTTCACTGTTCTCTCTTTACAATTTCACTTTCACTTTCCAAAATTATTGTCACGCTCCCAAACTTGTCTTTCAAAATAGCCTCTGTTTCCTAAAAACTCTGTAATTTTACAAAAATATTGTAAATTTGTAAAAATTATTCATCCATCGTTTGTCTGCAAACAGAAATATAAGCACGCACTCAGAACTAAAGGCCCCTCCACGTCTCCTCCCCTCTCCTGCAGGCCGGTGGAGGAGGGCAGCACCCCCCCCGGGCGCGGCGTGTTGTCCATGCAGGGTCTGAGTCACGGCGTGATCCGGGTCGACTCCGAGGAGAAGCTGTCGGTCCTCACGCTGCAGGATGTCGGCTCCGTGATGCCTGGAGGTGAGACGGACCTGAACCTGCTCCCCGACAGAAATCACAACTTTTGATCTTTTGACTGAAGACTTGTGTGAAAGCTTGAGTTCTTTGTTACTTTGCAGATTAATACGTTATCTTCAACAAACAAACAGCTCTCAGCTTCCTTCCACAATGACTTTAAAACATTAAAAAATGTACTCACCCACATTTTCCTTCTTTCTTTATTTGTTCTTATTGGACCTTGAAGGATATTTTGGGACGTTTCCTTTCTACCAGGAGTCAGATGAGGAGATTAAAGATATAGTTTGTGTTGGTCTCTCACTGATTTTACCGCCTGTTTCTTGTCATCTCTCTGTGTCCGTAGCTGTGATGTGCGTGGTGAAGCCAGAGGGACTTCCTGTACTCTGTAAAACCGATGAGATCGGAGAGTTGTGTGTTTGTTCTGTTGCCACGGGAACCTCCTATTATGGCCTGGCTGGCATGACCAAGAACACCTTTGAGGTGAATGTGTGAGCAGTTTCCTTAGTGAGCTTTTCTCACCTTCCTGTGGCTGAACCTGGACTGTGCTTCCTCGCAGGTCTTCCCCGTGTCCAACAGCGGTTCTCCGGTCAGCGAGTTTCCCTTCACCAGGACCGGCCTGCTGGGTTTCATCGGGCCTGCAGGTCTGATCTTTGTGGCCGGGAAGATGGACGGTCTGATGGTGGTCGGGGGGCGTCGGCACAACGCTGACGACATCGTTGCCACGGCGCTGGCTGTGGAGCCAATGAAGTTTGTCTACAGGGGCAGGTATGGGATTGATGCTGCTTGTGACCATTTCATCGCTGCAGTGAGCGACTTCTCCGTTGATGCAGTTTAAGTTTCTGTAGATGTTATTTCCACAATGTATAAGTACTCAGACACACGTCATAAATCATTTTACATTTCATTATTACACTATATGAAATTAAATATTGTCAATATTGTTGGGAAACTGCATTTACATGATTTAGCTGGAGCTCCTCTTTAACTGATTTATATACTGTTGTGTATTTTGTGTAACAATGGATCATAGCTTTTGTACAGCAAATATTGATCTATAAAGTAACTTCTGCTGGGAAACACTCAATGGTCAGTTTACTAGGAACACCAAACAGAGTGTGTGTGTGTGTGTGTGTGTGTGTGTGTGTGTGTGTGTGTGTGTGTGTGTGTGTGTCTTGCAGGATAGCAGTGTTCTCCATCACGGTGCTTCATGATGAGAGGATTGTGGTTGTGGCCGAACAGCGGCCAGACTCCACCGAGGAGGACAGCTTCCAGTGGATGAGTCGAGTCCTGCAGGTGAACCGCTAGAAAAAAAAAAAAAAAACTTTTAAAAACACATCAGTGAGTTTCACTGTTGAACTGGGTGAGATGTTGCTTCATCGCCGTGAACACACGAAGAAAACATCCAAAACTAGCTTTACTTTCTTAATTTCCTCACTTTTCCATCATGCCCCAGGGTTTTTTTAAAAATGACCTCCACCAAAACAATTTCAAATTTACTTTTCAAAAATCTTGTGACTCTCAAACTTCTGCCGTTCAAGAAGTGTCCTTGTTTTACAAACACGTTAAAAAAAACTATATTTTACAAAAACATCTACTCCGTCTAAATTCTCCCAGATTTCCAAATATATTGTAATTTTTCAAAATAATCTTAATTTAATAAAACATTTTTTTAAAATGTCAGTTCTGTGTAAACTGTCCCAGTTTTCCAAAAAAGTGTAATTCCACACAAAATATATAAAATATATATATATGCATACAGAACAAAAATCAACTCGGCGTTAACAGCCCTCCAGGACCCTTCGTGCCGTCTGATTGGCCCTGCAGGTCAGGGGAGGGGGGGGCTGCACCCCTCTCTGCCTCACACACCATCACCACCCTGCTGCCTCAAATTCTCACCAATCTCACCACATGTGGATTAATCCGCCACTAAAAATAGTCCCAGAAAAACAGTTTCCTCTTCTTCGTAGAAATGACGGTTTTAAAAGGTTTACATCCTCAGTAAGAACCATTGAGTTTGGGACTGAAACAGGAGAAGTCAGAAAGTGTCCAGAGATGGACAAACTCATTGGTGGTTTTGGTCTTTTTGTGAGATTTGTTGACAATCAGAAAACTACTGACTTCTCCTTGAGCGCAAACCAGCTCCAGCTCCTGCTGCGTCACACCAGACAGACACACAAAGAGACACAACAGCTCACACACATTCTTTCACACCACATTTCTGTCTCTTTCGCTCTGTCAGCCTTACATTCACACACATTCACACACATACAGTAAATAATACTGCGGCGCTGTACGTTCATGCTGTGCAGATAAAATCTCAGTCCAAACTCCAGATCTCTCTAAGCCAGCGTGGAGACTGTGGTGAAACTATAAAAGTTGTCTGCATTTTTACGGCTGCAATAAAACCAAATCTCTTTATTCCTTTACCATGACAGATATTCTGCCTGTCTGTTTTTTCATTTAGCTTGTCTGCTTATAGGTTATAGACACAGTCAGCTTTTAGAAACTTCGCACTTTAACTCCCGAAAATCTGTAAATAACTAGAAAAATAAAAACATCAAATCTTTTTTTTTTTGTAAACATTCCAGGCGATAGATGGTATCCATCAGGTGGGGGTCTACTGCCTGGCTCTGGTGCCCTCCAACACTCTGCCCAAGACTCCCCTGGGTGGCATCCACCTGTCCGAGACCAAGCAGCTCTTCCTGGAGGGGGCGCTGCACCCCTGCAACGTGCTCATGTGTCCACACACTTGCGTCACCAACCTGCCCAAACCACGGCAGAAACAACCAGGTGCAGTATGAATATGGCCCGATGTGACGGGGGAAGATATATTTGTGGTTTTTAGAACCAAAAAGCATCTCGATGTAGTTCAGGTAAACACGCTCAGAGAAACCAAAACCTGCAAGGTAGTGGCTCCAGATGGGCTGGGCCAAAGGGTTGTTTCAACCCTCCATGACATCACCATCGCCATTTTGAAGCCTCCAGTAATTTGTAATTTGTCCGTCAGCCTTTTTTTTTTTTTTTTAAACCAGTAGAAACCATATTTGGAGGAGAAGGTGGAGCTTGGGAGGAGTGAGGGGTGGAGCTGACCCGCTCTGATTACCAGGCTGCCCGCCGTGTGTGGTACAGTCTGTCAATCACGTGGTAGCCACGCCCCCTAACTCATCCCCTGCTTTATGGTCTATTTTCCTCTAAATGGACCATCATTTGAAAAATGAACATCATGTTGTATTGAAGACTTGAAACTAGAGACTGAGACCATAAACTCATTAGGAAAACGTTTACTGAGCTAATAAATCAAGGAGAAGTAGGGACATTTTCCTATAGACTTCAATACAATCTGACTTGACACCTGATGGTCATTAGATAGAGTGAAGGTTTATGGCTCTTCAGACTCAGAGTCTACTAAGCTTGGGGGTGTGGCTGAGGGAGGTGACTACTTTGTTGTGACATCACAAAGTTCCTGAAGTGCTGAGGCTGGTTTTAAGGCTCAGTTTCTGAAAACAGGCTGTGAGCATTTCTCTGTGACTGAGACCTTTGATACTTTCACTGTATGAATATAGAACCTAGACCTTTATAATCAGAGACCACATGGAGGTCTACCTCTGGACCGTATGGACCTTTAACATGACCATGACCTTTAACCTTCATCTCAAATCTTCTCCCTCCTCTTCCTCAGAGATTGGTCCTGCGTCCGTGATGGTCGGGAATCTGGTGTCGGGGAAGAGGATCGCCCAGGCCAGCGGCAGAGATCTGGGTCAGATCGAAGACAATGACCAGGCAAGGAAGGTGTGTGTGAGAGGGGGGTCTGCTGGTTTTCACCATCATCATCTTCATCGTCATCATATACATCACACACACATTTACATGGAACGAGGCATTTGGCAAAATTTCTTCGTGTGCTGATCTCTCGTTTTTCTTTTCCTCCATTTTCTTATTGATTATTGATTAGTTGACCTGCAGCTGATTATCTGTTTATTATAATGTTCATCACATCATTGTCATCATTTCGCTGTGTGATGCTTCAGGTCATCATATTTTTCCTGGACGTTCAAGCTGAGGCTACATTTAGAGGCAAAAAAAGAAAAAAAACAAACAAACAAAAGGTTTTACACAAATCGTTTATGTTTGAAAATGACAGTTTCCTTTTTGTTGCGTTTTGTTTCTGGTCTGTCCGTCAATGACTTTGTCCCATTATCGTGAATGTAAGATGTCAGTAACACAGTACTCTTCTTATTCTTATTCTTATATTTTGGTGATAAAAGGTCAAAAGTCCACGTCAACAACACTGTTTAGCCATGAAAGGTGGTAATTCTAGTTTCCCAGTGTGATTCAACATGTTAATGAAGTGAATGAGCGTCAGAGGCCTGTAGGTGACAGCCATGACAGTTAATGTTAGTGTTAGTTAGTGTTTAAATGCTTTGACGTCTGTAGGACAGGAGCAAAAACAGGAAGCAGAGGGGAAGTTGGAAAATAGGACGAGAGCCGGAAAAACACGAGATGAAAGACAGAAAAGAGAGGAAACAACAGAGGACCATTTCGGACCAGCAGTGACTGACAGAGCCGATCGCCCTCTTCCCTCCTGCCGGCGGCTGCACACACTCTGCGGCCTTTTAATGTCCAGGCCCCAAATAATAACACCCAGCGCCTCGCTGCAGCAGCCCGCACCACCGCCACCACCACCACCGTCATCATCATCATCAGCCACACTCACAACATGCTGCCAGTCGGCACAAGCTTGCTCTGATTTTTAGGGGATGCTGGAATACGTGTTGGCACAGTGACCCCACCCCACCTCCGCTCTGGCCCTGGTGGCACAAAGCTGATGAAAAATTTTGAATTCATCTGAACAGAAACCAATAGCCCTGAGGCTCCAGCTCCCGATCCTACTGGCAACAGTCAACATCAGACTGTGGCTTCCTCTTTGTTGAAATAAAGGTTTAATAGACTTTGGGGAGTTTTGCTCAGCAGATGATGCAGAGGCTCAATTTTTTTCTGCAAAAACGAGTTTGTCAATTTGCTTTAATTTCACCAACGCTGTTGTTTGCCAGCGAGTTAGAAGGGGTCTCCAGATGAAGTTTGTGATGTGGGGACTTTGTGTGAAAACACTGGAGCTGGTGAGTCCACATCTTCTGAATGTTAATGAGGTTCAGGGGAAGAACAGGAGCCAATCTGACTGTGCTTCTGACTCCCACTGCCGCTTCTTGTCGGCTACATATCCATCAATTTCACCTTCATCTGTCTGTATATTGGTCCGTTACATTTCTGAAGATCCACCACCAACACCTCCTCCTCCCACATCCATCCCTCTGAAAACCAAGCCCTCTGTGTGAATGAGCTCCTCCTGCTCCTGAGACTTTTGCTTCTGCAGTTGGTCCTTTGTTTGTTGAAACTTAGTGTGTCTGTGTGTGTGTATATGAGTGTAATCTCATGAAATGAGATTGAGTGAAATGTGATACCCTTTCACTGTCTTCTCAGATTCCTCCTCTGATATTTGTCCAGGATGGTTTAACTTGAGTTACAGTCGGAGATCTATTTCTGGAATCAGTTCAGAACTAGATCAAATTCCTAATTTTTTGTTTTTTTCTTCCCCGGTGACAGAACAAGGTCTTCAACAAACACAGTTGTAGAAAAGGCAGAGCACACACACACACACAGATTAATGCATCAGGATGTGTGTAAGAGAGTGGGGTTAATGTAGGTCACTTACTTTAACAGAGTACAGTTCAAGACACTTTAAACAGGTCAGCTGGTGATGTTGAATTTATGTTTTCCATAAGATAAAGTCCCATTTAATGGGCCCTTATGATATAAAGTGAGATTTCATTATGGAGCAGGTCTAGGTTTTATATTAATACTGTGACTACTGTGACCCACCATCCAGCCTTAAAGGATTTGGTTTGTCTGAGCGAGAGAGTAGATGTGAAACTACACTGAGATGGTTTATATATTCCTCGAGATGTCAACGCTTAAAATAACAAAACAAAATAAAACACAGGAAAAGTGTAAAATATCAGACTAACAAAATAATCTCAACTCAAAACAACCGACTTAACAACTGACTTTGATCCTTTTAACTGCGCTGACCGTGAGTAGATAACTGCTCTGGGGAAATCTTTCAAATGTTGATGCCAAGCACTAAACTTGGTGCAAATCCAAGCACATTGGCCATTCAGCAATTCAAGATGGCTGCCACTTCTGGCAAGGAGATGCCGCAGGACAACGATGAACACAGGAGAAGTTAAAATATGGGACCTTTAAAGTAAAAGTCTGAAGTGTGATTAGAATATAGACACATAAAAATGTATAATGGAGTTGTTAGCAAATATAAGGTCACTTAAATGTTTATTAATATACAGTATTCTAACTTCATCTATGGTGTATTTTACAGTATTATAACTGTGTTCTATTGCAGCAGCTTCCACGTTTTACGTTAATAAACACTACATCATAGACTGTTATAAACAGTTAATGAATTCATGTTCATTTACTCGTTATTAAAGCTAAATAACAGGATTTAAAGCAGCAGAGACTTCACTTCCACTCCCCTGCCTGAACTTCTTCATACAGTTTCTCCTCTGGAAATGTTAAATTTCCCCAAAATGATCGACTGATATTAGTTTCTGAATAAACTGCAGAAAACTTCCTCTGTCTGAGCTCAGGGAGCTTGTAGAGGTGGAGACACCCCCGTCAGATTTAGTAGTAGAATCAGTAGAGTCTGCTGTTAGCTATATAGGATTTCTGTAAGTTTCAGTGATGGGGAGTTGTGGGTCTGTAGGTTGTGATCGACACGTCTGATAATGACGAGCGGTGAGACTAAGCCACAGACGTCAGTGTGTTAGCATCAGAATCAAACAGCAGCAAACTGATAAGATTCGACTACATGAGACCAGATTTCTATCTGCTGCCTGGAATTTAACACACAGACACACACACACACACACACACTGCAAACAGAGGCTCTTTGTGTTGGTGTTTAACATGCCAGTCCTCTCTCATAGAGATAACATGAGTTTTTATCTACAGGCAGGTTCCAGTCTATTTTATCTCGGGCTTCAGTCGAGCCCTGGAGGTTTAACTGAGGGTTGCAACAGCTCTCAACATACGACCAACACGGTTTTAAATGTCAGCGTTTCGATGGCTGAAATCTGAAACACCACGTTATTCTGGCGTTTGGTGAACGTTTAGTTTAGCTGTGGCACGTTTAGATGTGTGCTGTGTTCAATCTGTACATCAGTGGCTACGCTCTTGACTTTATTTACGCACGCATGAATTCAGGAGGAACAGGCAATATCCGAAAACACTATTCAGATCATTTACGTAAATTAAAAAAAAGCAAAATGCTGTCAATCACTGTATTTACATCCCAAAAAAATTTCAGCTTTTGTCCTTATTCTGAAAAACAACAATATTCCCAATCATGAAACACATTAAAAATTAATATTCCTGTGAATATGCAGCTGTTTACACCCCAATTAAAATGTATTTTTATTATAATGTTTGGATATTTACATATATCCAAAAACCCGTTGATAGCAGTTAAATAACAGGTCTGGGAATCTGGCCTTTTCTTTCGGGAATTGTAAACTTTCTGTGAACGGACAACTGAGATGAACGTGTATTCTGAATGTGCCGACGTGTTACTTGGAAAATGCTAAATTTAAAATGAGGCTAAATTCAGGATTGACTATGAAAGTGGACGTAGACTCTGTGTCTGAGAAGTGAAGCCAATGCTGAAGAGCCTTAAACCTTCATTCTCTCTAATGACCATCAGGGGGCGACTTCACTGGTTGTTAAAGAAGTCAGATTGTATTGAAGTCTATGGGAAAATGTCCCCACTTCTCCTTGATTTATTAGCTCAGTAAATGTAATATTCAATACAACATGATGTTCATTGTTTAAATGATGGTCCATTTAGAGGAAAATAGACCATAAAGCAGGGAATGAATTAGGGGGTGTGGCTACAGTGTGATTGACAGACTGTAGCACCCAATCAGGATAGAGTACAGAGCAGGTCAGATCCAGATCCCCTCACTCCTCCTCAGCCCTTCTCCTCCACATATGGTTTCTACTGATTTAAAAAAAGAACCCAGATGGCCGACAGACAAATTACAACCATCATGGCGGGTTGACACTGGGCTGAGCTGAATGTCTCGTTTCACTTTAGTGATTGTCATGATTTATCTGGAATATCGTGTGTGACAGGTTCCACGTTGAGGAAATCGTGTGTGACTGGGTGAACTGAGGGAGTTCTGACATCGTTGGTTCATACGTGAGGAGTCATGCAGCTGTAATAGCTGCAGCAGCTTTCACCAAACACCGGTTAAGCAGTTTATGTTAATATATGAGGCAGGAAACTGAGGGAACTGGAGAGGAAGCAGACTTTCATTTGCTGTAATGAAAGTTTTATGAAAGAGCCAAGTTGAGCCGACAAGCAGCTGAGTGATGTTTTCATCGAGGGCAAAAAAACCTTCTTTTAAACCCCCATCGCCCCCAACCCAGAGATTTGTGATGCACGAAGCTGGTGGTGAGCAGATGAGAGGCGGTTTCGTCAGCGCGACTCCGAGGGTCGATTACATGTGTTTAAAGGGTGAAACGGGAAACTTTGGTCAGCGAGAGGCTGAGTGATGTTTTCAGCTGTAGGTTATATTCACCACTTAAACAGTTCCTGTGCAACAGAATCACTTACAATCACAATCATAACACAGACATTTGTCTTTCTGACAGCTGCTGTAAAACACACACTGATCTCTCAACCTCACAGTCAATCAGACGTAATATGGACACTTTCTTCAGACTTGATTCTAAATGTGGAGGGTACCGAGATACTTAAAGCTGTACTTCATCAATATTTATATATTAACGACTGATCAAATAATGAGCTGATTTTCAGCTCCATGAAAAGTTTTAGTCTTTTATGTCGTCTATTTTAGTTCTGACTTCAAATATTATGTCTACGCTATCAAACTAGCAGCAAATGGCAGGTTAGGTGAGGTTAGTGACTAGCTGGTGAAGAGGGTGAAACATCAAGTCTCCAATAGACCAGATATTTCCCTCTGGAGCTGAGGAGGAGGAGACCAAACAAGGGCTAAAAGAGAGTGAATGTGGCATAAATATGACCCCAAATATAGTATATTACACTGCATTAGATTTGAACAGGAATCTATTTGCTAACATGTGAGATATTTAAATATGTTTATTTGTTTGTTCTCATTAGTAACCAAAAAAAGTTAAATAATGTAGCCGTAATGAGTCATGACCAAGCAAAAAGGAATAAGTGCCATGTTAAATTTCTCATTTCTTTTGTTCAGAATTGCAACCAATTATTATTATTTTTTAAATTAATTACAAATAATTATTTTCATGAAGCTGCAGATTATTTTCTAGATTAACCGATCAGTTGTTTCAATCATGAAATGTCGAGAATTAATGAACAATGCCTGTTGCAGTTATAAAAGTGAACTCTTCAAAATGTCTTGTTTGGTCAAATCTCATGGCAGTCTGAGATTTGCAGTACAAATCAAGCGCACCCCAAGTCCTCCCAGATGTGACGGCCCTGAGGTCCATTTCCTTTGGGTTAAGACTCTGAAAGCTGAATCCTCATCTGTCATAGATGGCAATGGGCTGGCAGCATGAACACACACACACACACACACACACAAATAAAACTTTCTCTGGCAGAAGAAAACGTAAGAGGCATGAATTACACTCCCTGCAAGTCACTGCTCAGCAGCAAATCTTGAAAAATTCATGAGGCCAGAAACAAACTCTCTCCCTTGATTTGATCTCCCCTCCCTTCTCGAATTTCCATTTCCCTCCTCTTGTCTCTGCTGTTGTTGTAAAGTATGAAACCTTGTTACCCTCCCTGTTTCTCCTGCTTCAGCTCTCTCTCCAACACTCAGCGGCACACTGAGCGACCAAAACTCCATTTAACGGACACGCTTCATCAGTGTTCCTAATGTTAGCATGCGCACAATGACAGTGCTGCTCTTAGGTATGTTTTCCACATTTACGACCAGGTAGCGCCGCCCTCAGGGGCGTGTGAATGTCCAATCCATCCAAAAAGCTGCTGAGACATTTCACCAAAAAACACAAAGGGTCAAAGCCGCGGTGACGCTTCAGGAGAAGTCAGGAGATTATTAGCGTAGTGTTGCACGCATCAAACCACTCAGTAGTTGTAGGTGTAGTTCAGTCAGGTCCAAAGCCTGTTTTAATACTTTAAAATCCATGGTCAGATGGATAAAGTACCACTGTTTTAACACAGCAACTAATAATAAAATATTAGAAGTTCCAGCGCAGCTGCTAGCATGTGGCGTCTGCCGAAAGAAGCTGAACTTAACCTAATGCTTCCAACAAGCTCTGGAAACACCTTGGTTGGTAAAAAAATGACCTTGTGATGGAAAGAATCGTAGTTACGAGGAGGTCGCTGAGGCTTGTTTGGTATTTTTATTTTTTTGTTCTGAGTTGGATCCATTCTGTATGGAAAACGGGTGGTGATGGGAACTTAATCCTTGTTAGCAAAAAAAATCTCACACTCGTCATCTCACAGCAAGTTTGCAAATGCCTTAATTTTTAAAGCTCACTTACACTGTTCATAGTGAAATCCACTGAGTTTAGTTTATTCTGAGAGAAAAAAAAGCTTCAACGAATCTGTTTCCCAGTTCCCTCCGTAAGTAAAGCTGCAGCTCTCGCTGTGCTTCAGCAGCTCTCACTCTGAAACGACCCTGAATGATCTTAATATGCATAAAAAGACATTATTATTCCCAACACTAGAGGGAAAAAAAAAGACTTTTTGATGGCGTTTAATCCATATGCAAAACATGCCGGGGAATATGCTAGCATGCTAACCTTTTCAAACTTAATTTGAGAGAGAGAGTTTATTGAAAGTTCACTGGGACATTTATTCCACCCGTCATGTCAGGAAGAACTCGTGATTACAAGAAGGTCTGCAAATGATCATTTTAAATATATTCAAACTTAGAATAAATACACGAAATTTTCACTGTGTAACAATAGGACAATACTCAGTGTTAGCTGCTCTGTTGCTTTAGTCAAGTGCTCAGGATAGATGCGTGTCTATGTGTGTTTTATTTGTGATTATGTTTGTTTGTGTGTAGTCGCCCAGCCTAACTGTTTCTGTGCTGTTCCTCGTGTCCTCCAGTTCCTCTTCCTGTCTGAGGTGTTGCAGTGGAGAGCCCAGACCACCCCAGACCACGTCCTGTACACACTGCTCAACTCCAGAGTAAGACCCCACGACAGACGCACACAGTGCATGATGACGTTTCACGTATACTGTATATACTTCAAATTCGCCTGAAATTAAAATACAAGCCTTGGTTTGTACGTGGACCCAGAGCTGCTGTATCATAGAGAAAATTCATAATAGATGAGGAGGTACAGTCGGAGTGATGTTTGGTTGATGAATCAGGGTTTCATTTCTTTTGAGGGATCCAGTTTCTAACTTTTTTACAACATGATATGAGTCGTAAACAAAATACAAAAACAAAATTACCAGGATCCTTTTCCTGATATGGCAACATTTGCTTTAATATTATTTGTTTTTCAGTGCGTGAAATGACTTAACACTTGTGACAAAATGAAAGAGTGAAGAAAACATGGTTCATGACATATTTATGATGTTTGTCTGGAGGAAGTTTGTTTAGTGGTAACACATATGATAAAGAGTAGAAATCACTGTTATGATGCAGTTTGTGTATGAGATTGTGTGCGAGCTGGCTCTGTGTGACGGGTATGTTATTTGCATAATGTCAATATGATCCACCGGTTTGTTTACAGCTGCTCAGCTCTGAGATACTGCAACAGAAAATATGACATGACATCTGCTGATTGAACGTGTCAGTCATTTGTATATGTGTGTGTGTGTGTGTGACCTCGTCCAGGGTACGATAGCCAGCTCTCTGACATGTGTCCAGCTGCACAAGAGAGCAGAGAAAATCGCCGCCATGCTGGCTGAACGGGGCCACCTGCAGGACGGAGACCACGTCGCACTGGTCTACCCTCCAGGTAAACACTGACTACAGACCAGGGCGAGGCAGCGCTGAAGGTCCCCGTGTTAAATTCTCTGCAATGTCTTCGCAGCGGCGGTGGAACAAAATGCTTCCCAAAATCTGCACTTGAAATTCAGTCCTATTTCAAAATAAAGAGTGAGCAGGAGGGAACTCCTATTGTAGTTTAAATATGGTCTGGTTTGGGTCCATTAGATCCATTTAATGAGAATCTCATTTCCAGATTTTGGGCAGGATGTTTTTTTTTTTCCCACCTTTGTGGCAACAGTTGGGGAGAAGCCCTCAACAAGAGGTCAGCACAAAGTCAGCTCCATGAAGAAAGGATCTTCATCCAGACCATATCACCCACATCAGTGTTGGATGCTCTTGGGGCTGAATTGAAGCTAATCCCTGCAGCCACGTTGCGACGTCACAATCACATAAGGCTGTGCATGTGTCCATATACTTTTGGTGATATGTTTGCTTCTTAATAATCAGACTGGCTTCCTTTATCGATGTAGTGGGTCCTTCAGTACAGACCCACTAAATGACCACCAGTGTTCAGATCGTTCAAAACACTAGTGACCATATTTAGATTTGTTTTCCCAGGGAGACCTCAGGTTTAATCATGTGGCAACATCGAATGACTCTGGCTCCAAAGTGAGTGAATTTTTATATAACTCACCTGTTCACATTTTATAGCGCTTAAAATTATGTAGAATTTAAGGTGTGATTGTATGTTTTCCACAAAATGGCACCCACACGTGCCCCTCCTCTTTTCCCAAGTTTGGATTAGCTTGGAGTTTGGGGTGGAGTCAGGCACTGCCAAGATGGTGATGGTGCAGCAGCTCACTCTGAGCCTCAAATCTGCCCTTCACATTCCTTTTATATGTATTGCTTTTAAATTTAGTTTTTTGTTTGGTGCGTTATCATTTCACATTTTAGTGCATTTATATGAGAAAGTAATGAGTTGCTAATAAAGTCAGTCACACTATAGTAAATGTTCAGTTTGTTGTAAATCGACTAAAACGTGGCAGAACTTGAGCGCTGACGTGTAAACAAGGACAAAGTCTGGATGTTTTTAAACGAGGAAGGACGAGACAAAGACATTCACAGAGTTCAGTCAGATCGAAGGGAGAGAGAGAGAGAGAGAGAGATAGTGCCGCAGGGAAAATTAAAGAAATGGAAAGAATTGTAATTTCTCTTTAAGCCATCACAGCAAGTAGGACAAATTCCCCTACACGAGGAGATTGTCTTAAAGCAGCATTCAATTAATCGCCTCCAGACTTCACCGCTCAATATTTAACCTGCTCGCCTCTGTAAATGTTTCTGTGTGACCTTTTCCCTTCACTATTCCTCCACCTCTTTCCTTGTCTTCATTTCCCTTCCTCCTATTTCTCTTCATCGCCCTTCCTTACATCGCTCCTTCCCTCCTCTCCCTCTTTCTTTGATCTGCTTACCTTTACCTCCCCTGTTTCACCTCACTGCCTCCATTCTCTTCATTTCCCTCTTGTCTCCATGCCTGTTCATCCCTCCCCTCCTCCCTTCCTCCTCTTCCTTCAGGCATCGATCTCATCGTGGCGTTTTACGGCTGCCTTTACGCCGGCTGTGTGCCGATCACGGTGCGACCGCCTCACCTGCAGAACATCGCCACCACGCTCCCCACCGTCAAGATGATCGTAGAGGTAAAACACCGTTGTTTACCTGCCGTATTAATTCTCTTATTCTAACAGCACCCTCCCTCAACTTCCGTAACATTCAGAAATACCAAAAGTTCATATCTTATATTTAAGGTCCATGTTTTATTTTGAAGTGTTTATATCCACAAGAAGATATTTGTGGTTTTAACAACCAAAAACCATCTCAGTGTAGTTTTACATCTCCTGTCTCAGGCTGAGCTCCGGAGCTCTAGCGACAACAGGTCAGGCCAATCAGAAGAGAGGATTAAATCCTCTCTTCTGATTGGCTGACTGTTTTCTGAGTGATCCAATATAAACATGGCAGATTCCAGGTAAACACTCAGAAAAACCAAATCCTGCAAGGTTGGATGGTGGGTCCAGGTGGGTGGCTGAGGGCGGGTGGCTGCTTTGTTGTGACATCACAAAGTCCTGATAGCTGGTTTTAAGGCTCAGTTTCTGACTGAGACTGATACCTTCACTGTATTAATATAGAACCTAGACCTGCTTTATAATCAGATACTGTATGGACCTTTAACATCTACCTTTAGACTGTATGGACCTTTAACATCTACCTTTAGACCGTATGGACCTTTAACATCTACCTTTAGACCGTATGGACCTTTAACATCTACCTTTAGACTGTATGGACCTTTAACATCTACCTTTAGACCGTATGGACCTTTAACATCTACCTTTAGACTGTATGGACCTTTAACATCTACCTTTAGACCGTATGGACCTTTAACATCTACCTTCAGAC
>CM076662.1:21351461-21418439 GCA_038496675.1 Rachycentron canadum | reverse complement strand
ACCTTTAACATCTACCTTTAGACCGTATGGACCTTTAACATCTACCTTTAGACCGTATGGACCTTTAAGATTAAAATTTTGGTTTGTCCTTTAGTGGTTTTACTCTACACTATAATTTGTCTTCTTCAAACTTGCTGTAAATTGTGGTGATGAGTTAGGACTATTTTTTTTTTTTTTTTTTTTTTAGAATAAAAGGACAAAATTATTTAGAAAAGTTTTACTGGTTACTCACAGCTTTCCTCTAACTGTTCTCATACACATGTTGAACTGGAGCTAAAATTTGAATGTAAATGTCCGAATTCAAAAAAAAAAAAAGTATATCAAATATGAATTTCCTACAGGAGAAAACAAGTCGTGGGTAAAGAAAAGCTGCTGCAGAGCCTGGGTTATAGAAAAAGACTGTGAATAAATTATGAGGTTGCAGACTCTGCCTCCACAGCATCAACAGTCTCCATCAACAAATATGGAGAACATTTTTGGTGAGAAATGAATCGGGAGGAAAAATCGTGTGTGTGCAGAGAGGAAGCAAGACACATGATTAAAATCACTGCCATCAGATATATAACAACTCAGTCAAAGGCAGTGGCTCGTGAACTGGATTAAATACCTACCTATCTACCCTTAATACCTACCTTCCTTACATACTTAACTATCCACCTACCCACCCTCCTTATATACCTACCTATCCATCTATCAATCTACCCCCCACCCTCTCCCTCCCTATCTACCTACCCTTCCTCCCCACCTACCCTCTCTCTCTCTCTCTACCTACCCACCCACCCTCTCTCCCTACCCTTTACCCACCTTCCCTACCTACTATGATTCAGATTTTCTTTTACTCTTTGCAGTTTTTTGCCACCTCAGGATAGAAATATGTACTCGATGAATAGTTTTTCTACCTCAGTTTGCCCTCATCACTTTTCTTTTGTCTATCCCAGATAATATGGTGAAATGTTTTTTGGGGGAAAAAAAAATCAAACTCTCAAAATGTAGGAGAGTCCAGACAAACACACGATCAGGCTGAGCCTCTTCAGTCGAATCCTCTTTGCCAAACTGTGGTTTTTACAAATCAGTCACAGAGCTGTGAAATCGCCGGCGTGTTCAGCTTATAACACCTAAGGAAGACGGAGTACAGGGGGCACGGGAGCCGACAGCTTACAGGAAAAGGCAGCAGCCTTGAAAAATGAGCTGAGTGAACGAAGGCGAGCCGTGAATCACGACGAGCCTCTTTGGTCGGAGCGGAACGAGCAGTTTAAAGTGATGCTGGCTTTTCCACACATCATGCAACGTAACGTGGTAACGTGCTGCCACTGGTGCATTTGATCGGACTGACGTGTGCGTGCTGTGTGGTGCAGGTGAGCCGCTCGGTGTGCGTCATGACCACGCAGCTCATCTCCAAGCTGCTGAGGTCGAAGGAGGCGTCAGCCGCCGTGGACGTCCGGACCTGGCCCCCTGTCCTGGACACGGGTACACAAACACAGCCACACACAGGTCCTCACAAAGCTGGATCGACACGTTAGCTGTTTTTAAAAAGGCCCCATTGTGCATTTGATCAGTGCAGAAACACACACAGTAAGAACACAACATGGAGACAAACATTTATGAGATTAGGGGAAGAAAACCCTCAAATTAAAAGCAAATAATGAAAATTTTAATGAAAAATATTTTTAACAACTTTGTGCGGATGTTGATGATAATGATGATGATGAGGATGATGATGATTTTCTCTTCAGACGATTTGCCAAAGAAGAAACCTCCTCTGCTGTATAAACCATCCAACCCCGACACCCTGGCCTACCTGGACTTCAGCGTCTCCACCACAGGCATGCTCGCTGGAGTCAAGGTTAGCACACACACACACACACACACACACACACACACACACACACACACACGCACACACACAGAATAACGGGTCCCAGGAGGAATAATCTTTAGGACTTCAGTGATCCTTTGACTTTTCAGCTCGAAATATCCTTTTTTTCTGACCCTTTAAAGAACTAAGTCACAGAGTTTAAGTTATTTTTTTTGGGGGGCTTCTTGGTTTTTAGTCTCAACGCTACACGACTGTAATTTCATCTTCATCACCATCACGAGCACTGGCGTGTTCCTGCGTTCGCTCAGTGAGCCGCTGTCATTTACAGTGAAAGAGCCACTGAGTGTTGGAGGTGTGGAAACAGACGCTGGTGACATTTCAAAGATTAAGGCAGCTATTGATTCCTGCTGCAGTAAAACAAACCTGCATCCTGCACTCGGCTCATTGTGGCTGCCACCATTCATCTGGTGCAGCAGAGTGTGTGTGTGTGTGTGTGTGTGTGTTGAATCAACTGAAACAAGACCTTTTCTTGTGTCTGGCCTCAGCTCTTTGCTTGTAGATGCTCACAGAGAAGATTGAGATGATTCATCTGCTCCAGACAATAAAAAGAAGCACAAACAGCAAAAGGACTCATTTTCTAAACCTGTTTTCAAGGGAGAGGGTCTGTTCCTCCTTTGATTGGCTGACTGTTTTCTGAGTGATCCAATAAAAATATAGCAGATTTCAGGTAAAACACTCAGAGAAACCGAACCCTGCAAGGTTGGATGGTGAGTCCAGGTGGGCGGGGCTGAGGGCTGTGACTGCTTTGCTCCATTAGTCCTGACGGCTGGTTTTAAGGTTCAGTTTCTGAATCCAGGCTGTGAACATTTCTCTGTGACTGAGACCTTTGATACTTTCACTGTATTAATATAGAACCTAGACCTGCTTTATAATCAAAGACCACAGGGAGGTCTACCTTTAGACCGTATGGACCTTTAACATCCACCTTTAGACCATATGGACCTTTAACATCTAGCTTTAGACTGTATGGACCTTTAACATCTACCTTTAGACTGTATGGACCTTTAACATCTACCTTTAGACCGTATGGACCTTTAACATCTACCTTTAGACTATATGGACCTTTAACATCTACCTTTAGACCGTATGGACCTTTAACATCTACCTGTTCTTCAACAACAAAAAAAACCTTGAAAGTTGTTCTCTACCTGTTCCAATGTATATGTAGAACTAGACCTAAAAAACCTGAATGGAAATGTCATACCTGAAAAAAAAAGTATTGCAGATATGAATTTTCTGCAGGAGAATGAGACAAAGAAAAAATGCTGCACATCCTGGGTTATAGAAAAAGATGGAGAGAGAGATCTGAGCCTCCCACATCCACATTGTCTACCAGGGAACCTTAAAAAAATGTCACTTTCTGTCCGTTTGAACAAGTGACTGAGCCGACTAACCTTTGTCAAGCAGACACCTGTAATTTGATGCTCCATCTTTCACACCAGCGTCGACTGTCGATTACGTCATCTAGCATCATAAACACCACAAAAGTCTCCTTAATGAGCGACTTTAGAAACACACGCTAATCACCAGAGCAGGAGGAAACAATGCCGGCCTATTTTCTCTTGTGGCTGAATTACCCGTCCATTATGTTTAATCACTGAGCTTAATGAGAAGATCAGTCGGAGCTGGAGCGTCGGTGCTACGACCTGCAGCGTCAGCGTCACTTCATCCGGTCACTACACTGCAACTGGTTTTGTTACGCTAATCAAAATGCTCTGTGTTTCTATTTAATTCATCGTTTTTAGTTCACATTCATATTTTTTGTGTCAAACCTATTTGCAGCTCCCGGTTTCTTGAAACTAGTAACCTAACAAATTAATGGCTTTAAATATGTGTATGTGTGTGTGTGTGTATGTGTGTGTGTGTGTGTGTGTGTGTGTGTGTGTGTGCATGTGCGTGCGTGCGTGTGTGTGTGTGTGTTGCAGATGTCTCACACAGCCACCAGTGCCTTCTGCCGCTCCATCAAGCTGCAGTGTGAGCTTTACCCGTCCAGAGAGGTCGCCATCTGCCTGGACCCGTACTGCGGCCTGGGCTTCGTCCTCTGGTGCCTTTGCAGGTCAGACACACACACACACACACACACACACACACACACGAAGACCGTCAGTCTCTAAAGAGAATAAAGTGCACAGCCAAACTATAAACCAATCTTTCTCAAAGTGTGGTCGACAAGTGACCCCTGGTGGTCTGTGAGTAAATGTGTGTTTCTCCACCTGTCAGTGGCCACAGAGAAAACTAGGCAGCAGTTGATTTGTCTCATTTTCAATATTAACTCAACTCATGTAAATTCAAACACTATTATTTGAACTGTTTTACAGGGTTTTTGTTCTTGAGCACATAACCAAAGGAGAGGAAATGTGGATGTAACAGTTAGCCTGTGTCGGGACTGCGCTTGAGCAGCTTGAGTCCTTGGTTTGAAAAATTTGAGAGACACTGCTATAAACTAAGACAGCTTCTAGTTACTTCTTCTGCTTATTGAATCAACCCGATTAAACAACTCCATCAGGAAATCAGCAATAAGCGCTCGCTGCACTCGTCTGGTTTCTCTCTGCAGTGTCTACTCAGGTCACCAGTCCATCCTGATCCCTCCGTCCGAGCTGGAGGCGAACCCGGCTCTGTGGCTGTCCGCTGTCAGTCAGTACAAAGTCCGCGACACGTTCTGCTCCTACAGCGTCATGGAGCTCTGCACCAAAGGCCTGGGCCTGCAGACAGATTCACTCAAGGTAAGGTTGGGGGAGGTGGGTTTGTGTGGTCGCCGTGGGTGTAGTTCTCTGACAACCTCTCATTCTCCATCCTCCTACAGTCTCGAGGCCTGGACTTGTCTCGGGTGAGGACCTGCGTGGTTGTGGCAGAGGAGCGTCCCAGGATAGCCCTGACACAGTCCTTCTCCAAACTCTTCAAGGACCTGGGCCTCCACCCTCGAGCCGTCAGCACTTCCTTCGGCTGCAGGGTCAACCTGGCGATCTGCCTGCAGGTTAGTCCTCTTGGTTTTCTTTGCCGGCCGAGGACAGGTCTTGGCTGCAGCTGTAGTCTTAATGACGTGGGACACGTCGACTGAATGGGTTTTTTTTGTTGTTTGTTTGTAGAGTAGCTGAAGCTCATCCCTTTGTGAGCTTGTATTTCTTATTTTGATACATGTTTAATGATGTCAAAGGTAAATTACAGTAAAAAAGCTTGTTAGCTTTAGCTGACGATGAAGATGAACAGACGATAGATTAACTCTATTAAAATATCTGCTAACGTAGCTTCCTACAAACTCTATGTAAATGTCCCTGCAAAGTGAAGCCAATGCTGAAGAGCCTTGAACCTTCACTCTATCTAATGACCATCAGGGGGCGACTGCACTGGGAGTCTATGTGTTATTCAGGGTCTGGTTCCACTTCTGTTTTCCATCTGACGGAAACAGGGAAAGCACTAGAGCACAGAGGAGAGTTCAAGTCTTGGTGCGTTCAGGGACAGTTGACTCATCTCGGCCGTCTCTAAGATTCACTTTAATTACCTTGGAGTCTGCAGGTTTGTTCATCACTGCTGAAGAGATGGATCTGCTGAATGATTTTCACGACCGCTGGACATCTGAAACTTTTTGATTTCTGGCTCTGAAGTGCAGAAAAATCCACTGATGTTAAAGCAAAAATAATTTAGAAATGCACGTTTTGCAGATGTGCAGACCGGAGAGACTGCAGACTCCACAGAGACATAATAGCCCCAGTTATAAAAAAGCCACCATCATTTTTTTTGTCTTACTCTCATCCAAACAAACCAGTTTGTGAGACGTCCAGAGAAGCGTCTCAGGTTCAGCGCCATCCTTCCATTTCAAGCTGATCATTGCTTTTGCTCTGATTTTCATCCTCTACTGGATCAAATCAGGTTTTTTTTTTTTCCTTTCTGCTGAAACCAAAATAAAACTTTAAAGTGATTGAAATGATTTTTTTCCCCATCTGCTCCAGATGATCCATTTAAAGCTACTATCTGAGTTTAAATTGAAACATTGCTGATTGTTTTATAGACATTAATGCTGAGACGCAGTGAAAATCAAACCCAAGAAACGCTGGGCGTGTTGTAACGCTGTTACTTAGACCAATCAGAAAAGAGCTGGAGTGATGTCATCATGATGATACACTCACATTTCCTGTTTGATGTGGGGACCGTGAGTTACTGAGGCTCAAACTGAGTCGCTGTGTCACTTCCATCCCTGGTTTCCCCCTTTATAAAGAAACGCTGAACTATCATGGCAGATTTTTAACATCCATCTGTTTGTAGCAGTAGCCACGTGACTCAAAGCTTGAATTCATCATTTCCTCAGGCAGAGAAACTAACGCCAGACGAGTATTTTCACTGCGGCCTGAATGAACCAATCACTGTGCAGCTGCTGTTAAACTAACAACTGGCTGAAAAGTCTTTTTGTGTTTTGTTCGCTTCTTTCGTTTCTTTAACTTTTCCATCTTGATGGTTTTTTTTTTTGTTTGTTTGTTTGTTTGTTTTTCTCTCCCTCTTCCTTCTTTGTTTTATGCATAACCCCGCCCACATGTCTCATACTTGGTTTTGTCTCCGCCCTCCTTCCTTCCTCCTCCTCCTCCTCCTCCTCCTCCTCCTCCATCCCTCCCTCTTTGCTGCTGTAGCCTCACAGGCTGGGAAAGCTTGCCGACCAGGTAGGGAACCACCACCAACCACCACCCACCCCCTACCCCACCCCCACCACACTGCTTGTCAGCACATCGCTCATCAGCTGGCTTCAGACTGGAGCGTAGAGAGTTTTGTTCTTTGGCCTCCGGTCGCGACGCCATCACCGCCAAGTGTCTCCAGCTCTTTCTCTACAAAACTCCAGCTAGAGCTGCCAATCAGTTCATGTGTCTGGTTTGTACGGTGGCTCTGAAGGCTCAAATTCCCTGCAACACATGCAAACAGACAAAACACAACCTTCATCAGCTTGGCGACAGCGAATGCTGACGACACGTGAACCTGACTGGGACGCACTTGTTGGTCGCGTGTGTCGTCAAATTGATGATGTTTTCTGAATTTGTGTTTTGTGCGGCGTTGCAGTGTGTTGAGCTTTCAGGGCCACCGTAGTTGAGACAAACTGGAAAGACTCGTCGGATGATTGAGTTGAAAAGCAAAGAAAAAAAGAGAAATTTTCAGTTCTGCTGTTTTCTACATCACTCTGGGCTTTGGGAATGAAAACTAAATAGACTATGTAATTAATTATTTGCTTCTTTTGTCAACATCCTACAAATTGTTGAGTCTAGAAATGTCCTGATTCCTGAGTCAGGACTAAACCTTCACTCAGCAGAACTAGATTTCCCCAGAAAAGTCACTAAATCTGTTTCAGACACTGACTGATCCAGGGTCTGTTGTAGCACGTACCAGCCCTTTCTTGCTCTGGGCGTGTGGGCTTCTGACTCCCAGCATGCCGCTGATGTGGGCCCGGTGGGTGGTGGACTCTGTTTTTAATCCTGAATCAAGAGAAGGGGGGGGGGGGGGTGATGGAGGAAGAGAGAGGTCGGAAACAGGGGGAGGGGTCTTTATCTCTTCCTTCTGTCTGTCATTTTTCTTCAAAGTTTTCACTCTCACTTAAAACCAGTAAAACATTCACCTGTTATTCACTGATCAGCCACAACGTTATGACACTGACAGGCGGAGTCAATAACATTGGTTACCTGGTTACCATGGTTACCTGTCAGTGGTGGACATATCAGGCAGCAGCTGAACATTTAGGCCTGAAGTTGATGATGAAGCAGGAAAAATGGTCAAGTGTGAGGATGTGAGGGACTTTGAATTTGACCAAACTGTGATGAGACGACTGGTCAGAGCTTCTCCAACACTGCAGAACCACTGGACCACAGACAGGGTCAGGGGTCAAGGCTCAGTGATGGTGGTGGGGAGTGAAGGCTGGACCCTGTGGTCCGATCCAACAGAAGAGCTACCGGAGCTCAGACTGATGAAGAAGTTCATGCTGGTTCTGATAGAAAGCTGTCAGAACACTGGGGCTGTGTAGCCTCAGAACGGTCAGGGTGTCCATGCTGACCCCTGTCCACCACCAGAAGATCCTACAATGGACACAGGAGCATCAGAACTGGACCATGGAGCAATGAAGAAGGTGGTCTGGTCTGAGGGATCAGGTTTTCTTTACATCATGTGGATGGTCAGATGTGCGTCTCTTACCTGGGGAAGACCTGGCACCAGGATGCATTATGGGAAGAAGACCAGTCAAGAGACAGTGTGATGATGTGGTCAATGTCCTGCTGGGAAACCTTGGGTCCATTCATGTGGATGTTCCTTTGACTCGTCCCACCTCCCTAAACATGGTTCAGACCAAGTCCCCCCCTTCATGGAAACAGTCTTCCCTAATGGCAGTGGCCTCTTTCAGCAGGATAATGCTCCCTGTCACTGCAACAATGGTTCAGGAGCTTTGAGGAACAACAACCAGTTCAAGGTGTTGACTTGGCTCCAAATCCCCCAGATCTCAGTCCAGTCCAGCATCTGTGGGATGAGCTGGACCAACAAGTCTGATCCATGGAGGCTCCACCTCACAACTTCAGGACTTAAAGGATCTGCTGCTGACGTCTGGGTCCAGATACCACAGCTCAGCTTCAGAGGTCTAGAGGAGTCCAGACCTCCAGGGTCAGGACCTGCACCATATTAGGCAGGTGGTCATAATGTTATGGCTGATCAGTGTATATGTGTGTATATTTTTTAGGACAGTTGTGTTAAGTTTTTTACATACCAGGATGTAAAGTCATTATTATCATGTCATTATCTCCCCTTCCTTCCATCTTTCTTTTCCCTGGTTTGGTTTCACTTTTCCCTCTTTTCTTTCGTCTAAACAACAGTTGTATTATTTGCATGTTAATGATCAACACAATCTGGTTTTAGAAAGTGTGTTGGTGTTTGTTTGTTTGTTTTTATTTTGTTTTGAATCAGTATTTTGTTGTGTTAATTTCTCACTCATAAATCATCCACCGCTGCTGTTGCTCCGCCATCATTTTGTGATGAATGTTGTAGAGAGGTTGCGGGTTCCCAAACCTCAAAGCTTTTCCCTCCGTCGTGGAGGGAAAGCTTGTCTCTGTGAGCACTAATAACGCACGAGCAGTAGCATCCACCTCAGCCTGGTAGGAATAGAAGTAGCTGTAGTGGTTGTAGCGTTAGTCATGTTGTTGTCATGCCGTTGTCTAATAAAAAGACATTATTGTGCGATCATGCAGTGTTAACTCTACTGTTGATGTTTCTCAGGGCACCTCAGGACCCGACCCCACAACTGTGTACGTTGATATGAGAGCGCTGCGCCATGACAGGTGAGTTAAACAATACAGAACAGTCCTAAAAGTCCTAAACATTTACAGTGGAGTCAGACATATTGATGTGTTAATCATAAAACCAGACTTGACTTAATTTGTCTTCAACACACTTGATTTAAAGGTAGATGTTAAAGGTCCATACGGTCTAAAGGTAGATGTTAAAGGTCCATACGGTCTAAAGGTAGATGTTAAAGGTCCATACGGTCTAAAGGTAGATGTTAAAGGTCCATACAGTCTAAAGGTAGATGTAAAGTTTTTTGTCATCTCTTGATAATTTCAAGGGAACATTTTCTGGCTGGATATTATTTGGGTTTGTCCAGATCATTGCCTGTCTATAAAAGAGGGTCTGAAAAGTGAAGGCAATGCTTAAGTGTCTCAAACCTTCATTCTCTCTAATGACCATCAGGGGGCGACTCCACTGGTTGTTAAAGAAGTCAGATTGTATTGAAGTCTATGGGAAAATGTCCCTACTTCTCCCTTGATTTATTAGCTCAGTAAACGTTTTCCTCATGAGTTTATGGTCTCAGTCTCTAGTTTCAAGTCTTCAATACAACATGATGTTCATTTTTTAAATGATGGTCCATTTAGAGGAAAATAGACCAGAAAGCAGGGGATTAATTAGGGGGCGTGGCTACTGTGTGATTGACAGACTGTACCACACCCAATCAGGATAGAGCACAGAGCAGGTCAGCTCCACCCCTCACTCCTCCTCAGCTCCACCTTCTCCTCCAAACGTGGTTTCTACTGGTTTCGACGGACAATTTACATCCTAGAAGTTTCAAAGCAGCAGCTCACAGACCAGTGGGTGACGTCACAGTGGGTTGACACTTGGGTCAATTGTGTCGTGGTTATTCGTATCTGCTGTTTTCCAGAGGAACCCTAAACCTTCCAGTTCAGTTGCGACCTTCCTTTAGCAATAATCTTATTTCCGGAGATAATTTCTCCGTCTTTAAGCTGCGTGGATAAGGTGTACACTTGTATAGTTAGTTTTCTTTTATAAAGAAGTATTTTATGAAGCTAACTCATTCCCTCATTCTTGGAAAGACGCACTGGTGTGGGAGGAGTTTTGTTTGATTAAGTTTTCACATCATCAGCCGATATGATTCATGATATAATGAAACGATTGTTGATGAATTTTCTTCCCATGAGGAGTTTGTTCTCCTTCCTCTCACTCACAATTATTAAATATTTTCTGGTCCAGCAGGATCTGGATCCTGTTGCAGCTCAGCAAACACTGCCAGAATAAACAGACGTGCTCAGTAAAGATTCTTATTCTAATACCAGACTTGTTCTACAGCTCAGGACCATCAGTAAAAAGTTTGAATATAATGAGACATTGAAAGTTTCTCCAAGACAATGTGACGATTTGAGGCCTGCTCGCTGGACGCCCTGGCTGTCACCCTCACTTCCTCTAAAACACTTCTAGTCTGAGAGAGATGCACTTTAAAAGCCCATCAAACCCTGCTCTGAGTCACATTTCATGCTGGGTGACACCACAAATAGCAATTCAGGAGTCTCCAGAATCTGTTTTGCTGGAGCTTTGGCTCTCAGAAGTGAAGTCTGACTCCATAAACCCACTGGAGGTTTAAAACACCAGCATCAGTGTCAGTTTTCATGTCAGTTTCCAGGCAGCAGAGATGGTCAACATCCCCTGGATAACAAGTGACTGAAACGTATTCGTGACTTATCCTGGCGAGGTCGTCCGGTGGGATTGAAGGAACAAGGCTGAGGCCGTCCTCCGTTCATCCAGACAGCAGCTCCCAACTGTTAAATGTAAATTCAGTCATGTCAGGAGCCATAAGTTTCCCTGCGTGTCGGGGAAACTTTCTGTTCCAGCCGATCATTGTGACCGCTTCGCTTCGCTGTAATTTCCCTCCAGAGTCAGAGTGCGTACAGCGGCGAGGACGTTCAGTCCTGCTGTGTATAAATATAACTGTCACCGAGCATGATTACATGTAATCACTGCAGGCCTGTTCCTGCCAGAGACGCCCAGAGTTTCTCTCCCATAATCTGATGAACCACTTTATCACTTCAGCGATCAATAATTTTGTTTTAGCCGTAGTGGTCAAAACAAGTATAATTACTGTTATTCCTTGTGTTATTTCACCTCAGATGATGCATTTGAAGATTGAATGTACAGCGGGAGTGTTTTTCAGAATTATCTTGTCTTTTTAATCCAGAGGAAAAATAAATAAATACAATAAAATCATTAAAATCTTTCATTTAAATAAAGACATATCTGAAAAGTTAAAAATTTAGGAAAAACTATTATTGTATTTACAGATTTCCCACTGGAATTTTCTTTTTTATCCTTTTCTTTTTTTTCTATTTTCTATTATAATCTTTAAATTATAAATTTTATTTATTAATATTTTAAACATTTTCTACATTTTATAAATATATTTTCAAAATATTTTAAAATGTTAAATGTGCTATTTTTAAACTATTTAATATTTTTTCAAATATTTTAAACATTCTTATATAATTTTAATGTTTTGTAAAATTTTGTTTTCTACATTCTGAATTTATTTATACATTTTTATTTTTTTAAATGTCACATTTTATGTATTTTATTTTGAATTTTCTAAATTTGTCATATTTAAAAAATATTTTCAACATTTATATATAGATTTTCTTTATTTACGTTTGTCGTATTTTATTACGTTTTTTTTTCAAAAATTTTCATATATTTTATGTTTTCTACATCTTATGGTTTTAAAAATTGTCACATTTTTATATATTTTCAACATTTTAAAATTTTTCACGTTAAAAAATATCACAATAACTACAACTTTCAACAACTTTAATATATTTTTTTCAAAATGTTTTATATTTTTTTGATTATTTTCTAATCCTCTTGTTTTTGCCTCGTAGGGTCAGACTAGTGGAGAGGGGGTCACCACACAGCCTGCCACTCATGGAGTCTGGGAAGGTGAGTGCGAAATATTTGAACGTGTTTAAATGTAAATACAGATATTCCTTTTCTCCTCTGGTTCACTTTGCTCTTTTCTTGTCCAACAGATTTTACCTGGGGTTCGAATCATCATCGCCAACCCAGAGACCAAGGGACCAATGGGAGAGTCGCATCTGGGAGAGGTTTGTCCGAAGGAAAAGTTTTTGAAATCACTTATTAGCATAACCTAGAAGCAAAAGTTACAGTTTGTTTTCAAGTTTTAGAAACATATGAGGAAATGTTTTCTCAAATTGAAACATGCATTTAAATTTTCAATAATTCAATTATCCATGAATAAATCTGTTTCTCCAATGTTCTTTAAAAACTGAATGAAACAAACAGCAGAGAGACAATTTTCCTTTTCAGCGACTTTTTATAGACGCGAGTGACTCATGGATTAATTGATTGATTAAAACATGCAGGGAGATGAGTTTGGCTGTGGTCTGTGTTCGTATAGATCTGGGTGCACAGCGGCCACAACGCCAGCGGCTACTTCACCGTCTACGGGGACGAGGTGCTGCAGTCGGACCACTTCAACTCCAGGCTCAGTTTCGGGGACACGCAGACCGTCTGGGCTCGGACCGGATACCTGGGCTTCCTCCGCAGGACCGAGCTCACCGACGCCAGTGGAGGTAAAGGGGTGGGGGGGGGGGGGGGTGACCGATGGGGCTGCCAGCCTTCCTTATTGTGAAGAACAAAAAGGTCAGTTTCCTGTGAACGTGGCCAGATGATGCGACATCTTCGTCATCCTCTGAAAATAAATGAAAAGCGCCTCAGTCCTTTTCTTGTCTTCATTAACGTCTTCATTATTTTCTTCTCTTATAAATGTCAGATAATAATGAAATAATTCCACCGTGGTGTCTTGAAGTTGCTCGTTTTGTCTTTTCAAGTTTTGGCATTTTTGCTAAAAAAAAAAAGAAAAAAAAAAAAAGACTTGACCGATTATATTGGTTTGATGGATAGATCAGCTAATTGTTTCAGCTTTACCTCAGATGGAAGCACGTGGCCTTCATCCGCAGATATTTAGATTTATCTTTTCTAAACACACATTTGTATTTCATCTTGCTTTTACGTGACTTTTTTTTGTCGATTTTTTTTGGTTTTATCGTTAATTTAGTTTTTAGTTTGCTGCTTTAACTTGTTCTCCAACTTGATTTAGTTTTTAACCCGTGTGAAGCACTTTGTAACTCCACGTGTACAGATGTGAATAATAAAGCTCAGTTTAGGGTTCATCATTACTGTTATGATACTGAGGGCTTCTCATACGTTGGTGTGGTGGTGGTCTTCATATGGTGAAGATTCAGTTGAAAGACTAAGTAAGAAAACATCCAGCTGCATCTGCTTCCACATCTGCTTTTAATAATTGACCTTAAACCAGAACAAAAGCTGCACCTACGCACACAACACTGACACAATTATTCTCTGATTTTAACCGACTCGTGTTGTAAACATCAAGGAGAGAAATGTCAATAATCCTGAATCTGGAGGAAGAAAACTTCTGACATTTCTCATCGATACAAAATGTGCGTTCGCGTGTGCTTGTGTGTGTGTGTGTGTAGAGCGTCACGACGCCCTGTACGTGGTCGGCGCTCTGGAGGAGGCCATGGAGCTGAGAGGGATGCGTTACCACCCCATCGACATCGAGACCTCAGTCATCAGGACGCACAAGAGCATCACAGAGTGGTGAGGACCAACGTGGCACGACACCTGGCCCCAGTAACACAAAAAAACCCAAAAAACTACTGAAGTTCTAGTCCTTCTGGTTTGTTTGAGTTTACGGGACACCTGAAATGTCGATGTCTGTTCATTTTAAATTCGTTTTTTGACGGTAAATGCCTGAAATATCACCGTCAATGTAACACTGGAGTCGCACCGGATGCACGTGGTGACGGTGACATTTCAGAGACGTTTACCATCAAATTCATATTCAAAATGAATTTTAAAAATAAGGGAAATTGAACATTCAAGTATCCACTAAACTGTCTGTAAACGGACAGAGCTGCACACGCATGTTTTTCTGCAGCAGATCAGCGACGGCTCCTGCGACGTACACGCCACGCATCCAGTGCGTCTCCGGGTTCCTCGGCCTGAAAAAGTTTGAGGAAACACAAAGTGGTTTTTGAGACTTTGTGTCCTTACATCTCACCTTTGCCGCCTCCAGCTAATCATCTTCAACTGAAACAGACCCAGGTCTCATCTAAGCTGACTGACGTTTACCTGTCAGACCGGGTTCAGGGAAAAAAAGGGAAACACTTTACAGGTTACTTGCTGGTTACTCACTTCCTGGAAAGAAGCGATTTTTGTTTTTGTTATTTTGAGACTTAAATCCTAGTGAACGGAGTAAATACTAGTTTCCGTCGCAGCCCGAGGTCACAGGATTCGTCTCAGTTGTGCCTTTATATTATTTCTGATAAAGTGACTCTTTAAGAAGTGAATATTCACAGACTTTAGAGAAGCTGCTGCTGTAAAAATGATCTTAACCTCCAGGCGGTCTGATGTGCGTGGTCTCGTCCTTTGTGCCTCCAGTGCCGTGTTCACGTGGACCAACCTGCTGGTGGTGGTGGTGGAGCTGGACGGCTCGGAGCAGGAGGCCCTGGACCTGGTGCCCCTGGTCACCAACGTGGTGCTGGAGGAACACTACCTGATCGTGGGCGTGGTGGTGGTGGTCGACATCGGCGTCATCCCCATCAACTCCCGCGGCGAGAAGCAGCGCATGCACCTGCGCGATGGCTTCCTGGCCGACCAGCTGGACCCCATCTACGTGGCCTACAACATGTAGCGCCCCCCCCCCCCCCAGTGGCTGATACAGGGGTGGATGAAGGATAACGCAAAGGCCGATTGCTTCTGAGACCGAAAGGAATAAAACCGGAGTCCAAGGGGAGGTTGACTTTTTTTTTTTTTGCCCTGAATTTTGTCTCTCAGGCAAAATCTTCTCCCAGGCTAAGTATCTAAGTGGTTTTATTTTTAGTTTACAGTCATGGTTTCAATTTCAAAGAGGTCAGATTTGTGCTCAGCCTGACAGGAAGCGGCAAGAAAGGGCAAGAAAGTAGTTCCCCCTCCCCACCCCACACACTCACACACACACGCGCACACACACACGCACACACACACACACACACACACACCCTCCATTTGTACCGACTGTTCACCAACAAAGACAATCGTGAGGCAGACGAGGACAATCGTTAACACGGCAAAGTAAAATTGCATTTGGCTCATTCTATATTTTCCTGTTAAGTTTTTTTTTTTTTTTTTTTGTTTGTTTGTTTGTTTTTAACACGTCGTCTAAAAAAAAAAAGTTTAGCCTATTTTTTTTGAAAAGGATATTTACACCAAAACAAAACAAACTGTGGCAAAAATGATATTTTCTGTTTTTACGATATCAACCATTACAAAGTGTGAGATATGTTTTGATACGAGGGCGGGGTCTGAGGGCGGGAGGGCGGGGTCTGAGGGCGGGAGGGCCAATCGCAGCTGTTTGATTTATCTTGAGGTACTAACCATTTGTTTCATGTTAGCTTGTTTTTTTTTTTTTTTTTTTGTAAGTGTGTTACATTTTGTTGTTTTTTTGTTTTAAGTCAACATTATTTCCGTCCGTCCCATCTCGGCGGGAAACCAATGTGCTAATTTTCATAAACTAACAGCTGCAGCCTTTAACTGTTCCGTACAAACTCGCTTCAACAGAAGTGGAACAATACATAAATTCATATCATGTAAGTATGTACAAAAAGAAACTGATTTAATTTATTTTGTTTCTCTTTTAGAAGTATATGACGAGACGTTCAAGAATGTTTTGCTCTTGAATATTTGCTAATATAAAAAAAAAAACAAAAAAGCATTGTACTATGATCATGAGTGAAACCGACTCACATCGAGCATATTAAGGAAAATAGAAATATATGATTAAAGATTATATGAAAAGATGAGTGAAAGGATTCATCCCGGACTGAAGCAAGTTTTAGACGTGATGCTTTTTTTTTTTTTTTTTTAATCTGCACGTTGGTCTGAAATGTTCAAGTCAAGAGAAGAACTGAAGAGTTTCATTCAACCAAAACAAGCAATGTGACGCATCAATGTCAGCATTTTTACCCCTTTTCTCCAAAAACACAAGCAAAAATGTTTGTAAATCATTCCTAAAAAAAAAAAAAACCCTTATTTGTGCCTTTAAATTTTAAACAACGCCCTCAAATGTTTTCACTTACTTCCCTCAGTTCATTCATTTACGGGATAATAAACCTAAAATGACCCAATTTCCTCCTCCTGCTCTCTTTTCTGGTAAGACTCTTAATGAAGTGGTTTAATATCAGGTTTAACGTGACACCGGTTTTAATATTTACGAACCTTTGACTGAGCGACGCTTTCATGAGAGGGTTTGACTACATTTTGACCGACAAATGCAATTCAAAAACACACTGTGCTTTGGTTCGTTTCCAACAGGGCACCTTTGAGTTTAAGGGTTTTATGGGACGTTAGCGACGACGAAATACCCGTTTTTGTAAATTGAACCACCAACGTTTCACCCCGGGCGAAACTCTGCACTGCAGGATAATTCAGTAGTAATTTGTTCCAACACAAACTTAGATGAGAGAATCCAGAACTAAGTACATTAAGAGCACAAGTTATGTAATTTGAGGTCATATAACAAGTTAAAAGCTCCGTAACCTTCAATCCTTCACTATAAAGACACATTTGATGACTTAAGATAAAAAAAAAATCTGTAAATTCAAGTTTGTCGAGTAAACTGATATTTTACATAAACGCCATAAATAACAAACATCCCCGATGAATCAAATTTCTCAAACTTGACGCTGGGATGAAACTCCTCAGTTCAGACAGACCGACAGCAGTACTGGACTTCGTTTTTTTGTTTGTTTTTACCACCTCCGGCTGGGAAAAGGTGAATCCTCATCGACACCTTCGAGTGCCCCCGACACGGCAGGTTGGCGAGCGGCCGCCGCCATTGTAAATATGAAGAGTCAGAGGTCCCCCATATTTTTTACATGGACAGATCAATCAGGGCTCATTACAGTGATGTCACGACAGGAATTAAGACTGAAACAGGAAGCAGAAGGCAAAGGTGTTTTGCCAGAGACCCTTTAACTCATCGCGGATGAGAGGTCAAAGGTCGGAGAGAACGACCTTCAGGCTGTAAAACGGGATTCAAGGTCGATGCTTCTTGCCCTTGGCTGAGAATGTTCTAGTTTCAACATGAGGATTTTTTTTTTTTTTTTTTTGAAAGAAAAAGCACTTTCTTCACTGTTTGTTTCTCTTTTATCAGCAAAATGTTGTCCCCTGGTATGTTTTTTTTAAGGTTTTAAAAATGTCTTATTTCAGTTGACATAAGTCTTTCAATTAAATAAATAATTCAACAATTTTGACAAAAAAATGTTTTTGTCTTGATATTTTTACAAGTTGATTCATTAAAATTCTTATTTAGTGTGTTTTAATGTTGAATACATGGACTTAAAGTCTCTTTAAGTTTAAATATTTCGATGAAAAAACAGCAGCTAACGTGTTTTTCTTTTTTAATTAGGAACCCAAACTAACATTTATTGTCTGTTTTTCTTTGTTATTTCTGAAGAACATGTTTTGGTTTGAAGAACATTGTTTCATTTATATTTCATACTTTACATTGAGCTCCCAAAATGTACTTAATGGAAAGTTTGAGTCTTTGATTTCAAAATTTATTTTCATGTGAGCACATTTAATAAACATCTTATAACACACTACAGTTAAGTTACAAACAATAGTAATAATAATGTAAAATACGTCTTCACAGGAGACATTTTAACTGTTGATAAATACTGCACATTAATGGACAGATTAAATGTCTAATTATCTGCTTACAAGTACAAGCACCAATCTTATTAGTGAGTTATAAATGACTTATTGAAATTCTAAATGCTAAACACATGGACTTAAAATGGAGTTACAGCCGTCACAGTTTTCAGAGGCACTACTGCATTTCTTTCACAGGAATTAGTTCCATTTATTCGTCATCCAGAGAAGAAATGAAGCCGTTAAATTTTAGCACCATGAAAATTTCAGAAGCATTTTTCGTTTTTTTTTTTTTTTTTTTTTAGACTTAAGTTTGTATTTGCAAGTGTCAACCCACCGTGATGTCACCCATCGGTTTGTGAGCTGCCGTTCTGAAGCTTCGAGTTTGTTTTATTTTTAAACCATATTTGGAAAAGGTGGAGATGAAGAGCTGCTTTGTGTTCTGGTATGGTATTTTCCTCATTTAAAACATGAACATCATGTCGTATTGAAGACTTGAAACTAGAGACTGAGACCATAAACTCATTAGGAAAACGTTTACTGAGCTAATAAATCAAGGAGAAGTAGGGACATTTTCCCATAGACTTCAATACAATCTGACTTCTTTAACAACCAGTGGAGTCGCCCCCTGATGGTCATTAGAGAGAATGAAGGTTTAAAGCTATTCAGTGTTGGCTTCACTTCACAGACCCAGAGTCAGAGACCACTTTCATAGACACTCTGTAGTTATTCTATATTTAATGCTGTATTTTAATATTTGCCGATTTTGTGTGGCTGCTACTTTTTCTTTTAATGTCAAAGGGATTTCCTGGTACAATTTGTGAAATGAACACAATTACATTCAGCCAAATGTCCCAGAGACAGAAACTACACCACCAACAGAAATTAAACCAAATCTACCTGCATGAGTAGACGCCACACGAGGCAAATTAAGAAAATGTGTTCTGTAATTTTGGATTGAACAGACCCTTAAGGTGACCATACAGTAACATTGAAATAATTCCAATCAGATTGTGGACAGAAAACCTTTCACGAGGACTAAATAAATTGTTTTCTTTTTCCGAAAGAAATTGGAAACAGGAAATTGTTGATACATTTATTTCCTCCATGTTAGCACATAGAATATATTTATATACATATTGCTAGCTAAAGCATTAAAAAAAACAAAAACAAAACAAAAAAAAAAAGTCAGGAGCATAGAAAATGTTAAGCCACGATTAATAGTTTACATATGGACAGAAGGAAATGACCAACAGGAAGTGAGGACAAAGGAAACTTTAAACTGGTATTATCCCAGTTAAAAGTAACTCAACTAGTTTTCAACCAGTATCTTGCACAGTATAATGTACTTATTAAAATGCTCTGGTTATCGGCAACGACACAAAATTGATTCACTCAGTTTGTCAAGCTGACCTCTTCAAAGACTCGGCTGAAGTTCCAGGAAATAAAAAAATAAAATAAAAAAAAAATAAAAATCATTGTCATATTGCATTTCTCTGAGTGAGTGCAAATATGTCTTCATTAGAAGAAAGAAAAAAGGGAGCTGTAGATACACACACCTTTACTCATGCAGATAAAAACCAGAGATACAAACTGGAATGACATCTTTTTTTTTTTTTTTTTGTTTGTTTTTTTTTTGTCCACAGAGCGGGAAAAAAAAAAGAGAGAAGTTTTCACACTGAAACCTTTATGGCTGGATGGACGAATATAAAAACAGACGGCGGCGTCACGGGTCACATGAGCGTAACGTAAAATGAGCGTCACCTTCAACGGGCGTCGCAGTTTTGGAAGAACATGCGTTTTTATTGGTTGGTTTTAAAAAGCAACACTGAGATATGAAGGTGCAGGTGGGTTTAAAATAAAATAAAAAAAAAAAACAAAAGGCTCGGAGCCTCATGGTAACAGCTGAAGCCAGGGTTCGTTTCATATGATAACGATTGTACATTGTACAAAACTAGAACTAACAGTCATCCAGAAAGGAATCAAATGTGAGAATTAATTTACAATGCACATATAATATGAAGGAGGACATTTTATTTATTTACATGGAGTGCAATGATGATGATGATAATAAGGAGAAGACTGTTTAACCTTAAAGCTGCAGAGGAGAGCGGTGATAAAACAAAAGACAGAAACATGAGATTTTTTTCTTCCCAGAGGTCAAATATCGACGTGAACAAGAAACAAATAAATCAGAGGAGAGACGTCAGACAGTGGTTGAACTGTACAGTAACATCTTACATTTTAAAGTGATACACTTAAACAGCTTTCAAGGCAGAGACTCGGACATGAAGTCTGGATTAATCCATTACCGTAAATTCCCCAATAGTGGACTGTTCGTCTTCATACAAAAGCAATATTCTACACTTTTTCATTATTGTTGTCAAATCCCATAAAAAGACAGAAAAAAATAAAAATAACAAGCGTTGTCTGAGAATCTCAACCCTGATGATCTCCTCTTGTTTCCAAACACATCAACGAGACCCTGCCTCTCCGAATTCAGGGGCCACATCCTTCAGAGGACGGGGTCCACGAAGGCGCTGGTCCTTTGTGGCCCGGTCTACGGACGATTTTCGCCTCGTGTCACAATTCACGATTCATGTTGCCCAGAAACCTTGACAAGACCACGTAAAGCTAAGCTTTGATGGCCCCGGTTGAACCGCTGAAGCTCGATACTTAAATTTAACAGTGTAATCGCCAGGCTCTCCAGTGGGGTTTCCTGCTGCCATCCTATTTTCATCACCAGCACGCAATGAATCTTGGGATATGTTGCAGCTTTGTCCCAATTCAGAGGCCGCATTGTTGGGAGGCTGCATGGCGTGGTCTGCGTGGCGAGACACTAACCCTATCCCAAGATTCATAGCGTGCCAGTAATAAAAATAATATAGCAGCAAAAAACACAGGCAGAGAGCCTGAGGATTACACTGTTAAATGTAAGTAATGGGTTTAAGCTAACGGTGCAACGTGGGTCTTAAAACCTCAGGTTTCTGTGAGTAAAACGTCAAGCGTTGTCAAGGTTGCTAGGCAACAAGACTTGTGCCACACGACAGTAAGGATGTTTTACAACAGCAGCGAAGGACCAGACCTTCGTAGATCACGAAAGGATCCAGGCCCTGAAGAGGGCTGGACTCAGCTGATGCTGCATTAGGTGATGTATTGTCACCATGACAACACACTGTAGTGTATTTACCCCCCCCCCTCCCCAAAAAAACACACACACACACACACACACACACACACACACACACACACACACAATGTGCTCTTTCTAGAAACTCTCACTAAAGCACCAAATGTGGATTAATCCGCCACTAAAATAGTCCCCAACAAACACTGTACTTGTGCTTGGAGCTGAGCGACACTGTTGGACACTTTTTGAGGGATTTGTTGAAAAAAATTAAATACATACATAGAAAGACAGCTTCCTCATCCCTGAAGCTGCTGTCAATGAAACTCAGTGTCATATTTCACAATAAAAGCCTTTAAGGTAAAGGGGAAAGATTGCGGCTGTAGCACAAATTCAAAGTCAATATGGTCTTGAAAGATTTTGGGTTTCATTGAACGCCAGCTTTTAATAATGTGTAGTTTAGCTGAAAAATCTTCAGCTAATGTGAAATCAGTTGAATACATTTTATATGATAAGTACTTTGATGAGCTGCAGCAACCTAATTAATTAGTTAATTGAATATTTAATGATTTATCAATCAAAATACAGAATAATCTCTTGACTCTGGCCTTTCAACACTTGAGATTTGCTGTTTTTCACCATTTAATGTCATCGTAAACTAAAAACACTGATATCTGGGATCATCATTCACTCACTTCTTAGTATTTCTGACATTCTCCCACAATGCAAAGCACAAACGGGAAAGGAGGAGCCAATCACAGCTGCACAGTCTGTAATGTGTTCACGCCGGAAAACTGAGTGTAAAAATTTCTTGAATGTGATGGACGCCAATCCCCCACAATGCAACGCACAAAGAAGTAACCGAAACGATGTGAACTCCAGACAGAAAGTTAAACTAAAAAAAAAAAGTGCAAGTTATTTTTTATAAAGCCACATGTGATAACTGCAGAAATAGTAAACCAACATCAGCGTGTAGCGCACACTGTCGTGGACATATAGTGTACGGTCAGTATGTCGGCTACAGAAAGCTAAACAAATGAAGTATTTTAAAGTTTTTGTTTTGCGTGTGTGAAGTTTTTTTGGTGTCCTAAAGTATCTATGCACCAGTGTATTGCATTTCCTGTTGGTACACAATGAAAAAGCAACACCCACCACAAACATTGATATCTAACTCACGATGTGAGTGCGTTGTGTGGCGTTGGCACAGAGCGTAAAGATACCGCCTTAACTGAGTTTTCATTTCCAGCTAGAAGAGACGACAGGACTTTATTACCTCCCCACAAACAGGATTAGAAATAAAATCCTGGATTTGTCTTTAGCTGAGCTGAATGAAGGCTCTGCCCACTATGTGAAAACTTACGGTATTTTATTTTCCACGTTAAACAGAAGAACAAACCGATGTGGGTTTAAAAAGAATAAAAAAAAAAAAAAAAAAAAACAACAACAACAACAGCGCGTCTGTACAGTAAATAAGTGAATTATTTTCCTCCGTTCAGTCAGTCTTCATCACTGAGGAAACAGTCAACAAACTTTAAAAGCGTCACACTTCTCAAAGAAAATAAAAAAAAAAAAAACGGCAATTTTATTACCGCAAAGAAAAAAGAAAAAAAAAAAAAATTTACACAATCGACACGCGACATCCAGCGCAGGGAGAAGTTTAGAAAAGATTTGTTTGATCGTTCACATTTGCATAATGTTTTATATTGGTCCATCCGTCGTCACTGCTTAGTAATTAGACACCAGGAGTTTCTGGTCTAACTCTTTTTTTTTTTTTTGTTATTTTTGTTTGTTTTGTTATTTTACTGTAATGAATGAAATAAGACAAACTATGAATCTAGCAACATGCATGTAGCCTCACTGGGAGGAAGAGGATGAGAAAAGAAAAAGAAAACAGGCACTGACCACCAACTACAGCATAAGCAGTGAGAGAGTCTCATAGCTAGTCACTTCAGGTTCAAAAAAAGAAAAAAGAAAAAAAAAAAGGACGAATTTCAAGTGAACATCACTAGAAAAATGACACTGACGACGCCCGGAAAAATATACATCATGTTTGTTTTTTCAGGTTGTAGGAAAGCGATGGAGGAGGGGGGGGGGGGACTCACCAGATCTTCTCAGGTAGGTTCAACAAAATGTCTGATTTTTTGGCAATATTACAAGCGTATTGGGTTTTTAAGAAAATTAAATGTGCAAAAAAAAAAAAAAAAGAAAGAAAAAAAAAGAAAGTATAATAAAAATGAAAACCTGTCAAATCATGAACCTCTCTAAGATCCAGCTCAGGAAAGATTGCTTTACATTTCCCCAATTTAGAAAGAGAGAGAGAAAAAAAAAACAAACTTTTAGTTTCCTATGTGATTTATAAAAATTTGTTTATTAAAAAATGTGCAGAATAATAATAATAATATTAATAATAATAATAATAATACATGGAAGATTTCTTTTGTCAGCGTCTTTTAAAGCCGAACTCGTGACCCTGTTCCCAATAAGTGACTTGAGGACAATAAGATTTTAGGTAGAAATGATAAAAGGTGCTATCCACCGTGTAAGATTCATGAAAAAAAAAACAAATTAAATAAAATACATCAACGTCTGTGAGCCACGTCGTCCACAATCCAATATCTTCTGCAGTTTTTTGTAGTTTTTTTTAATTAAGTTTTCTCTATGAAAGCGGAGTGAGTTCGATGCAGCGGTAGTACTTACGGCACGTTTTCATTTTTTTTTTTTCTTCACCTCGTAGGATCGACTGTGTGTACTTGTTGCATTTACAGTAAGAAAAGTGAGTCTTTAAAAAATTCAGGTAATAAAATGTACTCAGTTAATGCTCATCTGTTACTACACACTTAAATAACACATTCTCGGACACAAATTCAAAATTAGCACTTCAGTAAAGAAAAAAAAAAAAAAAAAATCAAAAGAAATTACACAAATTTAAAAAAAAAAAAAAAATCATAACTCGAGTCGTGCTCTCGAGCAAACTGTTCATGATTCAGAGACAAAAATAAACAAAGTATAGAAAGAAAAAAATCAATACAATGGGTACATTAAATAATAAAAACGAAAGAGGAAGAGATCGCTCTTTACGCGCAGAAAACATCGGGTCCACAAAGTTTTCAGGAAGGCAAGTAGAGAAGCAGGAGAGGGGTGTGTGTCTGTTTGTGTATATATGTGTGTGTGTGTGTGTGTGTGTGTGTGTTGTAGACACTGACTGACAGGGCGTAGGAGAGGGCAATGGCGTGCTGTGTAGGGTCCGAGAGGGCGGGCCCTGTTCATCTCTTCCTGCGGCAGGTCCGTTTGTGGTCGGCGTGCCAGTGCTCCTGCTGACACTTGATGGAGCAGTACGATGTGTTCCAGCAGCAGTGGTACATGGCCTCCTCCTCACAGTTGTAACACTGACAACAGAGAAAATCAACACAACACGCTGAGGTCACAACAAGACAACACAGTTAAATTGGAAACAATATGACTTTTTTTTTTAACAAAAGTTGTGTTCAGAAATCAACCTGATGTGTCTCTGAGTGGTTTATCATTACCCAGACATATCCTGAAGAAATAATTCAAAATCCTGGGTCCTTTAATTTTATTTTGTTCTGCTCGACATTTAGATCCAGTGTCAGCTTCAAGTTAAAATCTCTCTCAGACTGATGTTGAGTTCATTATGGAAGGTTTTAAAATCTATATGAAAAATAATCTATACAAGAAACATCAACCAATATTTAATATTTGGAGGAAGTCATTTGGCAGAAATGATCATCCTCCCGTCAAAGGATGCTGTTCTTTTTTTTTTTTTTTTAAAGCTGCTGACGACACAGAGCCAAAAGTGGAAAATGTATAAATGTACTTGTGTCCTGATCCAGAACTCACCCACTGCTTCTTCTTGGTCTGCGAGATGAGCTGTTTGTTTTGGGCCACGAGCTTCTTCACCTCCTCCACCAGCTCCTCTTTACACTTCTCCTTCACCTGCTTACACTTCCTCTCCATCTCCGCCTGAGCTCCAGCCACTGCCTTACTCACCGCCTGGCGCTTCTCCTCCTCCATCTCTGCACGGAGCTGAAGGCACAAAAACAGGCAGGTTCCAGAGCATCCTCACTAGAGATCCCAGCACTGAGGTGAAATATATCCTTTAAGCACAAACGCACCTTCTCCAGGGCTTCCCGGACGACCCTCTCCGTCTCCCTCTTGTTGTCGGCCTTCATCATCTCCTTGACGTCGTTGAAGACCTTGGTGTACTTCTCGTGGCACATGTTCTGGCAGGCGCCGTCGCTGTTGGTCTGGGTGCCGCGGTGCAGAGTGCGCGGCGACCCCCCGCTGGCCTTCTTGGTCTGCGTGGACACCGACAGCTTCTCGGGCTGCTGGGGCGCAGAGGACACGGGAATCTCCTGGCTGGAGCTCACAGCCTCCATCTCCGGCTCCGGGTCCTGGTCCAGAGGAGGAGAGGAGTCGGATAAACCAAAAACACTCTCTCTTTATGCAACATCCCTCAACTAATTCTCTTACAATACAAAAAAAAAGTGAACACATTTAATATCGTCACAAATGCTGGAGTTTGAAGAGTTAACCAAAAATAAATAATCAGATAATCAATTGGCCGACAATTTTTTTTTTTTTTAATATCTAAAAAGTATCAGTAAAAAATTGTTCGATACACAGCTGCACATAAAGTTTGAGCAGTTTAAATTATGTATTTTGTTGATGTGTTTCCTCCATAGGTAGTTTATTTACTTCCTTTCACTTCAAACAGAACAATAAAATTAGAGCCTTCTTCGCGTTAATTCCCTGTATTTCACTGAGTCTAAAAACGATAATGACACAATAATAAACAATGAGTAATGCACCTTGCCCTCTCCCTTAACTCCAATTGTTAAGAAAAAAAACCCAAAAACAAACATATACATTTACATTGTGTATATATGTATGGTCTTGTGTGTGTTTCCTCCTTCAACCTGGGAGCTTCCACTTCCACGTAGTTCCACTTCTCACCAGGTTGTACTGGTTCCCCGACACCTGACGCAGACCTTGCTGACCGGGACAGCGCCCGACGTCTTGTACTGGTTGCACTCATGTCGTGCCAGTGGCGCTGAGGACCTTGGTCACACCCCGATCAGGAATCGAACCCCAATGTCCTGTGGCGTCCGGTAGTTTATTCCAGCTCCAACAAAACACAAAGATCTGAGACCTCGGATGTTGTTCCGGGAATCTGCCGGAGTCACTCTTCCAGTTTGGGGATCACAGCCCCAAGTGGAGGGCAGCTCAGTGGGCAACAGCACTGACCCGAGTACAGGAGATTGGGGGTTCGATTCCCCATGAGGAATGTGCCTACTTCACGAGTAAGGCACACAAGAGTCACGCTGGCTCGGATGTTGATGAACCAAGTTATTAGCACTGTGGCTTGTTTTTGTTTTTTTGTATGCAACTGTAGGTTTGCGTTAAACTACTTTTGACACAACACACTGATTCGACGACGAACAAATGTGTGTGTATCCACAGGTTGTTGACAAACAAACTTACACTGACTTCCTCTTTGGGCTCCACCATTTGAGTCCGACGGCTCTTCTTCGCCTTGGGCTCCTGGCTGCTTTTGAGCTGGAAGGAAAAATAAGTTCGTAATCAATGTTCCAGCAGAGATACATGTTGTAAAAGTGGTAAAAAGCTCCCCTGACACTTACATGTTGACATCGATTTTTTTTTTTTTTTTTTTTAAATCACATTTTAAAAAGAATGTAAATACTTTTTTTTCCCCAGAGAAAAGATTCAGAGCCAGAGCCATATATTCTTTTTAAGCCTTACTGAGCCAAGACATCCTCTGCAGTCAGGTGCTGTAAATGCTCCACACAGAACGAATTAAAGCATTCGACTAAATTACTAATAATTATTTATACAAAGATGTTTTATGGCCACTTTTAGAAAACGCAATCAATTTGTGTAACTGTCCAGTTCTCTGCTTGGATTTAAAAACAAACAAAACAACTGAATTTCACATGAGCCTGAAGTATTGTGTGTTTGTGCTTCAATCCCCTAAGCCTAAACACATTTCTCTTATCAGCATTAAACCATCTAAGATCAATAATCTTACAGTTTTATGGTGAGTGTTATCATCACAACCACAAGCTCGCCTGTGGCTGACTGTGCTTTGATACTGCTCATTGTAATATGAAGTTAAAATATAGATTAATGCTGCACTAACAATCTGGCAGTTCAGTCACCAGGTGGCACTGTTTGATGTGTTTACATGCTCATGTTCCACCAGCGTAAAGTTTTTTTTATTTTATTTTAATACGTTTTCTGTCTTGCTCTCTCTTTGGTTCCCTTCTGTAGGTTTGTGTTTTCGTGTGACTTTGCAGCAGCACCTGGTTCACGTTTCTATTTAGAGAACGAAGAATCACAGTGAAAACCCCACAGGAAGTTCTGACTGGTGTTAGCCAGACTCAAAAAAATACCGCTGTTTGTCTCCTCTCAGGTGCAGGAGGACAGAAAAACCACAGTGAGCTTGCTATGATGAGGCCTCAGTGAAGCCCAGGTTGCTTTGATATTAGCCTTCAGCTCGGCCGGGTGTTTCTCATCTTCCCCTTCACGACACCCCATAGATTCTCTACAGCGTTCAGGACAGACCAGTTGGCTGGACAATCAAGACCAGTAATATTATATTCATCAAACTACTGAGTAGCAGTTGTAGCTCTGTGGGCAGGTTCTAAGACCTGCTGGAAAAGGAAATGGACGACTCCATAATACTTGACCTGAAGTTGTCTACAATCTCCTGTTGAGGCTGCGTTGACTTTGGGTTTAATAAAACACAGTGGACCAACAGCAGGACTTGAGGCAGCTTGGACTCTGAGCCTCTCCACTCTCTACTCCACCAGACTCTGGGATATGTCGATCAAACAGCTGACTGGGTGCACTTGTTTATTTTATATAGACAGGAACTTTATCAGGGGCTCAGGAACCATTTTAGGGACTCAAGGAAGTTACAAGGGTCCAAATGTGTCATGTTGTGCACCCCTACTCTATCTGTACTTCTTCTGACGACCGTCAGGGATGTTGAGAACTGCATATCCAAACCTGAATTCCATGGAGCTTTGTAGATTTCCAGACATGTCTACTTACGTGTCGGACCTGCTCGTTGCTGGTGGAGGAGATGCTGGACTCGGCCTCGTCTGTCCGCTCCAGTCTGTCCGTCCTCACGCTGCCCTCCTCCTCCTCCTGCTGCTGCTGCTGCTGCTGCTGGTGTTGTTGCTGCTGCTGCTGCTGCCGCTGGCTCTGGTTTTGTTGGTGGTGCTGGTGTGGTTGGCTGCCGTCCTCCATCTTTGTTTTCCAGTAGCGTCCCTCCCTCAGGAAACGCTGGTAAACCTCCAGCTCCTCGCACGCCTTCTTCCATCCGCTGCTGCGCTTTACCTGCAGCTGCTGGACGCTCACCTTGATGTCCTGGATGTTGTCTGAGGGGATCCACGCTCTGGAGGAAACGAGGGAAAAATAGACTTACCAAGCAGCACCGCACCATTTTAATATTTTTTATAGATTTTTAACATATTTTAGTCTGTTTGGAGCTAGTGTTGGTTAATTGACTGAAAGCTTTTTGGTTTTATTTCTATTATTCTATAATAATCTCTATGTGGTTTTATACATCTGAGGATATTAGTTGCTGTGACACGATGAATTGAAAATGGTTGATAGAGATGTGAAGACAGCGACAGACTACTGCTGCTGCTGATGGACCAATAAGACAGAGAAGTGATGCCGTCGTGACGTGTGCGTCTTCCAGCTGCACTAACCTCTGATGCTGGTGTCCAAAGAAGCGCACATCCACCTGGTTGTCCTCCCTCTGAAGGACTTTGGCCGGCCAGTAGCCAAAACCTTTCATTTTGGCCCAGACTAGGTCGTGACTCGGGCTCTGCAGAGGTAACACAAGTGAAGGGAAACTTATTAGACCAATGACAAGACCCACTGATATATATCTTAACAAGCAAAGCTCAGGCAGAGTTACTTTTGTGGCGATATGCCTTTTATTCTGTTACAATTGCTTAGTTTTGGTACTATGCTGTACATTAGTTTTTCTTGTTTAAACAGTCGTTTAAGTCTGAAAATGGCTTTGTTTATGTCAAACTAACAGTGATATTAGGTTGTGCAAATACACCAGACATCTGTCACTGCTTGTTTCATTAACTCAAATGGATTTAAGAAGTAGAGCAGCAACAATTGACAAAAACAACACTTTAGCTGCGTCCTACAACTGCAACAAGTAATGCATTACTTTTGCTGTTAAAGGAAAAAAAAAAGAAAAAAAGAAGCAAACATCAAGGGCTGGGTTGTGGGTTGTACTCACACAGGGGTAACAGAACCAGTTGTCAGGCCGGGCGTTAGACAGGTAGAAACAGTTCTTACACAACAACAACTCATTCAACTGGAAGAGGGCGAAGAGGGGGGGAGGAAGAGGAGGAAGAAGAGGGAGAAGAGAAAGAAAAAAGTTACATGTACAAGAAGTGTTGAGAACGTTTAGAATGAATCTGAGTCGACACAGACTGAATAAAAACAAAGACTAAATGTCAACACCGATGTGCGAGGTAGAGATAAACTGGTGGTACCTCGTGACACGTGTCGCTGAAGAGCAACCGTGCAATCTCCGCCTGGTCACTGTGAACTGCAACACACAAAGACAGACCGTGCTCAGAGAGACAGTCAAACACAAACAACCGTTATGAGGAAACTCATAATTAAGCCTGAGTAATAAAAGCAAAAACCTTGTCAGTTTGATTCCATCTATGTTACTGACGGAGGTAAATAAATGAATGTACAACAACAGAAAACTGTCACAGAAAAGAATATTTAGCTGAGACGGTGACAATATTCATGTGTGGTGTTGCTCTAAATGGGGAGTCACATTCAGCAGGTGTTGCAGTTTATAAATGGTATTTTAATTAGTTTTTTCATACCACATAGCAATCGCTACAATAAAATGAAAAGTAAAAAACTAATTAAAACCTGCAAAACTTTGACTGACCTCCATACAAGATGGCGGTGTTGTGAACAATCAGCTGAGCGTCTGCTTTGAACTCCTCGAAGCTCTTATACTTCCCTTCAGACAGGTTCTTAGATAAGAAGTAGAGAGAAGGTTGGTCAGAATGAGAGCGAACAGGTACACAGAGGCTCATAAACATGCTTGGTGTGTGTGTGTGTGTGTGTGTGTGTGTGTGTGTGTGTGTGTGTGTGTGTGTGTGTGTGTGTGTGTGTGTGGTGACCAAAATGCAAATGGGCAGTGTGGATATTAACACTAACACACACACGTCTGGGCAGAGCTCCAGTGTGTCTGGGTGTGACGCACCACTGACCACAGCAGAGTCCTGATTGAACACACACACACACACACACAAATTCAAAATTACACACAAAAGTTGCCTACACACTACAACTAGGACTGAAAATGTAGCCCTGTTCAGATTTATTCAGACCTGTTGAGACATATTCGTAGTCATTTTGTCATCATTCATAACTTAAAATAACCTTTTTGAGCACATTGTAATAATTTAATTTTTATAAAGTTGACTGTTTATACATCATCCTATCGCGCTGCGTCAAGCTACAACTGAGCAATTCTGGGTGATTAAACTAAAAATTAGGATTAATTGGAATATTGAGGGTTTTGTTTTTTGTAATCCTCTTAAGACACTTGTCCTCCACCCGTTTCTTCTTCGAATATATGAAAATCTGTTCCTCTTTACATTTCATTTTGCTTTATGAGTAAATCTTGACAGATTCATTAGAGGCCATGAAAGTTAAGATTTGGACACAACAAACAAAACAATATGTTTCCTTTTGTTCTCTGAGCTACTATCCCCTATTACAGTGAGCAGTCTTTATTGAGTCACATATATAATGAGCTGAGATTGAGCTGACTCTGAAGATGTGGAGACTTGGTGACATTTAAAAAAAAAAAAAATTACAACTTTATAAGGAAGTAGTGGGAGTAGAGTTTGACAAGTCGACACCAGACTTGACCGTTACCTCTTGGATGTTGGAGACGTCCAGCGCAGTGTGGATCAGTCGTCTGTACATGGGATGTTTAATGTCTTTGCCTTTCTTATTCAGGTCCACTGCCTGCAACGTAGATGAGTAGAGCTGCAATTATTGGCTGGTGAAGACGCCACTTTGAGGTATGCAAAGCAACATTTTCTTAACATTTGATTCACTGAGCAATTGATGAATTGAGAAAACAATCTACAGACTAATCAGTCATGAAAATAATCTTTAGTTGCAGCCTCACAGAGGAGGGATACTGATTTAATGCCACTTTATAGGCCGGAGGACAGAGGCAGTATGGAGGGTAAATTATGACATTTGATACTAATTTTATAGGGAGCAGGGGGAGAGGACAAAAATGTGGAAGGAGTAATGAAATTATTTAACTCCTGAGGTGAGGAAGCGAGGGAAGGATAGAGGAGATGAGAGAGCAAAAGGAGATGATGTATGAAAAGACAGAGTGGTGGTGACACAGGAGGACAATGAAGGGGGTGTTTTTTTTCTTAATTGGGGGAGGAGTGAGGGTTAGTTGTGTACAGCAGATGCCGCAGTGGGTTTCAAACGTGTTTTTCCATATTTTTCCAGGAAATTAAACCTGCAAGAGCACCTCTGAGAGTGGGCGGGACGCCACGTTCGACAGCTGAGCCGATAGGGTGAACGTAAACAAACTTGGTAGCGGTAAATGCAGCTCTCAATCCGAGGGAGGACAGTGTTTAGTTTGAGGCTGCATCACAGTTAAGTCCTCAAAATCAGAGCTAAGTGATGCAGCAATTTGCAATAACTGCGAGGAATCACTGGCGTTCCAATAACTTAAAGCAGACTAAGAATAATGAAGCATTTTTACAGGCCCAGACACATTCAGACCTGGTGTCAACATCCATGTTAGGTGATCTAATAACAACAGGATGACCAAGTCTGAGATGCATTGAGAAGGCATCGATCACTCAGACCACTTTTGGAGGTGGTCTGGGCCACGTGTGGCCTCTTTCTTTTAACTGGCACAGTCTGATAAGTCCTAAAATCCCCAAAATATTTCACTATTTCAAATGGATAAAACCTGATTTTACTGTTTTCAGTCCATCTCTCTTGTAGATGAAGGTTTCTTTAGTGGTAGTGTGCCTTTTATTCTGAAACATCACTGATTGTTTAGTGTTTTTGGTACAATGCATATTGTTGATCTGTACATTAGTTTTCCTTGTTTAAACAGTTGTAATTTTAGTCAGGAAATGGCTTTGTTTATGCCTAACAGTGATATTGGGTTGTGCAAATACATCTGACATCTGTCACTGTTTCATTAACTCAAATGGATTCAAGAAGTAGAGCAGCACCAATTAACAAAAACACATTAACACGCTTTAACAGCAGAAGTATTACATTTCTGGTGGCAGCTGTAAAATACAGTTGAAAAAAAAAACCCCAAAAAAACAGAAAACAATTTCAAATGGATAAAACCTGATTCTACTGTCGAGCTGGAAGCCAAGCATTAACAACACAACCCCTTTGTACTACGTTCTCTCTCAATCTCTCTACACAATATTGACAAGAGACCCGTCTGTTGGATTCGCTAAAAAAACAACAACACTAAGTTCCTTTTTATTTACATATAAAGCATTAAAACCTGGTATGAAGAGGCGTCACTGAAGACGCATGTTAATGCAGGCCTGAACGGACCATAATGTCAATATATCCGAGCACAAAACAGTCAACATTCACTTTGTGGGAGGAAATTTAAAATCTCTCATGTCGTGACAAAAGATTTGAGCCAATATGAAGAGAATAAAAAAAAAAAAAAAAAAGAGAGAAGAATAAAGGTAAACTGTAGTGAGTCGTTGAGGCTGAATATCAACAGTGCTGTATTCTCACAGGGAAGAGGCTTGATGAGGTGAAGGTGGGCAGCAGCGCTAACAGGTAGAAATATATAAACAGTCATTCTCACCCTCTCCTTCATACGCTGGACGATGAAACGCAAGTATTTACACATCTCCTGTTTGTTCAGGTTCTTCTTTTTACTGCCCTGCAGGAAGAAAAGAGGGGGTGATATGGAGAGAGAAGAGAGGGAGTGGATCCACCCTTTAACTGAAATTCTCCAATACACAGACACACATAAAAACTTAATATTCAGTCTGAGTGGCAGGAGCACAGAAGGTGGAAGAGTGAAAAACAATTAGGACGTCTGCTGGTATAGCAACAAAAGCCTTTATAGGGGTGAGTAAAGAGAAGAAACGGAAACATTTCTGCTGCAGAAACCTGATCTCCTGTTTTTGTTTGGATTATTACAGGAAGGTTGAGCATAATGCAGACGTCAGACAGATAACGTATTGCGGTAGATGCAGCATGGAGGGATGAGGATGATGAGGATTAAGACTCACAGAGGCTGATTTTCTATCCAAAATGACTAAATCCAAACTGTTGGGCTGCAGTTTATTCTTCATAAAATCAACTTATTTCAACATGAATATCACACACCTGCCAAAATACACCCCAAACAACTAAAGAGGCTTCCCCCACCACCACCACAACTATAAATTAAACAACCCCCTAAAATCCACATTCACTATAACTGAAAGAACATTTATGTACCTTATTTACTCTTGCCCATTTTTCCTGCTTTCAACACATCAACTTCAGGACCAAAAGTTCACTTGCTGTCTAATATATCCCACCCTATGACCGGTGCCATTGAAATGAGATAATCAGTATTATTCTCTTCACCTGTCAGTGGTCATAATGTTATGGTATCAGCCATTAAAAAATACAAATATATGTTTTAACTAGTTTAGCAGCTACTTGTGGAGACATTTCCTTTCAAAAATAAATCAGAAATTATTTTAAAATGAGGAGAAATTGAACACTCAGGCATCCTGTAAACATGCAGAGCTGCAGCAGCAGACACTCATCCAGGGTGTTTTAGGCCGTAGTCTCATATTAAACTAAACTTAAACTTTCCATTCCACAAGGATGGTCGACATGATAGACCTTTAAAGTGATGGCTATTTGACATGGGGTTGTGTGAGGCAGTCATCCGTAGACTGTTACCTGCAGTAGATTCAGATGAGCTGCCAGTTTAGAGGAGCAGCAGGAGCTGAGGACGGGGTCAGCAGAAAAAAAGAACAGTTTTTAGACACAATGAAAAGACCCACCTTAACAATCCAATATCCATTTAAATGTAGCTTCATTTAGAATATTTTCAGCTCCTGAAACAACGCCTCAAAACAACACTGACTCAACCACTGAACTAGCCACGAGTCAGCTGGATGAATCAGAAAGAGTTAAACTTTTTGTTTAGACAGGAAGACAAAGAGCTAAAAATATTCTAAATGAACAGATATTGGATTGTTTCAAAGGTCTTTTTGTTTTTTTGTTTGTGTGTCTAATTTTCTGCTGAGCCCGTCCGCAGCAGCACATCCTCAGCTTCTGTACCGGTGCTCCAACTGCTCCTCTAAACTGGACCTGATCTGAATCTCCCGCAGGTAACGCACTGATCGTGCAACCCCACGTCAAATAACCCGAACGATCCTTTTAAGACTGTACACACTCCCGGGTTTGACCACCTACCCTGCAGACAACACATTGCCAGTGCGACCCTCCGTCTCTGGGCTTGCACTCCTCCGACAGACACTTGAGATGGTAGACCCGAAAGCAGTTGTCACATGTGAGGACGTCGCCCGGTAGGTGACACTCGAAGCAGTACCAGTCATGGCTCTCCGTCTCCCAGTCCTGCAGGCAAGACACAGCAGAGCACAAGTTTGGGTGACCCCCCCCTCCAACCCGCCAACCACAGCAGGGGAGGAAACGATTCTCTCCGTCCTCGATTAAACCTCACGATTTACTGATTTGTGAGTGTGTCAGGAGGACAGAGGGTGTTTCAGAGACCATTTCACCATTGATGAAGTCGGGTTTGATCCCACACTGCTAAATAAATTAAAATCTTTAAAATCCTCCTGACTGATCTGTGCTTCATGTTTCTATGAGTATGAATTTATTTTCAATTTGTGTGTGTGTGGTTTTTATTTGAATGTGATGCTTGATCACGCTTGGTAAGGTATAGACAAGATACAGAGGAGACAGGATGTTAGATTTACATGGTAAACGAAAAAAACAAATTATAACCTTGCCAGTATCCTACTAAACTTCCTTCTTTTTAATTGCTAAGTTTCAAAACAGTCCCAGATCTGAAAGCATGGTTATTACATCTTTGCACACTTTCATTCAATGTGTATTTCACTAAGCGACTATAAATACACTTTTTGATTGTGATTCTACAAGCGTACACACACACACACACACACACACACACACACACACACACACACACACACTCCACAGAAAAACCAAATGAAATTTAACCAAATGTGAATGTGGAAACAAGCGTGACTGCATTCAGTGAAGGAACAGTAAGGAAACTGTAGTGATTATTGTGGAGCTAATTCAGACACACTGGCCTTAGTGACAGCAGGTGGTGACAGCGTGGAGTTCAGACCATTGTGCCAAAAGGTCACTAATTCAAACCATGAAGCGACTAAAACGATCCGAGTAGAAAAGTGGATGTGAAAGAAAAACAAAAGTCTAATAATAACGTTGAGCAGCTTCTCTGCTCTTGTCTTCTGGAAACCACAGGGTATCAAAGCGCAAAGCATTTTTTGGTACAGACTATACATGCTGTTGTATAAAGTGCTGTTCATTTTTTAATTGTCCCATTTAGAGGAAAACAGACCATAGACAAGGGTATGAATTAGGAAGCGGCTACTGTGTGACTGTACCAGAAACGCCAACCTGTTGGAGAAGGTACAGAGCAGATAAGTTCCAGCCCTCGCACCTCAGCTCCACCTTCTAGTCCAAATATCGTTTATTCTAATGGCTGTCGGCCAAAATACAAACCGGAGGTTTCAAAACAGCAGCTCACAAACCAGTGGGTGAGTTGCCACTTGGCCAGATTCAACTTTTTTTTTCCTTCTGATTTTAAATAAAAAATATCAGTATGTCTATCAGATGATTTAATGAGGCAAAGTGCTCCCACAAGTACACAACATTACATTTATAAACTTTGGCCTCTAGTTGAAGGTCCATATTCTAACTTCTCCAGTGTTTTATCTGAAGTGTTTATATCCATAAGAAGATATATTTGTAGTTTTAGGAAGCAAAAAAAAAAAGCATCTCAGTGTAGTTTTACATCTCCTCAAGCAATATTAGCCATTGCTGGACTTTTGTAATGGTAATTGGAAAAGTAATCTACCTCTATTCTGTGATAATTAAAAGTTCATTTCAAGCATTTGTCTCAGTGGCTGAAAGGGCATTGCCTTTTTATTTTAATGGTAACAGACGTCTTCTGGTCTTATACTAATTTTCATTAAAGGGTTCAAGTGAAGGGCACAGAGGCGGCAAGCATGAACCGCTAAAAATTCAACTACTCATCAACCTGTCAAGAGTCCAGCTCCTCCCACTCACAGTCTGGACCGGCTCGGTGGGGAAGAGCAGGAGAATCGTGACCAAGTGCTGCTAAATAGATGCTAGAAAAGAGCAACACTTCAGTCTCTTCCTTGATCTTTTTATCCATATATTTATGTGCTGCAGTTTGGGTTTGAGCTTGAGGAATCATAGAAGATCTTCTTACCGGAATGCGTTTTCCTAAATAACCCCGCTAAGTCTTTAAACAGAGGAGTGCAACAAGAGTGTGTGCTGCAGCAGGGTTGTTTTCCTGTCTAAAAGCACATGCAGATTTAAACAGACTCGGACTCGAGCGGCTCTGTCGGAAGTGTAGGGGTGAAACAAGCCCCAGCACAACCATAAATAGTCATAAGGACAAAAGGAGTACGGATAGCTCTGACATTCACGCTGCCAGTGTCACTGTAACAACAAAGACTCTGATCTGAAGCAGCGGCTGCCAGGAAGCACTCAACACTGAAATCCAGGGGTTTACTATATGCTCTTTGAAAGAGGATAATGTGCAACTGTAAGAATTTTGAGAAATCAAATACGCCGCAACGTTTTATCCCATGAGATCGGAGCACAAACAATTATAATCAACTGATTTGACAGATGACAAAATTAATCACCAACAAATTTCAATAATCGCTTAAGTCATCAAAAATCCTGAAATATACTCTGCTTCTAACTTCTCAACTTGACCATTGACCAGGATTTTCTGTTTCGTCACTGATGTTGAATGGCTACACAAGCGAATTTGAAGATGTCACATTTCTCTCTGTAAAGCCGTGAAACTGTCATAACTTTCAACAGGCATTTTATAGACAAAATAATTAAAACATTACCCTACGTAAGGGATTGTTTTTGGCAGATCTGGCTTTAGAGCACACTTTTTAAGCAACATCCGTGGTCATATCAGTCATGCCAGTCAGCGAACAAACCTAATTTCATTTCATCTCTGCAGAATAAAAATACAGAAAAGGTGTTTTAAAAAAACAAAAAACAACCAAAACAACCAAAACATTTTTATCATCAGTTTCAGCCCTCATGCAGCACCTGATAGGAGTCTCGTCAAAATCATCCAGGTGCCTGAAACCTTAAAAATATGACAGCGCTCCATCCTCAAAGCAGAATAAATTCTTTAAAACTTTATGTTCCAATTATAACTTTGGATACAATAAATTATAAGCATATGTATGAAGCAAATCTAAGCATTGCTTTGCTAAGGATTCCTTAAATTTGATTCTTCTGTTTGTTCGTCAGCAGGATTGTGCAAAAAAACCTTAGCCTTATTTTGTCTGGTGTGGGTTGGTTGACATTAGGAGCCACATCCTTTGGAAGACCGATTCTACGAAGGTGTGGTCCTTCCAGACCTTAAAGGCTGAAGAGACCCTATCTTAGACATTTTCATACTGACATATTTTACTACATCCTCGTGAGCACTGAAGCTGGTGAATGTCCAAAGTTGTAGTTCATCAGCAGAACACAATTGTTCCCCACGTAAACAAACAAGAGGCTTTTATTAGTTGGTTTATACACTGATTTGTGGCCTGTGAGAATAATCCTGATTTTGAATGCATTCGTTTTTTGTTATCAGAAAAGCACTGACTGTTCTTCATTAACATCCAATCCTTTGTAGGAGGAGAGTTATGAGCTACTGTGGCAACAAAACTAGTCCTTAACCCATAATTCACACCCTGAGTTTGCATTACATTCCTGCAATGCAAAGCACCACTTGGTATGTATGAGTGATCATGGTCAAATCCATTCCCCATTTGGGAACACAAGAGTCTGAGTCAAGTGCAGCAGTTGTGTTTACATATTCCCAAATGAACAGAAGCGGAGGGGATACATTTTCCATGGTTCTCAACTAAAGCCTGTCCAGAGACTCCTCCAAGGACTTCTACTTTTTAGAGCATAATAGACTCTTCACCCACACAAATACTTGACAATACAGAGATGGTCCTTGTGTTCTGTCAAGTGTCAAGAGCCACTCCACTATTGTTGGACTGTCTGAAAAGACAAGTGCCCGACTTCAAAAGGCTAGAGCTCTCTGAGCCAAGGACACTGTGTCTGTGGTTTGAGCAAAGTGAGTTTCAACAAGCGCACGGACAGAATACAGCCTTAGTTCAACAGATATTATTACAGCAACATGATGTTTTTGAACCAGATTAGCCAAAGTTAAAAAAAATGACTAAAGCGTTCAAATTCACCAAGAAAAAAAAAAAAACAAAGCCTGAATCTATCTTGGGATTTATAATAAATTCTTCCCTAAACATCCATGAAATATGTCTGAGCCTTTTTGTAGGGAGAACTGCTCCCTGACTAAAAACTGCCAACTAAGGCGGGGACCTGGATAGTGATGGAGGAGGAGTTGGCTTCCTTCAGCTGCCTCCCACTGCTTTCCCACTCTGGTTAACAGCTCCTGCGCTGACAGTGTCAAGCCAGGACACGTCGGAGAGCCGAGCGAGGCTGAGCAGCAGGACTAACGTGCCTTTTAATGACCTACACAAAACAACCCCGGGGCTCGTCTCCACCTCCTGCCTCTTTTAGAAGTAAACTGCTTCACTCATCGTCTGGCATTTACCACAGGTTTACATGAGTCGGACACTGTGCTTTAACTAAGACTGCTCTTTTACAAGTTTACAAGTTGGGCTTGTGTTTGCACATTAGGGCTGATAATGGTCGGTTGATGGAAACTCAAGAAAGCCGCAGCTGGCTTTACAAATATTACATTACTGACAGAAGAGCAGCTGTAACAATGAGCCAAATTAGTGAGACCGATTGATTCACATGGAAATGCTTATGTTCAACATATGCACTTCTCTATTCTAACATCAGTAATTGTAAATCAAAATCCGATGTAAAGTAAGATAACACGTTTTGTCAACAATTCAGAGTGACTGAATGTCTGTTTTGGCTAATTCAGCAAATTAAATCTTTGATATTCAATACATTATTGCTATAAAATATATTGCTCAAGGAACATCAGCACCTGTATGAAAAACTGAATCCTAAAATATCTGCCAGTCATGGGTCTCCTGGTGGAAATTGTTTAACTGAGGTGGTTAACTACAAGGGCTGAACAATACGTACACATAAATATTGTGATTATTGTCTGGTCATTTTGTTATTTTGTTTTGCAGCTGCAATACCAGTCACAATTTCAGTTTTTGGTCAAATTCGGTTTGTATTTTTGGAGAATATGATTTTCAGAAGCTCTGCAGAACCAAAACACTGTTTATGGCCCATTATGATGCAGTTTGCCTTTAATCCAAACAAAAACTGCAGTTCTTCGTTTTGGATATTGCACTGGGTCATGATGCAATTCTGATAATATTCCAATCGCTTAGCCACGCAGGCCCCGATGGACGATGGACACATTCATTCAAGAGCATTTCTCCTTTGATGAATCTGTTGTGTATAAATTGTTGACGCTGGTGTTGGAGTTGGGCTGCTGCACTTGAAACACTAATATCATCAACAATCTATACAATTTCACAGACTGAAGACAAACACCTCTGAGGTGATAATTTCGATGTTTCTAGGGCCGTAAAAATTGTGTGAAGGTGAAAATAGTGATATATGAATAGTGTTTGCACAGGAAGTTCAGTGGACATTGTCAAAATAATGGGCTTTAAAAATTAAGTGAAATATTGTGTACTTTGGCTCTGCAAGTACAACAACTCATGATATCGTGTTCATTATCTTGTAGATTTAGTTTTACCACCAAACTTTAACTGTTAAAGCAGCTACTTATTTTATGAAAAACAAAAATCTTTTTTAAAAAAATGACCTTTAAAAATGGTAATTGGGCGATTCAGAATATAATTTCACAGTTAAAATAATATATTTCGGGCAAACCTGGATTTAATCCAATCTGACTCGAGGCAGTGCATTTAAAACTTGTTTTCAAGAATTTGGCAGAGCTATTTTTAAACGTTACAATCGGTGGGCAAATGCCGTGGTTATCTGTTTGAGCATTAAATATTCCTGAGGTCAGGGACGCAGCACCATGCCAGCTGGATTGAATCCAGGCACCTGTGGAGGACCGGACCGGCCTCCATCTAGCAACTGCTCCTTACATTCAAACTATAAGTCTGTCCACTGAGTGTCTGAGTGACCTGGAGGAGGGGAGAAAGAAAAAAAAGGAAAAAAAAAGAAAAAGTTGGCTGTGTTACTAGCAGCAAGCATGAAGAAAACTAAAGAGCACGACCACACAAATTACGACTACCCTCCCTCCCACGCCCGCCTCTACCCGCATTAATCAAAAATGAAGAAAAAAGAAAATAAGCATGCCAGACAGAAGTTAAGAACACAGCAGGACACACCCCTTCTGAGGAGAACTACAACTACCAAGACCAAAATACTAGAAACGCACAGATGCTTGCTACCAACCTGCGACTATGCTAACATTGCTTGTTATCTCACAGCAAAAATGTGATTTAATTAACCACACTAATTACTGTTAAGCTACAATTTACAGTTGCTATTTCCACCCTTGGCTGGCTGGTGTTGAAATGCCAGGGACTGGATACAGCTTTGCGCTGTACCAAATTGAGACTTCTTTTTTTTTTTGTCTTTTGTTTGTTTTGAAAAGAAAAAAGAAAAATAAAATCAAGCAACAGCACATCTGTAGATAAGTAGCGAGCACATATTTTCATCAAGATCACTGATCACTTCCGCAAGAAATTTGGCCACGAAGACACAGCGCTGCATTGGACTTTCATGAAGCTTTTTACAGCATTAGTAAGTCGCTTCTGGCAGTGTGGTTACTACTTGACTGTAGGCCAGCGTGCAGAATGATCTGCAAATGGAAACCTGATACTTTTTCAGCCTTGTGGGTAATTTTATTTAAGTGCAGTGAGAAGCATTACATAGTGCAGTTTCTCACCACCAGCAGAGAAGGCTTTACCGTTTCATTTTACAAAGCCCACAACTTTTACACTAACCAGAACGTACTGTATGCTGTTTTTTCTGCAGCCTCCATAAAAAGATTCAGTCAAATCCCTGACTGCACTGCATGTGGCAGGACCGATTTCTCACAGAATGATGTTAGTAGGTAGAGAGAGAGAGAGAGAGAGAGAGAGAGAGAGAGGGGCAGAGAGAGGCAGAGAGAGGCAGAGGGGGCGTGGGGGGAGGAAAAATGAAGGGATCAAATGAGGAACAAACCCTGAGTTTGAAAAATAACAATGCAGCCCTTACCTTGCTTCCCTCGGCTTTCGGCTCCTGTGATTGCAAGTGATTCAGAGAGCAATGTTTAAAAGTCCTGCTGCTAAAAATGACCCGAGCTCCGTTGGTTTTAATGGTGTTTTTGTCCTGACAGACCAACACTTTTTTTTTTGCGATAACACCACATAGTACATACAGGCCAGCTACAAATAAATCCAATCTAGCTAGCTGTCTTTGCATGATTTCCATGACTCCCTGTCCGGCCTTCAAACCATGACAAATAACTGGATGCAAATAAATATTTTATATGCAAAATATACCTGAAGTCGGTATGAGCTGGTGCATATAATGTGCAAGTCTTGAGCTAAATATCCCACCACATTATCACTCTTGTTTTTCCTGTATTATATCGCTTGTAGTTTAATGGCTAAAGCACAACACTAAAACTGCCAGGGTGTTAGTAACCTGGTGTAAAAAGCACTGGGATTAAATCTGCCACCAAATACATGTTTAACGCCGCTCGCACTTGCAGAGAGAGAGAGTAATCCATACGGTGCTCTTTGCATTACAGATGGCAAAAGACATGAGGATTCTCCCCAGGTAGTGCTGATTTACTGTCAAATGACACGCTCAGTGCAGCGCTAAGCATCTCTAGGCTGTGAACTCTTCCTTACAACTAACAGGGGAAATAAAGACAGTAAAAAAAAAAAAAAGAAAAAAACATTACTAGCACAAAGCTGCACAACAGAGGGGCTGAAAGATAACAGATAAAAATAAATTGAAAATGGTTGGGTGCAGTTTTATATGCACACAGAGGCATTTATCAAACGTCCATAATTTGACCAAATTACCTTTTTATCTTTTTCTTGGACTATCTCTGCTGTTTGGCTCTTGTTTCTTAGTTGAGGACCTCTTCATCATCCTCAAGGATGGTGATACAACAGTTAATATTTGCTCCATGTAAAGTCTGTGTGCTGTGACTCTGTTAACAACTGTGTTCACACTGCAAGTAACCTGACAGACCAGTGGCTGTAGTCTGACAGAATCCACATCATGGTTTCTATGAGGACTCCAGCGGTAAGTCCATCAGTGCATATTTGTTACGACAGGACTGAGACACCCGAACACATGGCACCTGTCTGCATATTTAAGTTTTTATTCATTGTAGAGTTGTTACTGGTTATCAGTGGGTTTTTCAGTCACAGAAAGTTGGATTCCTTTTATCTATTCAAGCAATTATTTATTTGTTATTACTTTAACACTATTAAGCTGTTTACGCTTCCAAAAATCATGTAGTTTTTTAATGACTATCACATACGTTTTATGGACAATGCTTCCAACATGAGTAGTCTTGTACCTCAGTAATAAACTGAAGTAGTAAATCAAAGGGGAAAAAAAAAAATCAATTTATGGATAAAATTAAAAAATCTACTATTCTACAATTCATGATATATTGAATAGAAAGTTACTTGAAGGTAGGGTACCATTATCACTATTTTGTTTATTGATTAAATGTGAACATGGGCGCCAACAGAAGTCTACGTTATACTTGGACAAACACCTCCACGTGAAAGGCTGAATTAGCTGGTAAAACAGGATCTAGAAAAAGGATTCATTGTTTCCTGTGTTGAGAACCTGGTAAACTGTCACTGGACTTACCATCTCATCCCCGGGCAGCCAGTATCCTTCCTGCTCAATGCCGGCCTTGGAGCCCTTGCAGCCAACCGTCAGGGTCTCCACCACCAGGCCGTCCTTTACGGCCAGGCTCAGCTGTCTGGCGGTCTCCTTAGGGTGCATGCCAAACACACGACTCAGGTACCTGGGCAGGTGACAGAGGAAAAGACGTGGATGGTAACTATTTTCCCACTAACATTTCACGTCCCACTTTTCGGACATTGGCAGGGACCCACTGCTTGTAATAGTGCAGCCATCATAACACTGAAAGACTTTAGATACTAGAAACCAGCTTCAACTGTATGCATCATCACCATCAGTCAAGCAGCATGAATATTTTCAATGGTCTTAAAACTATTCCTACTCAGATTTGTAATATTGCACCAACAATACCCCACTGCTCCATAAATTCTATTCATATTTAATCAGAAAACAGATTAGAGATACGTGTGGTGTTTGAAATTACAATCAGAGATATTTTCCCCCCATTTCCTCTCATGCACCAACATTTTCCAGTGAGGGAGAAAACGTGGTTCAAATAATGGCTGGGTTGATTCCTGCAGCTGCCTGCTGACTGGCAGTGACCCTTGTGAAGCAAGGTCATGTATCCTCTACTGTGGCAGACAGCCAATGAACAGACCATGTCAGTGGGGAGTCAGGTGAGGGTCAGTATCTACTCCTGTGTTACAAAGGACAGGCCAACAGTGTGGGTATGAGATAGGGCCGGGCAAGAAAAACTATCAAAACCCACATTCAGAGCCTCTCACTGACATAATCTTTTTGATACTGGTTAATACTTTCACCAATGCCTGTGTTCATGAACTGTCTCCTTAGAAAAAATGCCTTCACGCTGTCCAAATAACATTAGTCAGTGTCCACTCAAAAGCAAAGTTGCTGCTATAGATGACACAAGCACAAACACTGAGCCTCAGCATATGCAGAGGTCCATAAAAGGTCCATTAAAGGTCCATACAGTTTAAAGGTAGACCTCCGTGTTGTCTTTAATTATAAACCAGGTCTAGGTTCTATATTAATACAGTGAAAGTATCAAAGGTCTCAGTCCACAGAGAAATGCTCACAGCCTGTTTTCAGAAACTGAGCCTTAAAACCATCCGTCAGGACTTCGGGAACTTTGTGATGTCACAAGGAAGCAGTCAGTGAAGACAGTAACAGAGGTTCTAAAGTCGAGAGACGGACAAATTTTTGAATGTATGAGACATTTCTATCTATCTTGACCAAAGGTGGCAGAAAATTTGAGAATATCAAATCAATCATCAATCATATCTGGTATTTAATAAATGATTCAACTAAATTACAAATGTGCTTTTCACATTTTATAGTAATTAAGGAAACTGTTATTTTTCTTAAGAATAATTTGATGTATTCTCTAGTAATTAGTTTGTCAGTAAATGTCAGAAAATAATGAAAAATGCCAATCATAATTACTCAGAGTACCTTTTAAGCTGTGGGATTGTTGTGATTCTCGTCTCTATCGGCACAAGACGCCTGCATATCTTACAACGGCTCTGACAGCAATTAGCATCTTTAACAATTAACTAACTGGTTCTAAGTGGCCCGACTGCTGCGGCCGTGACCTCGCCGTAGGGGGAGATGCTGTTTCCCTGTGAGTGAGGGTTAATTATTCGCCACAGAGCCAAAGTCACCACCCTCGCAGCCACAAAACCTGTTTGGTGAAACTCGGCTTCAGTGGGACTAGATAGGATGTGTTGTGGACGGGGAGGGCTATCCCTTGCATGTCGCCGCTTCCTGTTGCCATGACAACAGCCTCTCGCCATCGGTTTTCATTTGGCATTCGGCCAGCTCCCAAGGTGCTCGCCAACTTGCTTGTACTAGATGTGGTGAGTGTTTCATTTAGTCTCTGCTCCATCTGCCGACTGAACGGAGCGACGAGGTCTGCTTCAGATGAGACGTCGGCAATTTGCATACAGCTTGAACAATGTAAGATCTTCTCCACAGAAAAAAAGAAATCACGAAGGTTAGACCTAACCCTGCTGTAGCTTCAATATCTCTTTCTACAGAGGGAGGCTAATATACAGCGGCTGGCTTCATCACAAGAATGACAATGAGTGAAAATCGGTCAGAGAATGTCAGACCTCCAACAGCTGTCAGTCCAGCTATTGATCGCTGTCTGATGTGGTCTTGAGTGCAAATAGGACTCAACAAAACATCTAAGCCTTGGCTCTGCAGCCTGAGCCAACAGACACTGTACTCACACAACACCAACATCACCTGACAACAATGCGTTTTACCTGAGTTTACTGTAGTGACAGAATAAAGACAGAGAGACATGGACAATAAGATATTTAGAGCATTAGAGGCTTTGGAGCTGATTTTTCATCATTACTGCTCCAAAGAATGAGCAGAACTCAGATCAGATAAAGAGAGAAACTTCAAATCAGCTCTAGAACAACACAAACACACGTGTGTAACTTCCTGTGTTGAAGTTTTCTTTGGTTTTTCTGGTTTACAGTGTTTTTATCTGGAAAAAAGGAGAAATTCAATTTCTATTTATTGTTTTTTTTCCCTATTTTTTTCTTTTCTGAGCTACTATGCCCCATTACAGTGAACAGAGTCTTCATTGAGTCACATATATAATCAGCTGAGGTTGAGCTGATTCTGAATATGTGGAGACTTTTAAAAAAAATGACAAGTTTATCAGGAAAAACGCAACATATTAAAAAAAAAAAGACACGCCTTAATGTGGCTCTAAAAGGGTTAAAGTAACCCTCTATGTCTTTATACAGTCAGTTCAAGTAACAGCATGTTTGTGTGTGAAGCTATTTTCTCTCCCCTCAGGTCGTCACCCTGCTGCTCTGAATCACCTGAAACCCTGTGAAGAAGCAGCTGCACTGTGCTTCAGGACACAAACACACCAAAACAGAAACTGGCTAACACAGAGGCTCAGAGGTTTGTGGGTTATTGAAATACTTATTAAGCTCTGTTAACTGATAAAGACCCCCCCACACACACACACAGCTATTCTCCACCCTTCCTGCTATTGATGCTGTACAACAAAATTAAAAAAGTAGCAGAAAGGTCTCCACAGTGACATCTATGAGTAACGTGGATGTTGCTTTGAGGACATGTAACTGTTGAGTTTTTCCAAAAATCGCTTTTTACTGCCAACAAATAAAAACCAAAATCCTATTTTGTGCTGTTAAATAACAATCAGGGGACAGCTAATTTTAAAAATCACAGCAACTGCAATAAAGCCAACTGACCTTTTCAAGTATCCTTTAACAGTACAGATGTATCATTAAATATCCACAGCCTCATAACTGTCTCATTTTGGGGGGAACTTACTTGGAGATCCGGTCCATATTTGCGATTTGTTTCTGGTTGCGGATGACCTCGATGGCTGCCCACACATACTGGACCACTTTGGGGTCTGCCTGCCTCTTCTTCACCACACGTGACATGATTTCCTTATTCATCACAACTGTCAAGGGGAGAAAAAAAAATAAATCTCTTATTGTTTTTTATTGTTCATTCTAGGAATAAAAATTAGGTTTCACTGTAGTACTGAGTACTGTACTGAGTTGTTACACCAAAATAATAAAAGAGCCACATTGTTAGAAGTAGCAATGTTTATTAATAAGTACTACCATTAGCATTTATTGCGATAGTGAAAGCTGTAGTAAAAGCCTTCATATCAGAATATACAATATGGCTAAAATATGTTTTAACCTTCAACTGCAAGTCATGTCACATAAATTAAAATTAAGATTTTTATCAATAAAATATTCCTATAGGACTTTTATATTGTATTTTATAGAGATGTATTAATATAACTTATGTTTATAGTGAGATTTTACAGAGAATGTACTTGTTCATTCATTTACAAATTCTTGAGTGTATAACAAAGACATGACATTAGAGTAGAGAATATACATGCACTTCCTTAAAAGTAAGTTCACATTGAGTCATTCTGCAACACGTTCAGGATTTTAAAAAGTTAGTGAAATTGAACAAAAATTTAAGGCCAAAATATTTTTTTTTACAAGCAACTTTAATGCCTTATAATGTTGTTATGACAACAGGTTTAGCCACAATAGTGCAGTTTATGAAACAATAAGTCACGTTTGCTGTTTGTGTTTGTCCCTCTGCTGAAGTTGCATTTTTTTTTTTTTTTTTTTTTTTAATTCACGCTCAGCTGATATTAAACAAACTAATCATCGCATCAGCAAGAAAACACATTTGGGTTGCGCAGAGAAGCTTTACGGGAACTTGCTGGATAAAGACTAGATGTTTTCATTCCCAGTGACTGTGCAGTACAACAGCAAGGGACTAAGAGGGGCAACAAAGAGCAGGAGACTCACGTGTGACCATTTGAGAAGACTCACCTGAAAGCACTCGATGTATTATCGTATCTTAGAGTAGTGAAACCAGGTGACTTACTATAGTACTATATGATACTGCTCTGCTGATTATGTTAGTCTATGCAACTAAGAGCACTGCTTGCTAAGAGTGGCTGACTTGAAAGAGGGAGAACATTCAATTGATTTGTGGTTGGATTTGTTCACGGTTGTTAAAATTCGTCCCTTTTGAGCCAACATTTCTGGCATTTCTAAAGTCAGTCCCTCTGATCTAGAGCCAGATCCTTTATGAAACCTCCTTCAACTCATCTGAACCAACAGGGGAAGGTTTATTTCCTTTTCCAATTACAGATGAAAAAAACTGATCAGCCATAACATTATGACACTGACAGGTGAGGGGAATAACACTGATCACCTGGTTACCATGGTTACCTGTCAGTGGTGGATATATCAGGCAGCAGCTGAACATTTAGGCCTGAAGTTGATGATGAAGCAGGAGAAATGGTCAAGAGTGAGGATGTGAGAGACTGTGACGACTGGTCAGAGCTTCTCCAACACTGTAGCAAGGAGGGAGAACCACTGGACCACAGACAGGGTCAGGGGTCAAGGCTCAGTGATGATGGTGGGGAGTGAAGGCTGGACCGTGTGGTCTGAGCCAACGGAAGAGCTACTGGAGCTCAGACTGCTGAAGAAGTTCATGCTGGTTCTGATAGAAAGGTGTCAGAACACAGAGCGTCACAGTTTGTTGTGTATGGGGCTGTGTAGCCTCAGACCGGTCAGGGTGTCCATGCTGACCCCTGTCCACCACCAAAAGGTCCTACAATGGACACATGAGCATCAGAACTGCACCACAGAGCATGGAAGAAGGTGGTCTGGTCTGATGGATCAGGTTTTCTCTTGGAGTCCATGCCTCGATGGGCCAGGACTGCTCTGGCAGCAAAAGGGGGACCTACGCAATATTAGGTAGGTGGTCATAAGTTATGGCTGATCGGTGTACATGCTGGAAGAAAACTACCGTCCCAACCATTAAAATGTGGCTGGACAACCTAATACCCAACATTTAGAGAAAACTGTTTCAAAAGCACAAACTCTCTTGGTTTGACAGAATTTGGCTTAAGGAACTCATTCATTTTACACTTTTATAATATTGTACAGTGTCATACAATTGTGAGTAGTATACACTATATTTGAAGAGGGAAAAATTCTTAGATAACCCTAACCAACCCAGTCTATTTTGTTTTTGTTCCTATATTTTTCATAAGAACATGAGCAAAGCTCTCAGTAAAAAAATGTTTTGAAAGATGACAGATTTGTGTCTGTGAAACTGTTCTGAAATGTTTATGCAGTCAAATATCATTGAATTCTTGGGAAACTGCATGTGTGGTAACCCTGATTCAGTAACAAGTCCAGGAAATGTTTTTTTTGTGTGTGTCTGTGTGTGTCCTTGACTATCATTTCTCACATCCTACAACTAAATCCAACTAAAGCTACACACAAAGAGCCATATATGTATAATGTATTCTTTTTAAAAGCAGTGATTGTGTCATGGCTCGTTGTCATTAGGACATTCTTAATAGCTCAGACCATTTCGCTCCATGCAATATGGATGACAAACACGGTGGTGGTGAAGGAAGCTCAGAAAATGCCAGAGACCTTGACAAAGAAAACTCTTAAAGACCTTCAAAGGTTCTGAATAATACTGATTTGCCTCTTCACTCTACTGCACAGGCCTGGCCTTCCCTAAATATCCTGAAATCCAATTTTATGCGGTCTTCCTCTCAACCGTCCATGAAACTTAAAATGTCACTTTCATAAGTCGCAGCCAAACGCAAACCATAGTAATGCTTGGAGCATTTTCATACGAAGGTCTATGCCTGAGCTTGAGCGCACTTTGTGGTAGAAGAGGCTGTGACAGTTGTCGGGAGAGGATGTTCATCTCGCCACACGTTTCTCATAGGAAGAGCTTGTTGAGGCAAATTACCCACAAAAAAAAAAATCAACAGAAAGCAGCATGTGGTCAGTCATAGCAGACAAGCAAAACACATTGTCTGGAAAAGCAGTGGTTGTGGTCAGAGGGGAGGTTTCTTAAGGTCTCATAGTGTGTGACATAATCATCGTTATTCTAAATATTTTATATTTGTTTTGTTTCAGAGGTTTTTCCACACTTTTTTTTTATTTGCTATTATGACAAAAAGTATCTTACTGTCACTATTTCACCAGCAGAAACAGAGTGTTAGAAAATGATAGTAATTCTAGTAATCATGTGATTATTTTGGCAGATATGTGATTGTGAGGTGTGTAAGTTGGAATTGTTGTTTTTTCATTACATTTGAAGTGAAAAAAAAAAAGTTTTCTCCCCAACAAGCATCTTATGGCACTAACAATGTTGCAACACAATCATCAAAAAAGTTGCAGCTCCATTTAGATATTGCCATTTCGTTCTTGCTTAATTGTGTAGCTCGATAAGTTATCACAGCGAATAAGAAAATACTTTGCTCATAATTGCCAGCCATCCCAAACTCTGGATGTTCAAAACTTAATGGATTCCAGCAAGAACATAACACGACTTAAACATCCTATTGCAATATTGTGAAATTACAGATTTTTCAATGTTCAAAAAGCAGAAGTAGTATGATTAATGTAAATGGTGGCTAACGAGAAGACTAAAAATATATATTTTTCTCTTTTTCAAGCAGTTTGTAAATATTCTGATATTTACATTTAGCGGTGCAGAACGCTATGACGATGGAGGTGAAGGTGGAATAACATTTTTCACTCATCCTGTTGTAAAGCATCAGATAAGTAGTAGTAGGCAAGGCAAGGCAGTTTTATTTGTATAGCCCATTTTTACAAACAGTTTGTCTCAAAGGGCTTTACATAGCATCATAACAACATCCTCTGCCCTTAGACCCTCACATCGACTGAGGAAAAACTCAAAACAAAAAACCCTTTTAACAGAGAAAAAAAAGAGAGAAACCTCATGGTGAGAAACAGAGGAGGGATCCCTCACCCAGGACGGGCAGACGGGCAGTAGATGTTGTATACACAGCAGTAGTCTTTAAAGCACAGCTTAAGAATAAAGATGAGCTGAGAACAGTAAGATGACAGCGAGAAGCTCCCCTGCTCTGTATCAAGTACAGCAGGTGTGAATGAGGGCCACCTGTGCCATGATGCCAAGCCAGCTCGGCCATCCAGGCAATCCAAGGATCTCACAGGAGAGAGACTCCTGCCCCCACATGCGTCTGCTGGGCCGGCATGTACACAACGCAGCCACCTCTGTTCTGCACCTCTGCTGCCAGCCTGCACCTCTGTCCCCGGAGAGCTCACACTACATGATGATGACAGGGCGACCGGCTCCGCACGCCAACGTGCTCCCCAATCAATTAGGCAAGGTGTGCGACACGGGGGGGCGGCGGCAATTACAAGACGGGCTGAGGGGGTTTGGTGGCTCTGGGGATAAACAAAGAGACGACACGGCGCCTTTCGAAAACCTGACAGCTCCTCTTAACAATACCCCGAATAAACACTCACACCCACCCGGTTAAAGCAACTCTGGCAGTCAAGACAGGTTGGAGGATTTCAGCATGACACCCTGCCATTCACCGTTAGCCCGCTAACAGCAGCCACGTTAACGCGGATATGATGAGACATAGCGGGGTGTTCTGGCAAAAGATACTGGCTTTGTCACACTGCGACATAAAACCTAACAGCAGCGTTTTTTATTAAAATAACACCCCAGACATAACTTGTGTGTAGGGCAACAAAGAGACAGCCGTGGAAGGCCACGGACAGTGCCGTTCAAGAAGCTCGATGTAGCTACTAGCAGACAAGCTAACGTCCAAACCAAAGCTTGCCAAGACAAAAGGGGCTATCTAACTTCTCCACAGAACTTAAACCAATCCATTTATATTCTATACGGACTGAACAGTAACATAAACCCCAGAGAAAGCTCGTAAAATTAACGGTCGGCTGGGAAGCAAGCTATCGCGGTGAGTTAATTTTTCGTTAGCGATGCTAGTAAAGTGTTACGTAGCTAACCTTAGCTAACTGGCTGGTAAACCTAGCCAACTTGTCAGCGACCACACACAATGTTCACGGTCTCAACAACGACACAGTAGCATTTGAAACACACACAACGGTCTAACCGCGGCCAAAAAAAGCCAAAATGCTGTCGGCTAACTAGCTACCTGCTCGTTTGTTTTGGAGGGCGCCATGTTCACAGTCCTCCATCACGGGGTAGGAAAGGCTAAGCTAACGGTGCTGGCGCCTGTTAGCTTCTGGCTAACTAGCCGCACTGGTGTGTTGTCATTGAAGCTCGTGCGATTTTCACCTGAACTAAATAATAATAATAATAATAGTAAAAACATAAATAAAATAAACAGAAGAATCAAACTCACCTCTGCTACAGTGTCGCAAAACACACAGCGCTGCAAAAAAAAAAAATCCGCGAAGGATTGAAGGCGACGCAGATTACATTAGTGATTTTCGGGCTGGTCGAGGCTGCGGATGGTGGTTTTCGTGCAGCAGCTGGCCACAGTACAGCAGCGCTGCGCTGGGAGGTAAACAGAGCCGAGCCGAGCGGGGCTGCCGAGGCACGGGGGGGGGGGGGGGGGACTCTAGTGGCGGAATCCGACTTACTGCACCCGGCTCTGGGGACCCGTCGACCGGGATATTAAAGGGCCACTCCGCAGGTTTTATGGCCAGAAAAAACGCCAAACGGGGCCCCGGAGCAAAACCCGACGCACGGAAAGCAAACCACTGGTCTGAAGATGAAATGATTAGGTGATAATTCCACCCAGAAAATAGATTGGACATGATTTTAACAATCCAGCATCATAGGGCGAGGGATGCACAGAGGTCATTCAGAGTGATTAACAGAAATAAAAGAAGCAGTATAAAGTATAATAAGAGAATGGAATAAAATATATATTATAATATAGATAATAACCTAAGAGCAAGATTAAAAAGATTAAATGAAGGCTTCTTAAAGACAGTCGTGATTTCAGATCTTAGAGTCCTATTAGGCTCATATGCATTGAACATTTTCACAAATTCACATATTTAGGGCCCAGATCACCTGAGACCCAAGACCTGGACTGATGTGCTCTGTTTTCTTAGTTCTGGTCAGAACGGCAGCAGCAGCATCTGAATCAGCTGTAGCTGTTTAATGGTCTTATTTGGTCGAACAGTGATGAGAGCGTGGCAATAATCGACGAACCTGAAGCCTGCTCTACCTGAGAGGATCAGATCCTGTCTTCTGACTGGATCTGATCCTCTCTCTACCTGAGAGGATCAGATCCTGTCTTCTGACTGGATCTGACTGAGCTGTTGTTACTGGAGCTCCAGAGAGAAGACTTAGAGATTAGCTGTAAAACTACACTGAGATGGTATTTGTTTATTAAAAACCAGAAATATATCATCTAATGGAGATCAACCCTTCAAAATTAAAGACCGAAGGTTAAAATATGGACTTTGGAGGGTTTGATTTCTGATTAACCAAAACACTTGAATGTAAAGAAAGTTTCCAAACATGAATTGAAAAATTTTTTTTTTTTTTTTTTTTCCACAAACACTTCTCTTGAGATCAGACCAGGTGTCAACACACTGTGGCATCGCCCACTGGACGAACCAGAAGAAGCCATATTTGGAGGAGAAGGTGGAGCTGAGGAGGAGTGAGGGGTGGATCTGACCTGCTCTGTACTCTATACTGATTGGGTAGTACAGTCTGTCAATCACATAGTAGCCACGCCCCCAATACATCCCCTGCTTTATGTTCTATTTTCGTCTAAATGGACCATCATTTAAAAAAATTAGCAATATGTTGTATTGAAGACTTGAAACTAGAGACTGAGACCATAAACTCATAAGGAAAACGTTTACTGAGCTAATAAATCAAGGGAGAAGTGAATGAATGATAAGAGAAAACTACAAACTAAACTTTAAAGGAAAAATGAAACTGCTGAATAATAATTTTCTAACAGATTAGAAAAAACTTCTTTGACACATTTGNATGATGGATTGAGACAGAAAGCCCTGGACCAGACCAGAGTTTTAAAGAGAAGTAGGAACATTTTCCCATATAATTCAATACATTATGCCTTCTTTTAACAATCAGTGGAGTCGACCATTAGATATAATGCAAGTTCTTCAGCATTGGATCCAGTTTCATAAACAGTCAATCGTCACGTCTCTTGAAAATGAGTTGGAGTCTCAATGAGATGCTTTGATCAGTGATTGTTGATGACTGTTTTTAAGTTATTTAAGACTGGACTAACCATTATGGCAGTTGCCTTGGGGGCCCACGGGCCCAAGACCCCTATAGTGCCCATGGCAGTCAGGACACAAGCAGCATATCTGGTTCAGATCTCAGTCTGTCTTTACATGAACCTGTCCTCTGCTGTCTCAGTAGCAAGTAATGAAAACCAGAAGATACATGTCAGTTAAACATGTTCTCTCATTATTTAGGAGCAAAAGTTGTTCATTTCGCCTTTAGTCTTGTCTCTGAATGTCTCTATGCTGCTCTGTAGAAATGACTCAACTCTGGAAAAACTTTCTCTCATCTTCAGTTTTTAGCCTCATTGATTTTCTGTTTAAATAATGAAGCAAAATGTCACTTTATTTTGCCTTTTCCGGTTCCCGTCTCTGGACTTCCTCAGTGGTGACTCTATAGAAATGATTGAGTTCCTCGTCACTGTCATGGGACATTTGAATGCCGGTGACCAGGGGCCCAGAGATGTGTCAATTCAGAACTGGGAGTTTTAGCTCATTCTCTGAGGAAGGTGTAGCCACTGTGTTTCTGGTTTAACAGCACCTGGTCAGGTGACCTGTGTCTACTGCAGTCATGTGACCTGAATCTGAAACCTTTTCCATTGCAGACACGTTGTACGACTTTGCCTTTTTATATATATTTTTGAGCGTTTTTACTCAATTTTTTTGTGTCTTGTTTTCTTTGTGTTGTTTTTATTTGTCCACAACTGTACAAATAAGCTCGCTTTTTTTGACCAGTGGAAAAAGGGGGCTTTAGGTGTGACTGGTTGGCCCATCCTCTGTCACTGCTGAGTTCAAAGCTCTCTGCCACATAGGCTGTAAGTGTTGACGGGACCGGAGAAGACCCTGTCAGACACTGCGTGCAGGAACCACTTGGCGAAGCTCTGGAGTCCTCTGCCTGAACTGAAAGCTTGCAGGCTGTGTTTCATTGAAACTAAGCAGCCGCCGACTCTTCTTCACCTACTGTACATGTCACTTCCACTCTGAGCTTCTCTCCAAACCCCCACTGATGGATTAGATTTCCTTTAATTGTAGCCGCAGGCGCTGACACTCTGTTGTATCAGACAGACTAAAGCCGACTGTGGCGGTAAAACAGCCTTTGTTTTCCCATAAATCCATCAGACGCTGCGCCGTTAATGAAGCAGCTGTCTGCAGAGTTAGTGTAATGTTTACGCCACTTCTGATAATAACGCGTCTGTCACAGCTGCAGTTTAGTGATGCACAAAAGTTTTGCACAACTTCACAGCTGCTTGAAAACTCCCACAGAAACGTTTCAATCACTGAACTGAGAAAGTTACTCTCTCCAAACTCGGTCTGATCTTTTCAGATCACATTTTATTTCACTTTAACTCAGGCCACAGCTACAATATGAACCATACAGTGTGTCCTATCTATAGACACCGACAGGCAGTTATTAAGTCCTGTCTCCTTCATCAGATACCATATTAGGGTTAGGGCTGGAAAATGGAGGAATGTGAACACCTGTCATTTATTTCCCATTATATCTAAAAGCAGCTATACGACTGTAACTATACATGTAGATTCTTATTAAACCGTAAAGGTCATTCAAGTCTGTCTTCCCATAGACAGAGGAAAAAAGCTTGCCGCTATGACTGTCAAAAATCATCATCAATCACCAGTCAATCTATTTCTAGATAAGGGATAAAGAGAAGAAGCAGCGAGTGACAAAGAAATCACTGTCTACGTTCTACAGGACAAGGACACAGGAAGGGAAACGATGAATAATGTTGGATTGGATGAAGCCATAGAGGAGGGAGAGGTTGAGGTCGGCTAACGTTGTAGAGGTCACGTCGAAACTTGCATCTTTCAAGCATCCTTTAGGTCCTTCCCACGAGAAAGCGTTTGATCTCAAGTATGATGTCAAAATGTACTCTGATAGAAGACCGCGTCCCAAAAATGCAGACGGATGATCTTCTCAAAGGAAGTGGTGTGAAAAAAACAGGCCATGGTTGGAGAATTCGCCGGATAAGGACGCTGTGCCACTTCAGCTGTCGGCTTTTAAAGCAGAGGAACAAGCCTGCTTGGAGAGTAGCCGGGGTAAACAACTGGGGAGAAAAAAAAAAAAAAGGGCTTGAAAAACATGCAAGAGCACAAAGACTCAGATGCCCACTTAACAAGCAGGGTGTGATGGTACACATACTAAAAAGAGATATCAGATGTTCAAGGCAAGGCGATGAGAGAGCGAGAGACCTTTCAGTAACAACCGCATACTCAAGCTGTTTTTAGATAATATCAAAGATAAGAAATCGGATAGGAAGAGCTGTCAGGTTTGGCTCCTCTCGAACACAGCGCAAAATGATCTCATTTAAAAGCCCTGGCCACATTCACAGAGAGATGGGGGAAGAAAGAATGAGGTGGAATCAGCCATAACATTATGACCACCTGTTTAATTTTGTGCAGGTTCCCCCTTTTGTTGCTAAAACAGCCCTGACCCTGGAGGCCTGGACTCCTCTAGACCTCTGAAGCTGAGCTGTGGTATCTGGACCCAGATGCTAGCAGTCCTGAAGTTGTGAGGTGGAGCCTCCACGGATCAGACTTGTATGTCTATGGCAAAGATGTGTGTTGATGTCCTTTTAGCAACTACGTAGGAGATTTACGGGAGATGAGTGGACACAGTCTAGTAACACTCATACTTAACGCACTCCAGTTTGATAAAGACTAGTAGCTGGGTGGAGAAACATGCTGTAAATTATGTGGATGAGACGAAAAGTTGGAAACAGAGCTCAGGCTTTTCATGCTTCTTTCCCAGACACATCCAACAGAAAGGGGATGTTAAAAATCACAGAGAGACGACAGTGGGCAGGATATCTCTCCAACACTGGTGGAAATGATTAAAAAAAAAAACAAAAAAAACCCCAACATATGCAACAATTTGCGTTTCAACAGAAACAGTGCAGAGGTCCTTCTCCTTCTCCAAGCTCAAGCTGGTGATAAAACACACTCATGCAATACTACGCAAGGAACAGAGGCTTTCTGATCTCCTCCTCCTCCTGTCGAGAAAGACGCTAAACCACCAACATCTAGAGGGATGTGGACCCCACAGGGATGATGCTGCAAGGGAGGAAGACATAAGGACACGAAGGAAGAAAACAAAGCAAAAAGAAATCAATACCAAAAATAAATAAATAATCCAGTGTCTAACACTTTATCTAAAGCACGTGTTGCTTTTATAGACTTGTTAAGAAGAACGATGTTTCAGTCACACAATATCAGCATTATCTTCTTGGCTGTCATTTCTGAAGTAATTGTGTATAGTGAGGGTGTCAGTCAGGGGGTTAGACAAGAAAAGTGAAATACAATTCATTGCTTTGCATTTAACATTATTTAAAGGTCCACAGACATGTCTAAATGGAGATGTTAACTGTCCGTACTGACACGGCTCGGGGACAAAGGACTCAGGTGCGCGACTCAGTGGGGTTCCATAAAAACCCGGCAATATTTATTAAATCAAAAATACAGAGGCAGGCAGGCTGGCGTCAAAACACCAGGAAGTCAAAAGTAGGCAAAGGCAACGAGGCCCCAAAAAAACAGGCAGGATCAAATCACTCGACTGAAAACTTGCAGCGACGCTGGAGCTCTTGACCTAGAGGAACAAGACGAACTGGCAAAGACTAAAACGAAGCACTGGACTTAAATACACAGGGGAGAGGGAGACAACAAGACGCAGGTGAACACAATCAGGGAGGGGCAGCTGAAATCAGCACAGAGGGGAACACCAGGGCAGGAAGTCAAGACACCTGGAACGAGAGGAGAGGGTCAGCACACCAAAATAAAACAGGAAGACAAAAACATGATCTCAACCCAGATGAGTCCTGACACATACAACATAAAAGTAGATGTTAAAGGTCCATGCAGTCTAAAGGTAGATGTTAAAGGTCCATACGGTCTAAAGGTAGATGTTAAAGGTCCATATGGTCTAAAGGTAGATGTTAAAGGTCCATATGGTCTAAAGGTAGATGTTAAAGGTCCATACAGTCTAAAGGTAGATGTTAAAGGTCCATACAGTCTAAAGGTAGACCTCCATGTGGTCTTTGATTATAAAGCAGGTCTAGGTTCTATATTAATACAGTGAAAGTATCAAAGGTCTCACAGCCTGTATTCAGAACCTGAGCCTTAAAACCCGCCGTCAGGACATCTTGAATTTTGTGATGTCATAACAAAGCAGTCACCGCCCTCAGCCACACCCTCAAGACCCGCTCACCTGGATCCACCATCCAACCTTGCAGGATTTGGTTTCTGTGTTGTACCTGAAATCTACTATGTTTTTATTGGTGCACTCAGAAAACAGTCAGCCAATCAGAAGAGAGGATCAGATCCTCTCTTCTGATTGGCTGACTGACCTGTTGTTACTAGAGCTCCAGAGCTCAGCCTGAGAGAGGAGATGTGAAACTACACTGAGAAGGTTTTTGGTTCTTAAAAGCACAAATATATCTTCTGATGAATATAAACACTTCAAAATAAAACAACCGACGAATGTAAAACATGTCAAACCATTACAGCGTTTGAACCAAACTTAATTTTATTAACAATGATACAAAGGTAGTCATCATTTTGGCACAGATTGCCTTTAATAAATTCACATCCCTATGAAATGTCCATCCAATGATTCAGAAAACATTTCAGTTTGTGTGGTGGATGGAGTGATAAACATCCCTAGAGCCGCTAGTGTAGCTAAGAGTATTGATTAATGAAGATTAAATAAAAAGAGTTTTATTTAGGAATGAACCAGGAGCCATGCAGGGTGTTAGATCCCAGCTGTTAATGATGTAAGTCTGAGAAAACTTTGCAGACGCTCAACTTGAAAACACAGGAACAAGCATCTGTGTGAATCTTGTAGGACAAAAATATTTGTTTTCCTAATGCTGCAACATTCATCCATGGAAAAATGAAAAAAAAAAAAAAAAAAAAAAGGCTTTTTAATTAGCTTCAACTGCCCAAGGAACGTGACAATTACTCAGTCCACCATGCAAAAAAAAAAAAAATTTTAAAAAATTAATCAGAGCAAAAAAAGGGGAAACAAAGTTAGAGTTGTGTGGTTTCGATCCCACAGCAGCGATGAACCCTGCGGTGAGGAGGTGTTTAATGAGACTGTGGACCAACCCCTCGGAAGGCGGCCGCTTACGACTCCCCAGCTGATTTCAGATTCAAGCATTAGTCCTCGGCTTAACATTGTTTATCCATATTTATGGCAGCCTGCGTGCCGCTTTTTAGCACCCGCCTGCTTCACATTCATGATGTTACACACACACACAAACACATGCACACGCTCACTCTCACTTGGTGCTGCCCAATTAAACCGACGGGGACTCAGATCAACACCTGCCCGGCTCGCTAAAGTCAAGTTGAAAGTTGCTGCAGAGGGTAACTTTCAAATCTGCCATGTCAGCCATGTTGGGGTTTACATCACCAACATTCATACAACCAAGAGGTGCAAGTATTTATGTTGTTCCTCACAACGTATGATATGACCAGAAACAGACATGTTAACATCATCTCTTGCCAATTTTAAAGGTCGACTTTTTAATTACTAGATTGTGGTCAAAGCAACAAACAAAGCTGACACTAATGAGCCATAACATTATGACCATCTGCCTGACACCGTGTAGGCCCTGACCCTGGAGGCCTGGACTCCTCTAGACCTCTGAAGCTGAGCTGTGGTATCTGGACCCAGGCGTCAGCAGCAGATCCTTTAAGTCCTGAAGTTGTGAGGTGGAGCCTCCATGGATCAGACTTGTTTGTCCAGCCCCCCTCCCCCATTTATTTTTTATTTTTTGATAATTATTATAAAACTATTCTTGTATTATTCATGATTGAGGTATTACACCTTTAAGTCAGCTGTTGTGGATGTGTTCGAGGGATCATATACGAACAGGTGCCTCAGAAATAAACTTTGGTCCTTTATCAATCCACAGATACTGTAAAACTCGCTTTTGTATTCTTAAATGATCAGAATGATAATGAATATAACTGCTGTAGTAGTTTTGTGCTGTTGTCAGAGCATTTTGAGGTGCAGTGGGTTGACTTGGTGGTAGGATGCTGCAGCGTGCCGACATCAGCGTTCACAGTAGTTTCACAAGTGTATGTAACTGACACTAGTCATCACTAACAGGATTAAAGAAAGAATATGATTAATGATTAATAAATTTGAACTTATTATGTGCATTTATTTTCCTTTGTGTCAGAATATTTTGTGTCCCTTAAATGAGTTTAATGAATGTGATATTTTTGTGGTATTGTTTAACATTTACTTTAGACTGCGTGGATGAAATTGTCCTCAGAAATAAACAAACTCGCTCCCATGTGTTACTTGCTGACGTTAACATTCACATAATATTGGCTTGGCCATTGGCTCAGATAGTATCACAATGTGTCTCATCGTCTTTATGCTTCAGAAGTCTGTATATTACAGAGAAACAGAAACCTGTCCCTCCTTATTATCATTACTTAAATAATGATTTGCTTTGGAGCAAAGTGAAGCCCGGTTGGAGGTTTTTCAGACGCCTGCTGGGATCAGTCAACGATCGAGAGAGGACCAGTACGAGTTATTTCTTCACTTGTAATTTCCTCTACATCGATCTGTGAGAAAGCCAATGTGACACACGCCTGTGCACCAGATATTCCCACAAGGCAAACAGCATTTGGCCTCATGGTATCACAGCACAGCCCTTTAACCAGCTCATCAGCGAATCATATAAAGGACTAGACTATTGTATAGGATCTGCCCTCGACCCATTAATTACAGAACCGACGTCGTGTTCCAAGAATATCAGGATGAAGGTCGGTGACCCGAAAGATTTCCACGCCGCTGGCTTGTTCTCAGCTTGTTTACATCTCTTTGAGACATGTATGAAGTTCAGTCGGTGAGCATACAATGACTCTCATTGATAATCACGGTGGAGAACCATGGTTGAGGGGCAGCACCCATTCCCTGTTCCTCCAGTGGAGAACACAGTGAGGATCTTCTCTGTTCATAGTGAGGGGAACATCTCTGTTACTGATGACAGGATACAGAACATCAGGAAATCCTCCAGAGTAGGTGAAGGTAAGTTTGTCTGGATCACGGTACAAGTCTTTCAGCATTTAATCATTTTATCTTTACTATGTTATCTTCATTTTAACCATATTTTTACTTGTATTATGTATTATTTTATCTCTATCTTTGCTTTCCAGTCTTCTGTCTTTCTTCAGTGCATGAGATTCACGATAGCACTTTCTTCAGTTCCTGTTATTGTCTTGATTTTTGCTCTTTGTTAGATTGTTTGCGTGAAAAGTGCTTTATAAATAAAGTTTTTATTGATTGATAACATGATTTTCCAACTCAGTTACACTTATTTTCCTATCTAGAAAGCTGGATCAGGCCTTGTCACTGTGAGCGAACTAGCATGCTGGCATTAGTATTTAGCTCAAACACAGCTTCATGGCTTCACGGTTCATTTTTTAAATGATGGCCGGATTTAGAGGAAAATAAACCTTAAAGCAGGGTATGAATTAGGGGGCGTGGTTAGAGTACAGAGCAGGTCAGATCCACCCCTCACTCACGTCAAATTGGAGGCGCCAAAACAGCAGCTCACAAACCAATGGACGACATCACAGTGGGTTGACACTTGGCGCTGGCGCACTTGGAGGTAATTCGGACCTGGTTACCAGCAGTCAAGTGGACCTATCAGGACCTCAGGACACGTTGGCAGCGTTTCACTTTGCTTTCACTTTTAAATATATTGGTCGCAGAGACTCATTAATTGTGCATGTAGCAAGAACATTTTTTATCCAAGAAGAAACAACAAGTTGGGCTTTTCAATCAAATATTCACAGGAAGTAAGAAGCCCCGGGGAGAGGACAAGGTAGAGTATCTTTGAACTTGTACCTGTGTGGGTAATCAGGTCCCAGCTGAGCTGATGGAGCTGACAAATGAAGGAAAAGTCTAATTTGCAATTATCTTGACAACTACAGCTTCTCCCCATTAGAAGACCACTGACTCAGTCACACAACCGTCTCATTTTCTCAGTTGTGATCAATTATTCAGTTGTGGAGAAGCAAATAAGTGCAGGAGCGAGCAAAGGACGCCCACTGTTAGAGAGCGAGCACACGTTCAACCCAGACCTGAAAGATGGATGTCAGAGAGTGTCATATGAGCTGACAGGGTCTCAGATGAGATGGGGTTTTAATAAATCAAAAATAAAATATTTGGCAAAACTATAACAAAACTCATTTATTCTGGGCACCTTTTGAAGTTTGAGACACACTGGGAACATCCCTTATGCAATAGTTCCCTACTCTTTAATCTCCAAATGGAAAACTTATTCCATTTCTTGCTGGGACTTAGATAAGAGGGTTGATACCACTCTGATGTTTGCGCAGTAAATATGAATCCTGCAATCCTGGTTAGCTTTGCCCTGCCAAGTGGTACCGGCATCTGTAACATACCTCTAACCTAAACCAAGAGAGCCCAAACCTAAGTAACGGGACATAAGCAGCAAAACAAGTACAACTGGACTCTCCCAATCCGGCCAAACCATATCCACCTGGGTCGGACAGACATTCGGCATCAGCAGTCATGGGAGAGTGTAACACCGACACACAAAAATAGACCTGGAAGAGATTCACAAATGTTGTTATCATCACCTTGTCGATGACCTTTTTTTTTCCTTTTTCTCAGAGATCTATTGAGCTCAAGGCAAAAGAGTCTTCGTGTTGCTGAGTAGGATGCACTTTTCATGAGTAGAGGGGCATTTAAAGAAATACAGATATTCAGGTAAATTTTTAATCCGTGCCAGTGGCATGACCCAAGGGATGGTTGTGCCATCAGCTGGTCCAACACTTTGGTCCAGGGTTAAATACATCATTCTTTACTGGATGGATTGACATGATATTTGTACAGACCTTCGTGGTGCCCATTCCCTCCGGTACTGGATTGCATTTCAAGGTCTGAGGACAGAGGGTGTTGCATGTTGTACAGATTTGGGGCTTTATAAATAAAATGTGACTTTATTTGAAGAAGTGAAGTCACCTTCAGCCTTGTTGTTTAAAAACTGCCCTTGTAAAATGCAGCATTACAGCGGATGTTTCTTATACCCCAGTCTGGATCCCTGGTGTGACTATAAAATAAACACTGCTGGTCACTGCTATACAGCACACACACACCCATCTGCTTCCAAACCAGCAGCCTGATCTATTTCACCTCATCATCTGTTCACAGTAATCCACTTATTTCAAGGAAAGACTGTGTGTGTTGTATTGATAACACAAATACACATACATACACAGTGAGAGAAGAAGTATTGAACTACTGCAAACAACAGGTGCAACAACACAAAAAAGGTGACACAAGTCCTCCCAGCTCCAGGTGATGGGGGACTTGGTGAAACACGTGCTGCCAGCGCACTTTGACCTTTCGGGTTGTCACGGTGAAAACAGCTGGTGTGGAAACTAAAACTGAAACCAAAAGGAAAAGCTGCACTAACAGCTGAGGGAAAGCCGTCGCCAAAGAACTTAATCTTCAATGTGCAAGGTGATTTTCTCTGATGCTTTTAGTCTGATTTTAATCAGGACGTATCTCCTTGTAAAGATAATCCCAACATCTCAGGTTTGATATCATGTCCCACATCCTGCTAATCTCTTAGTGGTCAATATTTATTATCTTATCTTTGCTTCACTGACGAATTACCACATATTTCCCCTGATCAATAATGATGATGGTGATTTTACAGGTTCGCCGTCACAACAGCTGTGTCCCAATTCAGGCATTTGTCGACCAACTAGGCTCCTTCATCTGCCCTCCTTCTCCAACAGGTGGGTCCTTTGCTGCCCAACCTATCCGAAGAGTCACTGCATGCCAGTAGTGAAAATAAGAAAAGACAGACAGAGAGGCTGAGAATTACACTTTTAAGTGTAAATGTTGGGTTTCAGCAAATGGTATGACTGTTAAAACTTTTTTTTTTTTTTGTGAAAAACATTGTCAAGGTTTCTGGGCAATTGGAGCTGCGCTTTGTGACGCAACGATAAAGGCGGGAACATGTGGACGGCGCCAAGCGAAAATTCTCCATAGACCAGACCGGGAACATCCTCTGAGGGATACAGTCCCTGAACTGGGACATAGCTCATGTTTGAACTGGGTCCAATCAAACCTTGTCAGGCGTCAGTTTGTATGAGGTCATGATGTCAGATTGGACGATGGTCTGATGTTTTCCTTCTTGACCCATCTCGTTTTCCAGGTTGCTGATTTATAAACAGGGGCCACATCAGCTGTCGCACTGTGAGGATTTGGTCCTTGGCTCTTCAGGGCAAAGATTTCTTGTTGACCCCCTAATAGTCCCCCACTACTCATGGCAGTTTCACTATTTCTACAGGCACAGATGAACCAACCAGGACTCTAAAGAGGGCATGATGAGTCAATTAATCAGTTACTTAATTTCACGATTAGCAAGTTTGATAACTGACCAATCATCTGAGTCTTTATTGAAGGAAAAATGCCTAAGATTTCACTCCTACCAGCTGCATTTGCTAATTTCCCATTTTTCTATCACAATAAATACAACATATTTGTATTTCTTACTGCTAGACAGAAACAAGAAAGTTTTAAATACACATTGTTAATATTTTATTTAACACGATTTTCCAACGTAAAAAGTGGGGAAAAAAGGAAAACTGTAACTGCAGCTCAACTACTGTGATTTCCTGATTGAGATCAGGTCTTAACCCCACCCACAACCACCAACTTACTTCAGGTCGACAGGTGAAAGAGCAGAAAGTATGAAGATGGTTGGAGGAGGAAACATCAGAGAGACTCAGTCAGACCCAGACTCAGATCAGGAGTCTGATGAGACCTGAATCAGAGACTAGCAGACGTATCAGAGCGGTTATCGTAGTTAGCTTTTATTTGTTTATGCTGCTAGTTAGCTTGTAACTGGCTGTGTTAGTGGTTATGCTAATGCTAACTCTGGCTTTCTTCACTCATCATGTCTTTTTATTATATGAAAACATCATATGAACAAGGTTAAAAATTGAATTAAACTTGGTCTTCACCTTGTTGTTCGCGTCAGAAAAGGATGAGCAATTTTTTTTTTTTACAAAATACAAAAAAAAAAAAAAAAAGTTTTCTCTTTGACAAATAAAAAGGAGCTCAACACAAACATAAATGAAAATAACAAAAGTCTTAAAACTAGATCATGACATCAGATTCATTACATAACACCACAAATGATGGGACATAGAGTTGTTTTAAATTATTTCTTGCAGGCTGTCATTTATTTTGGATCACAATCTAAAAGCTCCCAAACCAGAGCAGCTCAGGTTTCTTAAAGCAGCTGAGTGAAACTTTGCTTTTCAGCCCGATGCTGAAGTTGCTCTTTAATTAAAAAGCCCTTGGGCAACAAAATTAATTCCTCATTGTTTTTTGCCACCCTGATGATTCAGGATGTAAGTGTTTTACTTTCACATTAAAGAAAAAAATGAAATATAGGAAAGATTGTTTCTTACAAACAGATGAGAAGAATATGGTGATGATGATGATTTCCACCAGGGGCTATTTGTCACCATATTGCTTCAACTATTTTTATCTTCTTTTCCTTCCTGTCTTTTGTCTAATTCATGAGCAGCAAAACAAATGAGCTTACAGGGATTGTCCCAGTTTTAGATGCATGGAGAGATTGTGGTCTCAGTTTCTGATTATTTACAGGCAAGAAACGCCAAGAAAATCAAATTACAGCGCGGAAAAGCGTCAGCTACGCCGGCCATGTTGTTCAATCCAGGAGGGATTTCATCTGCACATAGATTGGATTTGCAAGGTACTGATTGTCAGGGTAAGGGGGAGGTGGGTGAGGAGGGAGACAGGATGAACACCTGAACCCAGACCAAATGTATATTCATGCCTGGGAGGGTTTCAGTAATAAAAGTAAAAGCAGATTAATTTTACATCACGGACTGGTTGATCAAGCATAAGATAATTGAACTTCTGACACAAACTAATACTGTGATTTTATGAGGATACATAATTTCTCCCTCCTAATTATGATTTTTTTTTTTTCTTTTTAGATCCAGCTGTTTGTTACATGTGAAATTTACTATAGTTTTGGTTTTATGTGTCCAGGTTTGTCAACTATTGGTCTGTTGTGTTTCTTTTCCCGTGCCGCTGAATTTAATTTGTGGAGCTCACAGCTTTGAAAAATGATGTGTAGAAATTCAAAACCATTATGTCTGTAAAATAAAAAGGGTGTCACTGTTATTCCAAACAATGTAGTAAGTTGTAAAAAGATTCCTTTGCATTTTTTCCCATTTGCACAAGAGAATTAAACACAGTTCATGCTTGTATGATAAATTAGTTCAAACACTTCATTGCACAATATGAGAATGGAGGTATATGAATAAAGAGGGCAAGACTGGACACTGGAGGGCTCACTGGAGGTGGGGGTTGTGGTAGTTGGTGGTGTTGCTGTGCTCGTCTGAGGAGGTGGGCTGAGAGGTGAGTTGAGTTGACACAAGGCTGAGTCTCTTATCTCATATCCGAGGGAGCTCCGGGGGGGAGCAGGGTGAAATCCGGGTTCCAGGCTGGAGCTTGGATCAAGCAGAGGTGATGGGGTGGTAGTCGAGGGCTGAGGGTATTCCTGGAGGTGCTGAGTGATGAAGCAGGTTGGCGACTGGACACTTGAGAGAAAAGGAACGAAAACGACCCGGCTGGATGTGGCTGAAGTATGACGGGGAAGATCCAGGTTAAAAAGGATTTGAAAGTGGGAAGCAACAAAGAGTGGATATTAAAGTGGATTTAAACTCCAGGTATGTAAAGTGAAGTCAGTGCTGAGGAGCCTTAAACCTTCATTCTCTCTAATGACCATCAGGGGGCGACTCCACTGGTTGTTAAAGAAGTCAGATTGTATTGAAGTCTATGGGAAAATGTCCCTACTTCTCCCTTGATTTATTAGCTCAGTCAACGTTTTCCTAATGAGTTTATGGTCTCAGTCTCTAGTTTCAAGTCTTCAATACAACATGATGTTCATTTTTTAAATGATGGTCCATTTACAGCAAAATAGACCATAAAGAAGGGGATGAATTAGGGGGCGTGG
>CM076662.1:21294636-21331462 GCA_038496675.1 Rachycentron canadum | reverse complement strand
CATTGACTTTGGCTACAAGCAGCTGACAGCTAGGCCTCTGAAGGAGACACTCTGATTGGCTGTGACATCACCCACTGGAGCCAATAGGAGCGTCCCATGTAGAGACGTGACTCTAGACGTCCATATCATTAAGTCTCTTCACCACCCCTTTGATGGACCTAGACACTGCTCCATCAACATTAGGTGGGTTGCAATAATAACATATAGCAATAGAAGTGTGGTTTAAGGGTCTAATAACACCGCACCTGAAAGGATCCGAGGGCCAGGTCAAAGAATATTTTGTAGTTTTCTGCGATGGATTCACTTAGCGAAACGAAAACCACGTAGTGGACCCCGAACAGGGGGATCAGCAGGAGAGTGGACTTGGCCAACCTCCTGAGAAGAAAACACAAATGAACAGTTGTGCTTGTGTGCGTTATCTGCTGCACCAAATCACGTTGATGTTACTTTTGTGCTGATCCAACCCCTGAGACGAAAAAGCAAAAGCACTTTTACTAAATAATTTTAGCTCGGTCCAGTTACCAGACTCCGTCTTCCTAACAACAGTTGTAAGATGTGGGTAAAAGCCATGAAAATCTAACAAACTGGACCATGGATTAAGATTATTTTGTCAAAAATGAAACAGAAAATGATAATGGTGCTGAAAACATCACACAATTATCACCTCCATCATAAATACTGTTCCCCTTTCATGAAGTCTTCTCTTGCTAATGAAGATCCTTTGTGGGTTGTTGAAACGTTTGAAGGGGAGAGCAACCGTCACCCGATCCCCATCTCTGGTAGGTCCTGCCCACCGCAGCCCGGGACCATCCCACAGAGCTGCAGTGTTGGAGAAGCTCTGAACCCGGTCGACACATCGAGCCTGTTCACCTCATCGGTCATAATGTTATGGCTGATTGGTGTACACTCACACATGATATCTATTCTCGGTCGACATCACAGATTTACAAATTTATTTTACAAATGAAAAAAAAAAAAAACCCTGAGCCCCAACGACTCTTCTAAAAATCTTGATAAGAAAATATTCAGTCCACTGAATAATAAAACGGATTTTTAACTCATTACTAAAATCAAAATTCGCAGGTTGAAAATCTTTTTCACTGAATATTTTTTCTTCTTAAGATCTCAAATGAGGTGAGACTATCTGCATATGAGAGCGTATGCACGACTGAGGGAAAGTGAATTTTGGAAAACTGTGGCGCCGTGTCTCCACTAACAACTCCCACGTGAGGCGTTAAAATCCTCCCTGCCGGTATCACCCCCCCCAGCTGTCGACTCAGCTCAGACTTACACCGGGCTGCGCTGTAGCGACGCTGAGTCTTCGCCTCAACCAATGGGACATTCAGCACTGGAACGAACTGGGTTTGTCTGGGCTTTTCATCACCTCTCACCTCTGAATCTCGGGGTCCCTGCGGCTGCAAAACCATGAGAATTACTGGCAACTCAGCACAGCTCGGATTTCACTGGAGGGTAAAGTTGCGTGGGGATTAAACACACTGCCTCTGACTGAGCAAAGAGTCAAATGGAGACTGAATCGTGCAAGAATGTGCTGCTGCATAGAGGCATAAAGGTTTCAAACAGGTTTCAACCCCCCCCACCCTCTCACTATGCCCTTTATAATGGCTGCATCATGAAACTGCGTCTTGTTGAATAAGTGTTAGCATCACTCTTATCTCTCCAGACAGCAAACACAGAGGGGATAAAAAAAGAGGAGTCTCGGAGTCTCAGATCACCTGTTTTTTTTTTTTTTATATTTTGAGGCATTTAGCTGACTCGTATCTTTTTTGTGCGTGTGAACATTTGTCAGGGTGCACGCCGAAAGCTAAGGTTTGTAGCACGTCTCCGAGAGGGCAGAGATGGGTCTTACGTCTCTGCGTAGCTGTTTCGCCTTTTAGACAGATACCTGTATTGTGACTGGTCGTTGCCACCCACGTCTGGACACCTCAGCTTCTGAACCAGGATTCGGATGATGCTGATGAATAGGATGAAGTTCACCTTGGAGACAGGGAAGGGAAGTCACTTATCGCAACAACTCAGCCTCAGAAAACGCATAAGGGTGATTTTATTTTGCTGTCGGACATTTTCCCACCCATCGAAAACAATGAATGGAGAGTTAAGACAAAAAAATAAATTAATAATACTATAAGTAAAATTATTTCAAAATATATATTATTATTAATAATAATAATAATAATAATAATTTCATATAGAAAGTGCTTTGACACAAATCAGAGCAGGACATAAATGAGGTGAATTAACAGAGAGAAGGAAAATAATATACTTCAATTCAGATACTACGAACCCATACACACAGAAAAAATAATAAAAGGTTGATACAAATTTTAAAACATATAATAAAACACAATAAAAATCAAAATTAAAAATAATACATATGTAAATTCTGAATGTGGGTGTGTGTTTTTCTTATTAATTTCTCATTGATTTTACCTTCCAAATTTTGGAAAGTGGTTTCTTTATACATTAACATATATATCAACAGTGTGTGGGATGGATGTGTATTTATGTAACATACGTCCACATTGTGATCATACATACATCGTCTCAGCCAGATATGTCAATATATGAAGATTGTTCCTATTTCTAGGGTTTAATTTATCATTTTTACTGTATGATTTTATTCTGTGTGTACATATGAAATAAAAAGGGTATATGGACATATTTGGACATTTATTACATCTGTCTATTGGTTTGTGAAATTAAATGAAATTATCTTGCAGGATTTTTGGGGTGTTTGTCAACGATGCAGATATTTTACCTGGATCTGCGAACTTTAGCCTTTAGCCTTTATTGTATCCTCACGCAGCACTGCTTTAGCATGATATTACGTTTGTAGGCATCAAATGTGTTTTCTAAAAGCCTTTTGCGGGTGTTTTATGAGTCAGCTGCAAACGTTTGAGATTTCAGCTTTCAACCACAAGAAATCTAGAAAGAGAATAAGGGAAAGTTCAGTGGCGAAGCTGCTAAAATGAGCTTTAAACTGTAGAGTTTGTCATTTCATGGGAACCCACCCAGGACCAGAGTAAAGACGCCAAATGGTGAACTGCATGTAATTTTTTTTGAATGCAGTTATTTGAAGCTCCTCGTGCAAATCCTAATAAATTGCATTCATACTTCTGGCAGCAGCATAAATATACATACTTATCACGTTAAGACCTTCATCTGTTTTTAAGAGTAACTTCCCCCCCTGCTGGGACCTTTAAAGGTTGAAACAGCTTACGTAGCTCAGCGGGAAATCAAGTGAAGTTAATACCTTGAGACGTGGGGTGTCAGCGCATTACGTCGCCATTACTGATGTTACAAAATGCTCACTGATGCCTGTAGATTTCTTTGGCTACTTATTAGGGTTTTAAAAGGTTTTTAAGTTGAAAGGGTCACGAACCACAATCCTTTACTGAGCTGTGAACCTTTCAACAGGTAAAAAAAGGCTTATAATCAAAAAAAAAGTTTTCCCTGCGTTTTCATCTTCTTTGAGCACAATGATCCTTCACATGTGGACAGAAATACTGGAAAAGGAATTTACTGACGTTGAAACTGCACATTAATGTCCCTTTAGTACAACTAAGTGCTGTCGAATTTGAGCAGGAGTGATTGCGCTTTGACAACACATGTTTGACACGGTGATTGTGCTGCTGAGGTTCAAAACCTTTATGGGTAAACAAAGACCATATAATCACAGAAGAAAGTAGAAAACAAGAGGAGGTGAAGAGATGACAGCCACAATTACATCCAATCAATAAAAAACAAAAAAAAAAACACACCAAGCAATTAAATAAGCTCTCGTGAAAGCGAAGGTTTTTGATGTGAATGTGTGTTTGCCCGCTGGATTCGCTTTGGATGCTATACTGTAAAGGGTAACTGCATCATCTGTTGTATCATCATCTTTTTTTAACTTTAACGCCATGTGAAACACCTGCAGAAAAAAAAGGAGAGTTAATGAACCTCAACCTACCATAATGGAGAATCCGATTGGTCCATTGATCACCCAGTTGGGTACGGGGTTGTCATTTCTCTCCCAGCATCTGAGGGTGCCATACATAACCATAATGTAAGTATTATAGTATAAATAATATGTTTGTAAACACACAGCAGGATCAGAAAACCAGGGGTGGTTAGAAGCAGAGGCTGCCACCTACACTACAAACTTTCAATAGATTCATCTTCGACCACCGAAGATTTAAGGCTGTGTCCACTTTTTGAGAGTGGACACAGCCTTAAATCTGCATTTTATCTAATGACCACCAGGGGGCGACTCCACTGGTTGTAAATGTCTGAGTGTATTGAAGTCTATGGGAAAATGTCCCAACTTCTCCCTTGATTTATTAGCCCAGTAAACGTTTTCCTAATGAGTTTATGGTCTCAGTCTCTAGTTTCAAGTCTTCAATACAACATGATGTTCATTTTTTAAATGATGGTCCATTTAGAGGAAAATAGACCAGAAAGCAGGAGATGGATTAGGGGGCGTGGCTAAAGTGCGATTGAGTGACTGTACCGCACACAGCGACTTTCCTGACAATCAAACTATAGAGGATTAAGGTTTGTGTTTGTTTGAGGCAAGATGCTGCATATTGTTGCATATATATATATATATATATATATATATTTAGATTTATATATATTGTTCATTATTTATTTGTAACAAAGTAGTGGAGCCTCTTGCGTTGGCTTTTAATTCAACAACAAACCACCACATAAAGGATCTGCTGCTAACGTCTTGGTCCAGATACCACAGCTCACCTTCAGAGGTCTAGAGGAGTCCAGGCCTCCAGGGTCGGGACCTACGCAACATTAGGCAGGTGGTCATAATGTTATGGCTGATTGGTGTACATCTCACTGCCTTTATTCACTGGTTACACGTTTCAGAAAAAGCGATGTAGCGGAATTTGGGTTTCATTTAAATTTGCCAAACTACGATTCACAAGCATCGAGGATGAACATTTCATTAACATTCTCCACAGTTTCCTCAGACTGAGGAGCTGCATCATTACCATCCATGATTATCAGGCCGCTGCTCTGCTGCAGAGCTGTTTCACAGTCATTTTTACAATACGCCCACTCAGTGCAACTCGCTCGATACTAAGCTGCAGTGTCAGCTGTAATAACGTGTGAGAGGCTGAGGAGATCTGCGGCACCGGGCTCATATGATGACGATTCGATGCAAATCCCACCGGCTGAATTATCCAATAACGTGCTCTTTGACATGTGGGATATTTGTGTTATTATTTCCGCAAACCAAGCCACATTCTCATGTGGCCATCTGCTGAGAATCTAATCGATAAGTCTAATATGTGGACTTAATGAAATAACAGATGCAGTTCCTGTTGAAGACCAGTGTACACCACTCTCTTCCTATCATCTTGTAATAAAAGAGAAGATAATAAATAATTCCACGGGATGCTTGGTGTACACTCACATATCCACTTGAGGCAAAAAGAAAAACAAACTTAAATTAAATTAAACTTTAATTTAAATGTCAGACACATTCCTGTGATACAACTTAATGTGTCTTGAGGGATGTGCACACGTCACGTTTCCGTGCTGATGAGCACTCACCCGGTGTCTTCCAGATAAATCCTCGTCATCACCCACGCAAAGACGAACACGGTGGGGATTCCTGCGAACAGCCACCAGGAAAACACTGGTATAATGTTGGTAAAACATTATCCATCTATTGTTTACATCGGACACAACACCAGCCAGTAAATTAATTCATGTAAAAAAAAAAAAACGTGTTTTAGTTATTTCAATTTAGTCTTCTAGTCTAAATTTTACGACTTTTTATCATAAATAATTTAATTGCGTTTCATAGATTTTTTAAATACTATAAGTACTATAAAGGAATTTAAACAGAATAAGCGAAAATAATAAAAGAGATGTAGCCCATATCCTGCATACACTCTTCAAACTGAAAACTTTATTGGACCTCTGCAGCTCTCTGACATTTAAGAACATTTTTCAAATCAAAACAGTTTTTATGCTTATGCATGATTTTTTACTACTACTACTTACTAGGGTTTGATAAATGCAGGGGGTGGTTTATTTAACTGCCAAATGCTCCAATTTCTTGACCAAATTTGGTTCATTTCATGGATTCAACGCTAGCACAAAAAAACGTCTGGACCACCCACCCCAGCCAATGAACATGTAGACCACAAAGTGTCTGTTCTTGGAGAAGATGACGACGAGCAGCGTGTGGAGGTACAGACCCTCCACCAGCAGCCAGAAGAAGTTGGCCATGATGAAGTACTGGAAAAACACCAGGCTGGCTTTACATCCCACCTGGGAAACACACACCAAGGGCAAAAAAAAAAAAAAAAAAATCTAATTAGAGGAGCATTTAAAGGTCACAGATATGATAAGGTTATGGACTTTGAAATCAATATTCTGCAACAACTTTATCACTGACGATAAATTAATCTTTAAGTAATTTAATAAACATTTGTTTATTGTTTATGTAGAACTGCTGCAGTGTTGGATCAGACTCTGATAAATATCCTCTGTCTGTTAATCAGGCAGTTATACCCATACACAGAATCTGCTTTTACATTTCCTGTTTTCCACTGAGTCAATCGGTGAGGACACGCTTTCATTCGCAGATCACAGCAACGCAAGCAGTGAACAGACAGGCGATAAAGGTCAGAGCGCCCTGACCGTATCCCTGCAATTATCACAGGGGACGTTTCCACTCCAAGACGAGAGGAAGGTTAAGTAAGACGGGATCAAATGCCAGTGCATCAAAAGTTTAGTGCGCATCAAAAGCTGTCAAGTGCTGAAAGTTGACAGCGGATCCTTGTTGAGATTCTTAGTTTTGTTTGTTTCGTTTTGGGATTTTTTTTTTTTTTTTTTTATGTCTTTATTAGAGAGCAGAGAAAAGGCAGGAAATGAAGGAGACAGATGCCAGAGAAGTCCTCAGCTGGATTTGAATTGTGGAAGCTGTGACTCATGGTTGATAGTTGGCATCTTAACCCCTAAGCCTTGACACAATGGTACGACTCCTTAGCAGTCTTGCTAAGAGCTTCAACCTTTGTTAGGTTTACAAGACAAGAGGTTTTAATACCTCCTCGGAGCGGCTACTTCTTCAGGACACACAGTGACTCAGTATCGGAAAGTGACAAAACAGTAAGGAATGAAGCTACAGCTTTAGCCGGCTATGCCAACTCTGTGCCTCCAGCTCACTGGATGTAGCATTTCCATTTGTGTAGCAACGATTGGTCTGAACACACTAAACATATGTCAACGTTTTGGCCCCTTTTTTGTGACTCTCATTTCCATTGGATCATTTCTCCATTGTTCCCTTGTTTCCTGTTTTATTTTGTTACTCAGATTCCTCCACTTCCTGCCCTCCTGTATTTCCCCCCTTTTTCATTACCTTCCCTGCCCCAATGTGTTGTGTTGTTTAGTCTCTGTCTTCCCCTCCTGCTGATTCTATTGTGGTTCTATTGTGACAGTGCTGTCTTTTTGAAACTTCAAATTTCACAATAAAAGCACACACCGAATGAAATGTGATGTCACTAAATTAACTGTTCGCCAGTTTTTATCACATTGATAAAGCTGGTGTTTGCAAAACTCTGCAAAACTTCATTTCTAGATTTCTTTTATTTCTACAAAACCTAATTCAAATTTTCTATTTCAGCTTCACACCATAGCTGTATCCGCCGTTGTGCTTTTAACAGTCGAGCGTGTTGCTCGCTCCCCAGTGGACGCACCCGGGGGAGAGGGGGGTGACCTCACCAGTGACGGCTGATTGGAGCACTGTGAGGTCCGGTTGAAGAGGATGTCGTCTTTCACCAGCACAGCCACGGCTCTCAGGATGAAGGAGAAGAAGAGGTTGAGGTGGATGTAGTTCCTGGTGCAGTGGAGCTTCCTGTGCAGATATTGATAATACACAACAAGATTTGTCATACAACAGAATAACACACATCTACTTTGAACACGAGCCCTTTTCACACAGGTGGTCCCGGGATCTGTTACCAATATTTCTGAGCGTGTGAACAAAACATGTGGCTCAAACTATGCTGGTTTGAATCCAAGGGTCCTTTTTAAACATTACATTTCAGTCACATTTTTCATTATGGTCATCATTTAGTTTCATCAATCACATGAAACTAGACTGTCTCCTCTCTCCATCACATCATGAGCAACACAACTAAAGCCCAGAAGGGAAAATAGACATAAAGCTTCATGTTTTACAGCCAAATTCATTGTCTCGTTTGTTCTCAGTGTTTTATCTTTCTCTGTGGTATTTCAGCCCATTCATCCATTACTGAGAGGGTGAAAACCTGAATGGAGGACACACAGAGTTTTGTCCCATCTGCTGGTTATACTGATGTATTTACCCACATTTTCGAGATTCTAAATTCTCCCAAATGCCCCTTACCCAAAAAGCCTCGGTTTTCTGATTTGGACTTACAGTTGTGATGCTATTACTGTTTGAGGGTTAAGATTACTGCCTGTGAGTGAGTGTACAGCCTGGGGTTTAAGGTGTTAATGATCTTTAAACTTAACTGCCTTTATTTAAATGTCACCATGAAGTTATAGTCAGGTTATGTTTTTGTGAAGATGTGGAAAGAGAAAGTTTAATAAAAAAAAAATATGAATACATTGACTCCAATCAGCCATAACATTATGGCACTGACAGGTGATTAACATTTATTACCTGGTTACCATGGTTACCTGTCAGTGGTGGATATATGAGGCAGCAGCTGAACATTTAGTCCTGAAGTTGATGTGTTGAAGCAGGAGAAATGGTCAAGTGTGAGGATGTGAGGGACTTTGACTTTGACCAAACTGTGATGAGACGACTGGTCAGAGCTTCTCCAACACTGCAGAACCACTGGACCACAGACAGGGTCAGGGGTCAAGGCTCAGTGATGGTGGTGGGGGGTGAAGGCTGGACCGTGTGGTCTGATCCAACAGAAGAGCTACTGGAGCTCAGACTGCTGAAGAAGTTCATGCTGGTTCTGATAGAAAGCAGTCAGAAAACACACAGAGTGTCACAGGTTGTTTTGTATGGGCCTGTGTAGCCTCAGACCGGTCTGGGTGTCCTTGCTGACCCCTGACCCCTGGTGTTGTTGCAGACCAAGTCCCCCCCTTCATGGAAACAGTCTTCCCTAATGGCAGTGGCCTCTTTCAGCAGGATAATGCTCCCTGTCACTGCAACAATGGTTCAGGAGCTTTGAGGAACAACAACCAGTTCAAGGTGTTGACTTGGCTCCAGATTCCCCAGATCTCAGTCCAGTCCAGGACTTAAAGGATCTGCTGCCAACGTCTTGGTCCAGATACCTACACAATATGAGGCCGGTGGTCATAATGTTATGGCTGATTGGTGATTTTTTTATGTGTGTGTGTGTGTGTGTGTGTCTATGAAAACAATAGCTTCTCAGTTGGTTGAACATTTACACTTTTTCATGCCACAGCTCTCCCCTATGTCTTAAAATCTTAAAATGAAAACAAAAACCCTTGTTTTCCTTTTTGCACAAATTGTGGTTTATCATAAATGTATTATTTACTATTACAATTATCCACCAAAGATATAAGATATAACCAAAGCAAATGCAGCTGTAACACCAATAACTATATTCACATTCGACCTGGTTTCCTTCATTGTGAAAAACATTGGCCTTGTTCAGCTTCAAGTGAGGCTGAAAAAACTTTTCAAGTCTGCAGGGAGGCTCTAACACTTCACCACTAGCTGGAGTATGTTATAAATACTGTTCTGTATGTGCTCATTAAAGTGAAGATATAATGAGCTTTCACTGAGGCATAAGAGCTGTAAAAAAAAAAAAAAAAAAAAATAGGAAAGATGAATACAGTATGGAGAAGTTTGCTATGAGTGGTGTGGAGGAGTATGTGTTTAAATATAAGAGGATTTACCGTCATCAAACACATGTACACTGAGGAAAAATAAAAAAAACTTGGAGTGTGTCTGTTTTTTTTCTTTACTCCAACTCAAATGTGCTGCTTTAAATGAGCCCTTAGCAAAGTTTTTTCATGTCTCTTGAATAAAATATCTTTTCATAGATATGTGGTTTTACGCATATTTACCACGTTAAGTTCAAAGGTTCCACTGCTCTGGTCAAACCTCCCGTGTCTCTTTAAAGCTAATCCCAACAGCAAACAAATCAACATAATTTAAATTAAGAAAATGAAGGAAGCTAAATAAGGAAAAAAAAAAAAAGATGTGTCTAATCGCAGTGCTTGTTCGTTTAAAATCTAATTAACCCGGCAGCTTTTCCTCAGACTCAGCCGACATGTCAGTCAGCACATGGAGGGTAAGAAACACCCGGAACAAACCGAGCTCGAAAATCTACGCCAAACATTTGTCGTCTGTCTCTTCAGCCTTCTCCAGTTTTGTCTGGTGTAAAACAAAGGCAGCGTTTGTTCTTACCGGAACAGGCAGAGGATGGCGCTCCCTGTGGTGAGGGCGATCAAGGACAGACTGTGACCCAGGGTGTACAACGTCTGCACGACCGCGTAGAAGACCAGCTGCAGAGACGAGAGGAGGCGGGTTATTTGTCTTTTAACGCGTCAGCGTCTTAGCTCCAGAGGAAGATTTCTCACAGTCGCAGGTTTTCTCTTACATCTTCATGTCACATCTTTCAAAGCCGTCTTTTGTAGATGGTTCTTCATCTGATGTCTGACTTCATCAGACCACAGAAATTCTGGTCTCACATAAAATTTACTTTACCAATGAGCACCAAAAGGGTTACACCTTCCTTCCGCCTTCCTATGACGAGTGCATATGTCCATACATGTGTGCTAACAGTTGTGGTTTGGGGGTTTAAAAGCATGGTCCCCTGAGTGTGTCCATCACTTAGGTCCAAACAATTCAACAACGTCCAGTCATAGTTCTCCAAGAAAGTTAAATCTAAGGCAACTGAACTTGGTTGTAGTTTCTTGAAGATGTTTCACCTTCATCCAAGAGGCTTCTTCAGTTCTGACTGGCTGGTGAGGAAACCCAGGCATTTTTACTTTTATCGGTAGTGTCCCTTGTCAAGACAAGACCCATTCAGTGACAACAGTGTTTGCATTTTGGATAGAAAGCACGGGCGGTTTGAAAGAGGAGTGAAGAAGGCCGTCTGTGTCACAGTAAGGGAACCATCCCTCAACAGAGGAGGAGGCCTCAGACGCCACCTACCCCCCCACCTCCCCTGCTGTCCTTTCATCGCAGGTCAGTCAGAACCGAAGAAGCCTCTTGGATGAAGGTTGAAACGTCTTCAAGGATCTACAACCAAGTCCAGTCTCCCCGGATTTCCTTTTGAACTTAGTCCTACTTTGTGTTTATTGTGGATGCTAATATGCTAAAACAAATGAGCTAATTTGGTCAACATTATACCTGGTTAACATCAGCATGTTAGCATCCTGACATTAGCATTTAGCTCAAAGGACATCAGTGCCTAAACACCTACAGTGACAGATTTCAGTTCATGGACGTTCATGGCTCCAAGATGATATATATATATATTTTTACCAGTAACACAACAGCAGAAGTCAAACAAAGGTGATAAACAATAGAGGAAGAGCAAAGATGGCTCTACCTGTTGGAGATCATTGGTTAGAGGTGCATTAGGAGGAGGTAGTAACATGGGGGAGGGAGAGCAAGGGGATGTTAGAGAGAGAGAGAGAGAGAGAGAGAGAGAGAGAGAGAGGCAGGACAGGACAATGGACAATTCAGTGGTGACCCAAAAGAAGTGAACAAGAGGAAGCTGCAGTTACACAACAGCAAAGAGCCAAAGGCATGAACATGTAGCAGCAGATGTTTGAGTTCATATTAGAGATATCTTCCATCTGAGGAACAACACATAAAACCCTAAACATTTACCCTCCTTCTCAGCAAATCTGGGCTATTTGAGGTTGTAATAATAAAATTCCCTTTGGTGAAACATTGTTTGTTTTGTTTTAAAATATGATGCCGATAAAAAGCGATTTTTTTTTTTTCTTTACAAAACACAAATTAAAGTTGATTTTTGCTTTTTTTTTTTTTTTTTTATGCTTGACTTCGAGGACAGTCGTCTGAAATCATGACCACGCTTTCTGTCGTGAGGGACTTTGTTGATCAGGTGAAGCCAACAGACGGACAGTGCCGACGCAGCTACAACCTAAACAGTCCAACGTGACGTAATACAGGAGCTCCACACAGTGAGAAGAGTGAGACCTAAAGCTGGTCTGGTCTGCCCTGTGCCCCCGCTCTGCACTGTGAAACATCTTGTCATGTGTCAACAGTAATTAACCAAGTCAATGCCCTTACATAAAAGACTGAGTGATGCTTGTCCAACCTGCTATAATTTGATACAAGTGCATTCACTGAAAATTTTGAGGGCGTCATAAAAAAAATGTAGTAAACGAGACCTGCAGAGAGACCAAATGAGCACGAATTGGTGTATACGTGGCTGCTATCTCTTGTAAAAAGTCTGTCTTATCATTGGGATGTCCTGGTAAAATAAATAAAATAATAATATTGATTAAATAAAACAATTCAATTTAAAAAAGTAGGTGTAAAAAATTCTGTCTAAGACTAAACTGTGGATCAAATCATAGACTGTATACAAAAGTGAAGCTAATGCTAAGGTGCTTTAAACCTTCATTCTCTCTGATGACCATTAGGGGGCGACTCCACTGGGTGTTAAAGAAGTCAGATTGTATTGAAGTCTATGGGAAAATGTCCCAACTTCTCCCTTGATTTATTAGCTCAGTAAACGTTTTCCTAATGAGTTTATGGTCTCAGTCTCTAGTTTCAAGTCTTCAATACAACATGATGTTCATTTTTTAAATGATGGTCCATTTAGAGGAAAATAGACCATAAAGCAGGGGATGGATTGGGGGCGATGCTACTGTGCGATTGACAGACTGTACCACCCAATCAGGATAGAGCACAGAGCAGGTCAGCTCCACCCCCTCACTCCTCCTCAGCTCCACCTTCTCCTCTGAATATGGTTTCTACTGGTTTCAGAAAACCAAGAGCTGAGAGAGGGAAGGAGAGGAAGGAGGGTGGAGGGTTAGGTTGGTATTTATGGATTCCTGGAAGAGGGTTGTAGAGGTGTGGCCGTGCTTCTGGTGGTGGACGGGGGGTCAGCATGGACACCCTGACCGATCTGAGCCTACACAGCCACATACACAACAAACTGTGACGCCCTGTGTTCTGACAGCTTTCTATCAGAACCAGCATGAACTTCTTCAGCAGTCTGAGCTCCGGTAGCCTTGACCCCTGACCCTGTCTGTGGTCTAGTGGTTTTCCTTCCTTAGTGGTCCATCAGTGTCCTCCTGATGTTCTGAAATGACTGATCGGCACCTTCACGCACTGAGCTGATCCACCCATGCGCGAACACAGCGTCTCTTTGTTCCACAAAGTCTCCTTGATCCTTTTGAACAAAATAGTTTTTCTCGCCAAAATCAATAATTTATCCTACAAATTCAATTTCAGAGAGCGGAAGAGACACATCTTTGGAGGATCGACTCAGCAAACAAACAAACAAACAAACAAATGGATTTTCTCTGAAAATACCAGAATATACCAAGAAAAATACCAGAAAGCACCGAAAACTGAGATCCACATTTACACTGAGGTTTCACAAAAACTGACTGTGAATTATATTCGGTGTTTGACCACACGTGTGAAATGAATCTGAATTAAGATTAGGAGAGTGGGTAAATAAAGTAATATAGGCAGGGCCAGCTGTTTCTTCCTTTTTAACTTTTCTTTTAATCTTAATCAGGACATGAAATATGTCTCTCTCTCTCTCTCTCTCTCTCTCTCTCTCTGTGTTTCAGCATAGATGTGATGCAACAAGGCCTTTTTTGCTCTGAATGAAGGTTTGCATCAGACGTGAGCAGGCTCATTATACGGCGACCGTCGGTGGATCAAGAGAGAGAAAGTGTTTTGTTGTTGAGAAAACTTTTGTTTCTGGCATGAAGAGCTGAAGAACAGATAATTACAAATAATTCCCTGTTAAGAACAGAAACAAAGAGATTGAAATCTGCCAATAAATGCCTTCTCTCTCTCTCTCTCTCTCTCTCTCTCTCTCTCTCTATGCCCTGTTATCCTGCTTCCATAAAAAAAAGATGTTTTGTGTTTGATTTCCTCCCCTGAGTCCTTTCTGTGTGAAAATCAAAGTGTGTTTGTTTAACAAATTTAACCCATCTGATATTAAGTTTACATCCACTTTAAATGGACGAGCCCAGTTCTGTGTCTCATTTATCCTCCTTTTATCACCTCAGCCTACACACACACACAATCTGGCTCTACAGTATGTCCGACCACATTTCTTTCAAAAAGATAACTTTAGCCCTTCCCAGACATTCATCATGTGGATGTGAACTTTAACTGTTGCTCTTATGTTTCAATAAGCGGCTGACGTCGGATTTACTTGGTCAGACATGTAACATTTAAGGCGCCACAAAGTCTGAACTGAATGCATCGGAATAAAGTTGTGCTTTTAGTTCGAACAAACGAACTAAAAGCAAAATGAGACTTCTGGCCCAACATATGTCTGGGTCACGGCCCGAGTCTGGGTCATATGCTTCAACGTCTGGGCCGACTGTGGCTGTTATCCTCCATGGCATCTGACAGTCATGCTGTCCAGGTTTGGGCTGTGGAGCCAGACATACATCAGGCCACAATAAAATGGGCCAGATTGAATTTACCATCAAAAAAAAAAAAACTATTTAGTGATTATTATCTTATTATTAATTATTATCAGAATTATTCACAATACAAACATCTGAAGCTTCTGCAGCCAGAGATTAGAAGTATGAACGAGTACCTGACTCCGTCACTAACCCCCGGCTAATCCGAACATTGGCAAAGGAGAAGGTTAAGTGTGAAGCTGGAGCTGCAATTTCACTGCATACCAGTTTGTGGCAAACATACGCTCACGCACGCATCAGAACTTTCAGCCAAATGGTGGCGTTAGATAAAAATTCACCCCCATGAAGTTGTCATGAAGGAGGAAATTAGCTGTAGAGAGTTTTTTCTGCTGTAAAGTGGGACGTTTTAACGTGAGGGTCTTTGGGGACTGACTCACTGATGGAGCCAGACTCTAGTGGTCAGTAGAGGAACTGCAGAGTTGGCCTAATTTTTCGGCCTCGGAGGCAACAAACAAAAAGATACACTGACACTTTTGCCAGAACCGAGCTATGTACATGTGCAGGAACACACACGTTCAGTGTCAATAGATGAACATTAACACATTTGCATTTCTGTTCATTTTTATGTCAGTGATTATCTGTCCAGTTGTGTGTTTGGGTCAACAAACTAATTTAGTTTTCAGTCCCATCTTGAAAAGGCTCAAAAAATACCTCCATGTGAAATTCATTCTGCCTCTTTTTAACTTTCGGTGAGCGTCAGAAAATAAAAATGGGACGCTGTCGTTCCTTTACAGGACGTAGCTCCTTTGATTCCAGGTCGACTCACTCGCTCGGCGGCAAAAAAAAGCATGACGTCTGTCCAGGAGACATTGAAGTACCGACCCACCACCGGCGTGTTTGTCGGTCAGGGAAAGCTATGAACTGTGGCTTTGCCCCAGCAGGTTTGTCATGTCTTTGAATTATAAAAGCGCAGGTTACTTTGTGTCTTGACGATTGTTGGACCTGTGAGTGCTTTCACAGAGCTGCTGAAGTATTCCAATAACACACGAGGAGTCCACTGGAAATAAATGCATCCTTTTCTTCCTTTGTTCTGCAAAATATAACTGAGGATGAACCACTTTGATCTGACAGACATATATTAGTTTCTAGGACATTTTGGGTGAATTGCACTCAGAGGGAAACCTGCTCAGACTGAAGAGCAGGAGACAGACAAACCAAATGAAGGCGAGGAAGGCAGCGAGAGAAACACGGGTAAAGAGGCAGAAATGGAAGAGTCAGAAACAAAAAGACAACATGGAGAGCAAGAGGCAGTCAGTCAGTTTAACAAGCACAATGACAGATTCAGAGTAAAAACCCAGTCGTGACCCAAACTGAACCACAGCAGTGAAAGAGGAAGGGAGCGGCAATTATCACTGCTGAGGCCAAACATCCTCCTCGACAAAAACTCTTCTTCTTCTCCTTCCTGGAACTGTTCAGGTGTGTGTGTGTGTGTGTGTGTGTGTGTGTCAAGTTCAAGTGTCAGCCCAACCAGACGTCAACCATTGGTTTGTAATTTGTCCGTTGGCCATCTTAGTTTTTTTTTTAAACCAGTAGAAATCATACTTGGAGGAGAGGGTGGAGCTGCAGAGGAGTGAGGGGTGGAGCTGACCTGCTCTGTACCTGATTGTGTGGTCTGTCAATCACACAGTAGCCACGGCCCCTAGTGAATACCCTGGTTTTTGGTCTATTTTCCTCTAAATGGGACCATCATTAAAAATCATGTTGTCCAGCAGACATTGCAGTACCGACCCACCACCGGCGTGTTTGTCGGTCAGGGAAAGCTATGAACTGTGGCTTTGCCCCAGCAGGTTTGTCATGTCTTTGAATTATAAAAGCGCAGGTTACTTTGTGTCTTGACGATTGTTGGACCTGTGAGTGCTTTCACAGAGCTGCTGAAGTATTCCAATAACACACGAGGAGTCCACTGGAAATAAATGCATCCTTTTCTTCCTTTGTTCTGCAAAATACAACAAGGAAGATGAACCACTTTGATCTGACAGGGATGTAATAGTTTCGGGGACATTTTGGGTGAATTGCACTCAGAGGGAAACCTGCTCAGACTGAAGAGCAGGAGACAGACAAACCAAATGAAGATGAAGAACAGGGGTCAATGGTTTGTTGATTTGTTCATTTGTTAGTAATTAAGGTGACCACAACCGATATTTGGAACTGATACAAAACTACTGCTGTGGTGTCCAGGTGTTTCTGTTGTTTTGTCCAATTTATTTGAATGAGGGTGGAATAAATAACAGTAACAGCTCTACACAGTCCATCCTCCAAAACGATCACACAGCTGAAACAACAACCAATTTTAATATGAACTGAACATTATGATTTTCATGGAGGAGGATTTACTGCAAGACCGTTTTATTAAAGCATCAGTTTTAGCTGGATGCTTCTAATAAATTCTCAACTTATCAGTTGTTTCCACAGCCTGGAAAGTGCCTGACTGGACTTAATGGTTTGCTTTATGTGTGTAAATGTAAAGTGAAATACCAACGCAGCCTAAGATGTTCTTTAATGACCTCTCTAATGACCATCAGGGGGCGACTCCACTGGTTGGTAAAGAAGTCAGATTGTATTGAAGTCTATGGGAAAATGTCCCTACTTCTCCCTTGATTTATTAGCTCAGTAAACGTTTTCCTAATGAGTTTATGGTCTCAGTCTCTAGTTTCAAGTCTTCAATACAACATGATGTTCATTTTTTAAATGATGGTCCATTTAGAGGAAAATAGACCATGAATTAGGGGGCGTGGCTACTGTGTGATTGACAGACTGTACCACCCAATCAGGATAGAGTACAGAGCAGGTCAGCTCCACCCCTCACTCCTCCTCAGCTCCACCTTCACCTCCAAATATGGTTTCTTCTGGTTTCAAAAACCTAAGATGGCTGATGAAGCACAAACTGAAGGAGGAGTAAGTTTTGGGTCTGACCTCCTCTGTACTCTATCCTGACTGTGTGGCACAGTCTGTCAATCACAACATAGCCACACCCCTTAATGCATGTCCAGAACCATGATGACCATTTAATGCTCATGTTTGGGCTCTAATCTGTCAACCCAAACAGTTACAGGACAGGGGAAAAGAAAGATTTTGGGTAAGGAGGATGTTTGGCCTTTTTTTTTTTTGGCCTCAGCGGTGATAATGGCTGTTCCCTTCCTCTTTCACTGCTGTGGTACAGTTTGGGTCACGACTGGTTTTATTCTCAGTCTGTCATTGTGCTTGTTAAACACCGACCGCCTGTTGCTCCTCTCTATTCCTGTCACTCATTCTTCCCATTTCTCACTCTTCCATTCCTGTCCTTTCTGTGCTGCCTTCCTCATCCGATCATCGGCTCCAATATTAAGCATTTTTACAATAGTTTTATTTATTTCTTCAACCCTTTGTCAATAAAATAAATACCTTTTAAAATGCGTCTATTTGGCCACTCTTAAGGAGAGACTGTCTATAAAAATAGATGTGGACTGGGTCTGTAAAGTGAAGCCATTGCTGAAGAGCCTTAACCCTTCATTCTCTCTAATGACCATCAGGGGGCGACTCCACTTGTTGTTAAAAGAAGTCAGATTGTATTGAAGTCTATGGGAAAATGTCCCTACTTCTCCCTTGATTTATTAGCTCAGTAAACGCTTTCCTAATGAGTTTCAGTCTCTAGTTTCAAGTCACAACATGATGTTCATTTTTTTAAATGATGGTCCATTTAGAGGAAAATAGACCATAAAGCAGGGGATGGGTGAGGGGGCGCGGTTACTCTGTGATTGACAGACTGGACCACACAGGGAATTTCCTGACAAACACCCTAAAGAGGATGAGGGTTTGTGTTTGTTTGAGGCAAGACGCAGCACTGGAGCTGTGCATATTTTTCATTATTTATTTGTAACAAAGTAGTGGAGCACCTTGTGTTGGATTTTATTTAATAATAAACCATCACGGTCCCTGTTGTTTTAATTTTCATTCATGTAGTTGCCTGGTTGAATAAATGAATATCCAGGAAAAGGCTTTTACACACAGCATGAGAGCAAATAGGAATTGAGCAGACTTTGTAGAGAAGCTCATTAAAAGCTTCATGTCCTGACAGGCTACATGTCTGCTTCATACAAACACAAAATGAAAGCGCCTAATTGGCTCAACAAGGCCAATAGCTAATGATGTTATTATTATTATTATTTTATTAAATGACGCAAAAACTGCAACAACACACACACACACACACAAACGCCCACACAAATTGCTCACATTTAAACACGTATCACACGACTGTTGGGCATATTGACCTTTTTAAGATGCAGCCCTCCACCACTAACTGGTGTTAATTAACATCCAACCCCGCAGGCTTTGTCAATTATAGGTCACTGATGGGCCATGTTAAGTTACAGCTTTTTTCTTCCTCCGCAGTCATTATTCATTCGCGTCCAGGTGAAACGCTGCTCTGACATTTGCACCAGTAGCGGAGGCAGCGGACGTTTACTGTACCTTGTCCTGGCTCGTGTCCGACTCGCACACACTGCTGAGGTTTGGGAAAACGTCCGACCATCCCGCTGACGTGCAGTTCCTGCTGATGTTACCTGTGAGAGAAGAGGAGATACGCGGCAAATTATCTCGAGATTTCTAACCCCCCTTGAAGAACATACTACGATGGGTGGAGTCTTTGTTTGAAGGATGGCGTGGCCACCATCTCACATGGGTAGAAAAAGGTGACAATCAAGTGTTTGTTGTCCCATTTCTATCTCCCTCCTGGGGATGGCAGGCAGCACACGGCGGACACACCAGAAGAAGAAGAGTTCAGAATAATTCAGGACATTTTCAAGTTTTAGCAACACGTGGTCCTTCAACACGGTCGTGCAGCCACATGTAGCTGTGTCTTTGAAAGACCCTCCCTACGGAAAATAATTCATCTGGTGCCACATTTTTCATCCACAACGGTGAATTTCTGTGGAAGGTGTCGGGTTTGCAGCTGTGGTTGGTAGGAGGGTTTTTTTGAACACACAGTAAATACGAACATGCCATTCATGGCATATGTGCCATCTTTGAAATTAACCCTCTGAACGCCAAAGTCACTAAATTGCGACAGACAACAAGACCGAACAAAACAGACAATAGTTCCGGTTACAGAGCCAAATCTGGTTTGTTCTCTCCACCACCAGTTAGCAGACACGCACTACTTTGATTCAAGCCCAAAATTGCATTACATTCCTATCCCAAAGTGTTGGGAGGAGACAGCCAGGGAAAGATGCTCTGAACGTCCTCGTATGCACTGATGCGGAAGCAATTCTGTCCATTGTGTTCAAGTGAATTGAAGCAGAAAAAAAAGTTCACTCGTAATGAAGTTGTGGATCTGTTATCCACAGATTCTCACTCTGAAGGAGAATATCTGCCTTTAGTAGATGACGATCGGTCGTCTAATAACAGTGATAGTGACGCACGGCTGTGATCCTACTCAATCTTTTTCTAAATTTACAGTAGTCCTTTATCTCTAACCACTTTCAAGCCACAGCCTTTTGAAATCTCGGTGTCAAAAGCCAGTATTTTTAATATTTTAAAATATGACCCAAGGCTTAAGACCTACAAATACCTGGAAACTATCTCTGAAGACAGATTTGAACTTTTTCAGTTACTTCCTGGTTTAGATCACGCTCTCAAATGGAAGAACCGACCCCCTGCTGTTGTTACCGTCACACAAAGGCCCTTCCCACGGCAAAATGCTGAGCACGTCCTCGACAGGGCATCGACCCCACGCACGTCCTCTATGACTATTATGAACTAATGGCTTCACAAATGTGTTTTGGATGTAAAACAAATGAAACAGTTTGTTTTTATTGCAGAAGCCATTAGACTTTTGAACAACCACAATACAAAAATTGGTTTTGTTTTAACTTGTGTCATAATACGTGGTGTTTTCTAAAAAAAAAAAAAAAAAGACATTGTTGGCCACCTTGGACAATATATTCTGAGCCTTTCTAACATTTGTATTTCTAGATTGGTTTTTATGTGACTGAACTGTCTTGGTGTATTTTGTTTACAGACTCACTTGCCCCTTGAGGGAAAGATAAAATATTTAAAATTTATCTTAATTAAATTGAGCTTTATCAACCTTCTTTTTTTTTTTTTTTTTCTGGAACAGCAGACTACATCCTGACCACATTCGAGCCGTTCAGCCGTCAGGTACGATTCCTATGATTTTATCAACTGCTGACGGGTCAAACTCACCAATATGCCAATAAAATCAGAATTTCAATTTGCATGAGGTTTGTTTTAGCTCTTTATTTAAAATATAACCCATCTTCAAAATATAAAAATATGCCCTAACTGTAATGGATAATATATTCATTGTTAATATTTCCACATTTTTTACAGTTTCTATATTAATTATAATTTTTAACTGAAATGAGTGTTTTACCCTGTGGAAAGAAAGAATTGTTGAAAGACTATGAAATATAATTAAATTAAAATTAATTAAATCATCAATGTGTGACCCATTATTTCATAAACTAATAAATGAAATGAACACAAGCAGGCGTAAGTAATGTTTGTGATATGTTTGGGTGAAACCATGTCTGTGAGTGGGATACGTTTTCTCTGACAAACACCCTCTTTGAAACCTTGTAACTGTCTTTAAACAATAAAACCGAAAATGATGAAGTCGATTTTAGAAGAAGTATTAATGTGGAATATGACTTGAAACACTACATGGTTCAATGAAAAGTTCACTATCACTCACACTGTATTTTAAATGAATTCCTCTCCTGGTTTTGCCAAACTCATTTCCCAGAATGCACTGTGAAAAGGCATGAGGCATCTCTTGCTCACTGACTGGAAGTAATTTCAGTTCAGCCTCACTGCGCTCTCAACAAACCCTCTTCACCGTGTCACGGCAAAGTAAACACAGTTGAAGCTAAACGATTTTTTAATGGGGAACAGTTTTATAAAGGTGATGTTACTGTAACGCTGTCTCCGCTGCCGATGACTGGCTGCAGCTGCTGACGTAACAGCGGTGGAAAAAACCACAGTAGGTGTTTATTCCGACCCTCGTCCGTCTCATACCCATGAGTGAGGTGGTTTGGGCATCTGGTTACGATGCCTCCGGGGAGGCTACAACTATTCCACTTGTGTCATGTCTACATTGTGGGTCCAGTAGTGAAGACTCCTACTCTCACTGCAACCCAACCTTGGATAAGCAGCAGGAAATGGATGTTTATGCAGAAAAATAAATGAGAATTTCCAACACCCTTGAAGCCCAGACTGCTGACCCTCTTACATTTCATGGCATTTGCTGGAAAAAATACTTCAAAGCTAATTAAAGTAAAAGCGAATTAAAATAAAGAGTCCAAGAGCTCCTCTCTAAAATGATATGGGCTGATAAAAAAAAAAAAGGTTACTCCTCTTTGGGAAAAAAACTCCCCATTAATTAAAAGACATAATAAGACACACTAACTTGGGGGTGCCTGGTGTTCAGCCTCCTTCTGATGCTAAATGTTCACTGTTACGAAACGAGTCCTGTGCTGTTTCAGTAAAATGCAGTAACTTTAGGGGGTTTGGATCCGTCCCAGACAGGGAAGCGACAGCGTGCGCTTTGGCTCCGGACAACCCGCCGGGCGCTTACATAATGTTTAGTCATCAATGTAAACCAGAGCATGGCTCAGAGCGGAGAGCCAACCTGCCATCTGGTCGCTGGCTGGAAGACCCTCGTGGATTCAGGAAGGAATCCACCGACTGTACACATTTACACAGACAGGAAGTAACAGAGGGGGAATAATGGGAGGTTGGTAACAAGGACGGGAAGACAAATCAGTTCTAACCCTGCAGCTGGTTACGAAAGAACCCGTAACTCTAGCTTTGGATGATTTTGCTCATTAATCTTGAGCAAGTATGAGGTTTACTTAAATAAAAACATTAGAATTTGATTAAAATTTACGTGTAATGCAGTTAAATTGGTGTAAACTTTAGACTTTTAGATACCTCTTTCCAGTACAGGCTCCTTCTTAGGACAAACCGTGTGTATATGGATAAGGACAATATACACAAATAATACAACACATAAGTAAATGGCCAGTGGACTGCACTTAGCACACATAGCACTGATATATTTTCTGGTCTTACTGACCTCTCAAAGCGCTTTACAATGGAAGCCACATTCACACGCACGTTCATATTACACATGCTAATGCTACTCGTATCGCGCCCATTCACACGCCGATGAAACAGCCATCAGAGGCAATTTGAAGTTCAGGATCTTGCCCAAAGACAATTCAACATCTGGACTGGAGGAGCCGGGGATCGAACAACAGACCTTCTGATTGGTGGACATCTCGCCCTACGCCCTGATCCACAGCCAAAGTAAAAATATATCATTGTGTTATATGTCATCATCAACTGCTAAAGCTGAGGCAGGAAATCTTGGTTGTCATAGTTACAAAAATAAACACCCGGACCTACTTTTGTCGTCATGGTTACTACAATAACGTTAATGTCTTGGTTAGGTTTAGGAAAAGATGGTGGTTCGAGTTAGGGTTAGTACTTCCTCGACATTAGACAATGTTTGTTGTCACGGTTACAATAACAACAATGGTGTTACCTCCCGTGTTTTGTTGACCCGTCCATCCGGACCAACCTCCTCCTGACGTGGGCTTTGTCGCTCTGTAAACTACGTCACCGCACTTTTCCCTTCGCCCCTGTCATCATCACTACGACCATTAGCTGTCTCCCGGCAACAAGGCGTAACTACGAGGTCATAACAACAGACGACAGACGACCCGCGGGCTCCTTTTTTTTTTTTTTAGGACATTCTCAATGTGTAAAGTAATAATAGCTGTCAAATACAGTATATGTAGCATCAAGAGTAAATACCCAAGCACAGTGCAAGTACATCAAATTTGTATTCGACTAAAAGTGCGTCAGTACAAAACTGAATATACAAATCAGACAAATCAGTGACTCACCATTTCTGCCAAATAGCGCCTTGAGGACTCGGGGACAGGGGATGGTGACGGTGTCTCCGACCTCAGCTCGCTCCCAGCACGCTATTTTGTCCCATCGTCCTCTGCAGCCCGGCTCTGTCAAAACCAAAAGCAGCTTCATTAGCGATGAACCATAACAGCATTAGTCAGTCAGAAAACGTGGCTTTGACTGTTCCCGAGAGGCCGACAGAGGAGAGCGTGTGAGTGACTGACACATGGCACGCAGGGGTGGGTTTAACCTGAAAAAGAGGTCAGTGATGAAGACTCTCTTCCCATCATGTATTTCCTTCATTTCTGAGTCACGGTGCAATTTTCATTAACGTTTCCATGTTTTCAGCCCCATTTTTTTTTTTTTTTTAAAAACACTAGAAATTCTGGAAAATTCACCCACGAGCCATTAAGGTTATTATCATTTACTGAGACTAATGAAATAACAAAAACTCATTTTCATCTACTGGAATAAAAATAAAAACATGTCCAAAACATTCACTGCATTAATGACGTCAAGTATTTTGTTGTGAAGTAACTGCAGTGACCCGCAGAGCGGCGGCAGCTGCAGCTGGTGCTGGACGTTGACGACTTCCTATCGATTCAGTTCAACTAAATCAGTGTTTCTCAAACTTTTTCAGGCCGAGGACTGAGCCACTAAAATAAAACTGACGGACCAAACTCCCAAACATCCCCCGGCCTACTGCCTCAGTAGTACTGTGGTAACAGTTGTTACCACTAACGGTTAGCTAGCCGTTAGCTAACCGTTAGCTAACCGTTAGCTAACGGTTAGCTTCTTCCACATTTCCTCTCTAATGACGTCTCATTTCTGACGTATATCGTAAAACATCATCTGTCGACTGTGTGTTTGAATTTACACGAGTTGATTTAATATTGAAAACAATACCTATGTCGTACCTGTCATACCTGTGTCGGCCGTTGACGTGTTTGTGCCCAGACCCTGATTTTATGTTCTGTCTCTATGTCTGTCTGTCGAATGTTTCTAGTTAATGACACAAACCCTTATCTTTCATAGTTTTTAGTATTTTTAGTTCTTCATCCGACCTCAGTGAGCACTTTTTTTTTTTTTTTTAATGCTGTGATGTTTTGAGCCGTTTTTTTTATTACACACATTACTAAAAAATAAGCATAAAAATAGAGGTAAAACACAATGAAAAAATAAAATTATTTTTTACAAATGCTTTTAAAAGGATTTCTTAATATGGAGGCCTTCCACATAGATTTCATGGTTGTCACTGTGTGTTCTCATGTTTCAGTTTAAATACAATGCAGTAAAGTCAATAATCAAACACTGGCAGAGGTTTATTATTTCTTTCATTGTGAGTTTTTTCTTAAAAAACCTAATGAGATATAATAAATTTAAAAAAAAAGATTTCAATCCTGATTCACACATAGGGTCAAATATTGGTATATCTTCAGGGCTCAGACGTCACAGCAGCTGTAGTCTCGGATTTTTTTTTTTTTTGTGCGATTGCTGAGGAATTCACTTTCAAACCGACGCAGCGCTCATGAATACAAATGCCTCGCAGGCTGATATTCGTTTGCAGAGCACCTCCCGCTCTGCTCACTGTCATTCTGTCTTCATAATGGCAGAAACAGAAATGACAGTGTTTGTGCCGTGGCCTCCAGTGACCCATAGTCTCCATTTTGTAAAAGCAAAAAAAAAAAAAAAAAAAAAAAAAAAACTCTGATAAGATAATTTCCTCCCATTGTAGGAGAAAACGTGTGTTTCTTGTTTTGACGCAGCTAAAAAAAAACTGGAATGGCAAAGTCTAATTAACCCTTTAAAGGCTGATCAGAGACACTTTCAACATGTGATGCATTTGAATGTCAAAAAATTACATATATTGGTCACATTTGTTGCAAAACTCCTGGGCTTTATGCAAAATTTTGCGCAATTTTTTGAGGTTATTGCAACAGTAACAGCCCTATAGACACAACTGTCATTGACTGACTGAGTGATGCAGTTGCTCCACTGGTTGCTGCACTTTCAAAATGACTTGGTGTGAAGAAGCAGTGTTTCCAAATTCAGCTGAAACCACAGCCCAGACTTCGTTTCTTACTGGTTCTAAAATCTGTTGGGCCACATTTCATGATTTCAAACCTGTTCTGTTGTCTGACAACAGAAAGAGAAAAACATATCAATGAGACCAGCTTTATTGTGAATTGTGAATTGCACATGTGGGGACAGAGAGAAGGCTGAATGGTAACAGCCTTTGACCCTGTCCAGCTATATAATAGGTTTTAACAATAGACTGTAAATGAAGTTGGTTGTAGCAGAGAAATACAATGATAAATAAATAAAGATGGAAATAGAAAACAGAAAAAGCTTTTTTAAATGTATTCATTGCTAAAATGTTTTTCTTTTGAATTTATCTATTTATTTGTTTCTACTATATCTTTTTTTCTGCTTCATAGTAAACATTTTTATTTCTGCTTCGTGCCATTAAAGGTTTTCCGACGTCATTTTTCAGGAGGTTGCTGTTTTTAGCTCCTGACTTTCGCAGTGAAAGCACAAATTTAGTGTAAAACTTCAAAAGTGTATCTCCTCACTGATGAAATTAAAGCTACCATTTGTACTTGTGGATTTATTTTTTTCCAATATAGCCCCCCCAAAAAAAACTGTCTTGACGACTTCTGTCTGACACTCTCTCTGTATAATATATGAATGGGTTATTCTTTATAGTAGTTTTCTCCTGACACTCAAACTCTTCATGTGCAGCATGGTTGAGTTTAACTGCTCACAAAACTTGTAAAGTGATTCTAGTTAAATACTTTGTCAGTGTTAATGGTCCAGGATTTAGAGCAGGGTGGAGCTCACTGGGCCTCATTACATGATTTTTCTTCATTAAGTGGGTGTTGGAAATTGAATGGATGATGATTGTGGCTGCTTTGTGACTGTGAGAAGACTGACTGCGAGGGAAAACTGAGGAAGAACACCCAACTATTACTGCGCAAATACTGGATGTCGTTCCTTTCTGCTCACAGTGAATTATTGTGTATTTATATTCAGTTCACTCCTCTGAGCTGCATTATTGCAGCACAAACAGCTTATTTACAGCAAACACGCACAACAGAATGGAAACACAAAGACAATTATACTCCTCTTGAATGCCACCTTTCATAAAAGGCAGACATTCGTACAGTACGTAGAGTGACTGAAGACAAACCCCCCACCTCCTCCCTCCTGGAACAGAATAAACACACTCCCGACCAAAATAGCTCCTGCAGCTCTTCAGCAGAGCCTTAATGGGTGTGAAGTGCTGATGGCAAACTGAAAAGTCAACACAGCTTTTTAGCAATAGATGAATGGAGACAGTGTGCTCGGTAAAGTGGAGCCCTCCTCTCCAACATCCCTGCAAAAGACACGCAGCCAGCAAACTATCAAGGCATCGGACTGTAAACATGCTATAAAAAGAAACCTGAGTGTCAAGTAAAAAAAAGAGAGAGAGAGAGAGAGAGAGAACACAACCAGAGGAAATGAGGAGCTAAACAAACCAGAACATGATGAATTCCTCGTCTCCCCCTTCTTCTTCTGAGCTTTTTTTTTCATGTGGCTCCTTGAAATGTTTTAGTCTATAACCTTCGCTTCAGTTGACGACCTCATTATGCGGATCACCTTGTAAAACTTCGTCAGAGATGCTCTCGGTGGTGGGGATCAAACCTGGGACTCCGAGGCGTGACAGGCAGAAGAATCTCCTCTCGTCTTTTTAATTAAAGGTTTTGGAAAAGATCCTCATCCACACTTCCCACAGGAAGTATCACAGCCAGCATCAGGTGGTGTAGGACAGACACAATCCTGCTCCATTTGATGCTTTACGGCGCCTGCTAAATTCATTTCCTGCAGCTGGACAATGAGCCCAAACACACATCCAGAGTCACAAAGAACTCTCTGCAGAGACAAGGAGTCCAGTGACAGATGGTCTGGCCCCCAACATTATGACCACCTGCCTAATATGGTGCAGGTCCTGGTCCTGGAGGCCTGGACTCCTCTAGACCTCTGAAGCTGAGCTGTGGTATCTGGACCCAGACCTTAGCAGCAGATCCTTTAAGTCCTGAAGTTGTGAGGTGGAGCCTCCATGGATCAGACTTGTTGGTCCAGCTCATCCCACAGATGCTGGACTGGACTGAGATCTGGGGGATTTGGAGCCAAGTCAACACCTTGAACTGGTTGTTGTTCCTCAAAGCTCCTGAACCATTGTTGCAGTGACAGGGAGCATTATCCTGCTGAAAGAGGCCACTGCCATTAGGGAAGACTGTTTCCATGAAGGGGGGGACTTGGTCTGAACCATGTTTAGGGAGGTGGGACGAGTCAAAGGAACATCCACATGAATGGACCCAAGGTTTCCCAGCAGGACATTGACCACATCATCACACTGTCTCTTGACTGGTCTTCTTCCCATAATGCATCCTGGTGCCATGTCTTTCCCAGGTAAGAGACACACATCTGACCATCCACATGATGTAAAGAAAACCTGATCCCTCAGACCAGACCACCTTCTTCATTGCTCCATGGTCCAGTTCTGATGCTCCTGTGTCCATTGTAGGATCTTCTGGTGGTGGACAGGGGTCAGCATGGACACCCTGACCGGTCTGAGGCTACACAGCCCCAGTGTTCTGACAGCTTTCTACCAGAACCAGCATGAACTTCTTCAGCAGTCTGAGCTCCAGTAGCTCTTCTGTTGGATCAGACCACACGGTCCAGCCTTCACTCCCCACCACCATCAAAAAAAAGGCTTTTATTTTGCACAAACCAGTGGAAATGTGTCTGGTGTTCCTGAATTACAGGAACCACGTTGACGATATTATCAATGTATTTGTGATATTACTGAGGCTCAGCATGTGAAACAAATATCTAATATTCATGGATTCTGTCACTTCTGATTACTTTCTTTTTCCTGTCTCTGTTTGAACATGATCTGTTTTTCTTGTTTCATCTCATATTCCTGAACCATAGTCTGTCTGTTGAGGTAGACTCTGGGTCTCAAAAGTGAAGCCAATGCTAAAGAACCTTAGACTTGAATTTTATCTAATGACCCACGAATGGTGACTCCACTGTTCGGACTGGTTTAAATTGAAGTCTATGGGAAAATGTCCTGACTTCTCCCTTGATTTATTAGCTCAGTAAACATTTTCCTAATGAGTTTATGGTCTCAGTCTCTAGTTTCAAGTCTTCAATACAACATGATGTTCATTTTTTAAATGATGCCCCCCCCCATCAGATTACTGAAAGATTTTCTTTAGTCCAGATAAAGAGAAAATGCTTGTGGACAAGTGAACATGGGGGAATAGGAGAATTAAAGAAGAGGGTGAGAGAGCAGATGTCTTCTGGGTAAAAACGGAATCTGGGTTCACTGGAGCTGGAGGAAACCGCCGTCTGCCCGTTCTTTGTCTGCACGGCTTCACAGAAACACTGAGGCAGGACGAGACGGCTGCCGGGAACCAACAACGCACCAAATGCACAGCAGCACACATCTGGAGGGGATCCACGTCTCCGCTTTATGTCCACAAACTCCACAGTGAAGGATCATCAGCCACGTGACAAAACATCTGTGTCGATTCGACTGAACTGAGCTTCAGTTGCGACAAAACTGTTTCGATTGTGCGTCGATTATTAGCCAGACAATACAATTCAACTTCAAAGCGTCCTTCTGTTGTTGTTTGACTGTGTTGTTGTACAAGGTGTTTGACAGAGTCATTTCAGCAACACACGTGGACCAGACGACCGTCAGACAACATGTACAACACAATGAGACAACACGTACAACAACAACACAATCAAACGACGAGTACGACAGTTAAACAGCAAGCACAGAGCTGTAGCTGTGCCTTAAACATGTAAACAGGTCGATGTGCAGATGAAACCTATAGGAGGCGACTGTGTCAGTACAAACTCAGACTCAACTGGATCTAAAACCTACGGTATCGTTGTGGGGCCATTAACACATGCAGGCAGCGGGTTTACAGACATCACACACCGACTCTTCACCCTCTCCACAACGGTCGGACGTTTCCCCTCCAAACTTCCGAACAGCTGTTTTGGAAAACAGTGACCTTTCTCCGGGAGCTGATGAAGTCATCAATATTCATCTGTGGCGTTTACTTCATGGCAGGAATTAATCAGGGACAGCGGGTGTTACACAGAATGACAAGTGAAGCCAATGTTGAAGAACCTTAAACCTGCATCCTATCTCATGACCGTCAGGGGCTTGTAAAAAGAAGCCAGATTGTATTGAAATCTATGGGAACATGGCCTCGATTCTCCCTTGATTTATTAGCTCAGTAAACGTTTTCCTAATGAGTTTATTGGTCTCAGTCTCTAGTTTCAAGTCTTCAATACAACATGATGTTCATTTTTTAAACGATGGTCCATTTAAAGGGAAATAGACCATGAAGCATGAGGGGGCTACTGTGTAGAGTGCAGGACAGGTCAGATCCACCCCTCAACCAATCGCTGATGTCTAAATCGCAAACTGGAGCCTTTGTAACGGCTGCAGCTCACAAACCAACAGGTGACGTCAAGGTGAGTTGACACTCAGTCAAGGTTCAGGGTACAAGGAAAAGGTAGGGGAGGAGGATCGATGAGTGGCTGCAAAGCTGTCACTAAAATCTTAATTTCTCCGCCTCTGACACAGATAAAACCTCAAGTAAAAACCTTCTTTGTTGTAAATCATTATATGTAACAAATACAAACGAGTGCAGTAACAAATATAGTGAAAGTACTTGTATTTTTAAATTTGCTTTATACTTGCGCTCTATTACCTTTGCATCATTCACTTTTTCTACCACCTCCACAACACCCCTCATCTATCTATCAAATGGATGGATATCTATTAAAATGGATGATTGAGGTATTTTGAAAACACATCATATGTATATTTATGGTGCTGTTACTTCCTACACAAAGGCCTTATTCGATAATTAAGATGAAATAAATGGTGCTCATGCTCATATCATGTTTGGAACATTACAATGCATCCCCTGGTTCACACCAGCGTGTTAACTATCTCTGCAGCGAGGTCGGAGCGTACAAGCTGCAAAAAAACCTCGATTTATTATTTATATTTACTGCTCTGAAGCAGTTAAGCATGATAATGACTCCACAACTACATGTGGGGGCTTGAGAGTTCATCTTTTGTCCCATAGGTACGCCTCATTATTCTTTTTTTTTTGTTTGTTTTGGATGTGAAGACGGAGCTGGTTTAAACCTCCAAAGCAACAGTTCAACATTTCAGGAAATATGCTTATTTGCTTTCTCTCCGAGTGTGAGATGAGAAGATCGATATCAGTCTCATGTGTCATGGAGATGGGTGAGTCAGGACATGTTTAGTCAAGCTCAGCACATAAATTGGAAGCGGAGGGAAACGGTGGTCTGGGTTTGTCCAAAGTGAAAAACACCTACCGGCACTTCTAAAGCTCACCAACTCACCAAGTCGTATCTCTTTGGTTTTATCTGCACAGAAATGTAAAAATCAGTCTCACAGCTTCCTGACGTCTCGTTGTCGGGAAAATGTCCCGACTTCTCCCTTGAATTATTAGTAAATTAGCTCAGTAAACGTTTTCCTAATGAGTTTATGGTCTCAGTCTCTAGTTTCAAGTCTTCACTACAACATGATGTTCATTTTTTAAATGATGGTCCATTTAGAGGAAAATAGACCATAAAGCAGGGGACGGATTAGGGGGCGTGGCCACCGTGTGATTGACAGACTGTTGACAGATTGACTCCTCCTCAGCTCCACCTTCTTCAAATATGGTTTCTCCTCATTTCAAGGAACCAAACACAGCAGCTCACAAACCAACTGGTGACGTCACGGTGGGTTGACACTTGGACTGAACACACCATGAAAAATCATGTGGCCACGAATGCAGCAGCAACAGTCAGAGTCATCTTCGACCAGCTGCTGTCCTGTGAATTTCACCAGCCCCACGATGACACGTGGCCTTTTCTGAAAGGCATTTCTCGATTTATCTGCTCTGAAGTATTTCTGAAAGGTTTTCTTTTTGGGAATAAAAATACACATTAATTTATATGGGGAAAAAAAACAGTTTCGCCAGTTGAGTGTGATGAGTCACTGAATAAACTGAATAAGGGTGAAACACTGGATTTTAAGATGGCCCACGGCAAAATTACACACTGCAGGCATAGATGGAAAGTTCAACAGACCTATAGAAATACAGTGTGAGGATGTTTTATATTCATTTTGTCTGAGGTGAATCGATCTGTTCAGCTATCTCTGTCACCTCAGACCAGGTGCGTCTCAGATCAAGGTTTAGTCGTGGTTTCACTGAGCTGGGATCCAACCCACAATGATCTGGACTGGAATCTGATGGTTTTTCCATTTTGCTGGACAGATTATATAAAACTGCAGTGTGGAGGCTGATCACATCCTCAGGCATGAATGTATGTACATACGGGTACATATGTATCTATGCAAATTGATTGTGAGTGATTGTGACCTTTAAGGCTGCCGGCGGCCTCCTCCTCCTCCTCCCTCAGCCGCCGCAGACACTCCAACTGGTCTCGCTCCACCTCTAGCATGAAGTTGCAGGTCGGATGCCGGCTGTCAACCTGCGATGGAAGTAGATGGAAAAATATGGTTATGGCAGATATCGAGGCTGCACTTGGTCAAGTTTCAAACCGCATCAATCTGTTCGCCCAGAAAGACGTGAAACACAAGACATTTTTAAGAAAGAAAAATGACTGTTGATTTGAGCAAACTGGTGGAAACAGTCCAATCCTGTATTTTCCTGATCTCAGAGTGAGGAGAAGTTGCTCTGAGTTTATTGTAGTGACAGAATAAAGACAGAGAGACATGGACAATAAGATATTTAGAGCATTAGAGGCTTTGGAGCTGATTTTTCATCATTACTGCTCCAAAGAATGAGCAGAACTCAGATCAGATAAAGAGAGAAACTTCAAATCAGCTCTAGAACAACACAAACACGTGTGTGTAACTTCCTGTGTTGAAAGTTTATTTGGTTATTCTGGTTTAAAGTGTTTTTATCTAGAAAATAAGTCCATTTTTGTTTTTTTCTTGTTCTCTGAGCTACTATCCCGTTACAGTGAACAGAGCTGTACTTGGTGACATTTTTAAAAACAACTTTATAAGGAAAAACAAAGGGATGAAAAAACAGAAAAGGGTTAACAGCAGCATGCAGACAGATGAAAGTACAACTGTGGTTCAGCCTCAGATGATACCGACAGTAAACTGGGAGGTTTTACTCTGTTTGATTCTCCTCTTATAGCTGAAGCTAAGTCTGGAAACTATAGAACTACACCAGCGGAACAAGGAGCGTCTTAATCAGACTTGATCCCCTAATTAACAAAGAAAATCCTACAACTAAACAACTAAAGTTCCCCCTCAGAGCAACACAACTTCCCCTCACAGCCAAACGTTATATCTGCATTTTAATCTCAACAATGACAGAGTATGTGTCATAAATAATGTCTCTATTTATTGTTTATCTGTTTGTCTGTGTTCTGTTTGTATGATTCTCAGAGGACGAGTAGTTATTTCAAGCTGGTGCATAGCGGAAAGTCAAGGTTATGACTGACAGATGAATACAGGGTCAAGATAAGCTGCTTAAAGCAATCAGCAACCAACACTGCCTTTCTCTCTCTTTATGTGTGTGTGTGTGTGTGAGTAAAACCAGCAGCAGCAGATGAATTAATTGTGTGTGAACCACATAGATCCTGCAGAGAAATCACTTAAACAGCACTGGACCAACAACAAATCATCCTCCGCATTTTTGAATATTAATGTCAGTGTGTGTGTGTGTGTGTGCGTGTGTGCTACTGCGAGTTAAAGCTGCCGTAGCTGCTGAGATCAAACAACATGTACGGTCTAATGTTTCAGTGTGTGTAAAGATGAGCCTGTCATATGATTTAGGCATTAATTATGGACTTGTGTAAACAGCGTAGTCTGGTTACACGAGTGTCGTTGGCACAGGGACCAGAAACGACATGTTTTCCTTGTTTTCAGACGGATTCAGTCTGAACCTCTGCTGCAGTCGCTTTGTTTGTTGGACACTTTCATCCAAAAGGGAAAAAGACTAATTGTTATGGTTTCGTGAACCCGCAATGCAGTTTTCGGTTGATCCAACTGAGCTGGGGCCGAGTGTCTGGAGAAATGTTTTGTTATACGCTGAGGAGCTGGTAAAGGGGCAGGTGAGGAAACCGGGGGCTCAGGACCAGGTCCCAGCGCGACCGGGGGTGTGACTGTGATCTTTAGTAAAATGGAGCTCACTATAACCAATATTTACTCTGCTTTAAAAACACTGGGTGTTAAACTTAAAAGAACAATGCATCAACTATGCTCCTGATTAAAGTTAGATTTGAAAGCGTAGAGAGTTTTGTTAGCCAGTTTGTTGTAACATCTAATCCAGAAGGAATAAAGCTGTGCTTGAGGTTCCCATGAAATATGTACAAGTCTCATGGGAAATTTCCAGGCACCATCAGATGGTATATGGTTAGAAAAGTAGGTGGAGAAGTCCCCCAAAATGGGCGGGGCGATGACTATAACAGATTTTTAGTGACCCAACAAAATCGAGCCCCAGCATAAAGCGTCAGAGCTGTAGGAGACATTGGTGCCGAGGAGTAGAGTGAGTTGCTGTACATGTTTGGATGTAAGAGGAAGTGTTCTCCGAAGAGATGAGTCTTGAGGACAGAGAGAGGGACCCACAGACTAAGACAGTCTGAGGAACTTGAATTTGATCCGGACAGCAATGGGTGACCTTTCAGGCTGATGGAGGACCAGCTGACGTACTCTGGATCATCTGTAAGGTTTTTTTTCTGTACGTAAAGGAGCATTGTAGCGGTGGACCGAGAACTGGGCGACGCACTGAGTCTACTCTTCTTTCTTTTCTTACGTTTTATAGTCCAGAGGCGCACGACCGGAACATCCATCTATCCATCCACTTCGTGCACAGTCGCAGCAGAGTTGGAGCCAATCCCAGCTAACAATGGGTGAGGGAGAACGTGGGTTCTCTCTTCTGGGTTCGAACCCAGAACCTTCACGGTTCTGACGTGGTCAGAGATAATGAGATCATGTGATCAGTCAACGAACAAACCTCCAGTGGCGTCGCCGTGTGAGCTTATCCTGCGTGTGACCAACAGTTCAGTGTTTTCCACATATCGATGATAGAGGTCGGAGGTCACCAATCAGAAAACACTCGTGAGTCTACTTAAGGTTTGAGGACTTGTAGGTTTAATCAGACCATCAGCTGCTGAGTTGAGTGACTGGGGTTCTGTCATTTTTCCCTGGAACAAGCTAATTTGCTCTGTTTTCTTGGCAATGGTCAGATCAACAGTGTTTGAAATAGGTCCCACTCGTCTCCTGCCCATCACTCACTCAAATCCTCCCAGACACACTGTGGGCCTTTGTCCCCTGGCTTGAGGCGAGGCTGGCTGTCATCAGGACAACACACACACACACGCGCACGGATGCAGAGCCAGGACTGGCAGCTGAGCAGCAATTTGGTGCATCAAACACCAAACGCCATTTGTCCTCCATGTTGAGTAACAGATTAAGATTCCAGCTCTGCCCGCGACGTCACCTGTCACAGCCAATCAGCTGAGCCGGATGGGGCTCGGACCGATGGCACAGATGAGAGTGTTTTTCTAACACGCAGCACAATTTTGTGAAATTCATCAGGCAAGATGACTAAAACGCAACACTTCTATTTATTGCGAAGGCCCGAGGCAGAGAAGAGACGAGGGGAGATAAGGTTACACACACACACACACACACACACATCAACAACCACAGGCGATAAACAACCAACTACTGCTGCACTGATTTACAAGTAAAAAGAGCATCGAGACGTTCAGGTTAGTCAGTTTACACGTGCATAAGAGCATGCATGTGTGCAGCAGCCTCTGAATTTAGTCCAGAGATTTGTGGAATTTCAATGTTATTCAGAAAAAAGGAAGAACCCAAGCTGGCGCACAGTGTGATGCTTTGGACAATGTTCTGCACTTTCGGTGCAACAATCTCCTTTAAATTGAGTTTATGGAAAATCTGGCACGTTTTCCTACAATTGCAGTTCAGTTGTTGGGAAGTTGCATGTTCTGCACCTTAGGCTGAGGTGTGTTTAGTTTGCCAGTTGATGGATCTGTTTAATCTGCCAAGTACATTTCTTTATGTGGATCGAGGTGCATTTTGGTGCCAAGAAGGAGGAGGACGAACGCTGTTGTTTTGGTCCACACACATTCATCAGGGATCATTAGGCCAATATCCACGTTGAAGGGCTGAAGTTCCTGTTTCCTTTTGTTTTCATCTGGATCAAAGCGTGACCAGGAAACACAGCGGCGCTCATTACCACGGCGTTTCTGCCCCGAGCCTCCCAAAGGTAGCCTGTCGGTCTAACAGCGCGGGCGGTGGCGTCTACATCCATTCTTTCGTCATCCTTTCCATCTTGAAGTCTGAAGTCTCAGCCGCGGCAGCTCTTTCTGCTCATGCTAACTCCTCAGTTCTTCTTCTTCTGCTGAAATCCAGACGAGCCCGAAAATTTATGATGCGTTTCCAGTGACAGCAACGAGCGTTTAACAAACCTCAACAATCTGGAGATACAGCCGGCTGGATTACTGGTGTGTTGCAGCAGCCAACAAAACTGACATTTATTTACATGTTGAAATGGATGGATATTTATTTCACAGCTGGATGGAAACTCAGCCACAACCTCTGCTGCTCAGTGTTTGTCTGTCTCTCTCTCTCTCTCTCTCTCACTCAGGGAAATCAGTGTCTGTCAGATGTCGCTTTTAGTCGTGTCTGCAGCTCCACTTTCTCCTGTTTCACTCCTGTCTCCTCTCTTTTCTCACTGTTTTTTTTTTTTTTTTTTATCCCTTTTTGTGTTTGAAGTCAAAGGCATGTAAAAGTCACAAGGTCCACCTCAGGGAAATCAAACTCTTTACCGACTATTCCAGTTGTGAGGGATTAAACACGTGTTGGAGGGTCCTATGTCGAGTGGACACAGTTAACTTGTTGAGTTGAAGAGAGGCTGTGTGAGGAGGTCGGCTGCTGCTTATGTGATAATTTAAGGCGGACTCCAAGTGAAGTACAAATGAAAGCAGCTATGCCAGTGCTGAAGAGCCTTAAACCTTCATTACCTCTAATGACCATCAGGGGGCGACTCCACTGGTTGTTAAAGAAGTCAGATTGTATTGAAGTCTATGGGAAAATGTCCCTACTTCTCCCTTGATTTATTAGCTCAGTAAACGTTTTCCT
>CM076662.1:21224900-21266566 GCA_038496675.1 Rachycentron canadum | reverse complement strand
ATATATATATATATATATATATATATATATATATATATATATATATATATATTTTTTTTTTTTTATTGAGAAAGAAAACAATCAATCAGTCACTCAGTCGCTAAATTAAATGTTTGCAAGGATGCGTTTGTTTTTTTAATGAACAAAATTCACTGGGGGATGAATGCTGCATGGGTGACTACAGGTCAAAGGTGACTACACTTTTACCCAGAATTCAATTCACTGTGTATGTTATGGATTTTTGCTCCACAACAGCCGTGACGCTTCGGTTTACAAACACTACCATGACATCTGGTGGGGAAATGCTGGTAGCAAAGTCTGGCATTTGAGTGTGTTTTCCTGTGCATTGAACATTGATGGTCTCCATACTGTCCTAAATCGCCTCTACATGAATGTAACATTCCTGCTAATGCTGTTCTTATGATATTTTGTAAAACGCCTGGTACTTCACCGCTCTTAACAACAATGAGCCCTGACATGATAAAAGTCAAAGGCTAGTAGCCTTGTCTAAGTGCTGTAAAGCAGAACGCGTCGAGTCAAATGATTACCGGCCATATCATTTTCATAAATATTTTCAAAGACCACATACAGTATGATGCAAAGTTGTGTTTTTGAAAAGGGCAGATCATGGCAAGCTGTGTCAGTGCACGCCGTTTTACACTTTTCTGCTCTGTATTAGTTTAGTCCACAAAACAACTTCTTGTCTTACAGGATATCTGTTTAACCTCTACATGTAATATTTCAGTTTACTTCACAAACACGCTGACATCAAACACCTTACAGTGATGCTGCATTCAGGGTTATGCAAAATCTCTAAATGTAACATTAAAATCTACATTGATTCAAAGCTGCAGGATGAATCAAAACCGCGATGAACCAAAACAGGATTAAAATTGTTATCACGTGCTAAACTCAGACTGGATAAACACTAAAATTTAAAATATCATTTAAAGGTTTATATTTGTGAAATCAAAAACTGCCGCAAGATGGCGTCCGGGCCCACTGTTGAGTTTGTGTTTTGACAGGGCAGATCGTGCTAGCTGCGTGTACAGGCAGGCTGGAACGGGTGGGGAAAAGTGTCAGGTGTGATGTGTGATAGAAGAGTTTCAGCTAAAATGAAAGGAAAGGTGTGCAAGACTGTGGCGAGACCAGCGATGCTGTTTGGTCTAGAGTCAGTGCCGCTGAGGAAAAGACAGGGGGCAGAGCTGGAGGGAGCAGAGATGAAGATGCTGAGGTTCTCTTCGGGAGTGACCAGGATGGATGGGGTCAGGAATGAGTACATGTTAGAGGTTTTGGAGATAAAGTCAGAGAGGCCAGACTGAGATGGTTTCAGAGATAGTGAACTGCCAGGCAGGAGGCCTAGAGGAAGACCAAAGAGGAGGTTTATAGATGTAGTGAAAGAGGACATGAAGGTAGTTGGTGTGGGAGACAGGCTTAGATGGAGGCAATTGATTCGCTGTGGTGACCTCTGAAGGGAAAAGCCGAAAGGAGAAGAAGAAGAAGAAGAAGAAGAAGATCATGCTAGCTGCTAGCCTTAAAACCTGCCACCTCCCAGTGGGCCCTTTTTCCAGGCGATTAAGCCAGTCAGTAGTTGCTGGTTTGATAGCTAGATTGAACCCAGAGCTTTTTTTGAGTCTGTAAAGTAAAGTTTAGGAATAATAATAAGCTTTAAATCTGCCATTTGAGCACAGACTTTTGCAGCTTGCCGCTCTGCACTAGTATCGGTATCAGCAAAACTACTTCTCATTTTACAGGATATCTGTCTCACCTGTACATCCATCGTTTCAAGTTAGTTACTTCATAACACTGAGGCATTATACGTTAAACATCCTTCATCTGAATGTGTGATCATACACTCCCATTCAGTGATGCTGCATTCAGGGTTATGCAGAATCTCCATTGATTCAAGGCTGCAGGTTTAAATTAAAACCGACCAAAGTTGGATTAAAATTATTGTTATCACATGCGTTAAACCCAGACTAGATAAACACTAAAACTCAAACTATCGTTCAAACGTTTATATTATTGAAATCAAAACACATCCCAACCGTTTGTTTGTTTTGTTTTTTTTTTTTTTTCCCGCCGCAAGATGGCGCCCGGGTCTACTGTTGAGTTTGTGTTTTGAAGCTCCCTCCCCCTGTCGGAGGCTGACCTGTTTCCCGCGATGACGGTTTCCTGCGGGCTGCCCGCCTGAGACGGACTGGCCGCCCTCACAGCAGGATGTACTGACTGGGGGGAAAGGAGGGTTATCCGACTCCAGCTGGTCGACATGCAGCGGACTCGGCTGGCGGAGTAGATTTTAGTTTATTTTTTCAAGGAAGAGCGAATGTCGCAGGGGAAGACCGGTGAGTGTGCTGCTTGGCGTAGAAGAAGAAGTTTTTTTTTTTTTTTTTTTTTTTTTTTTCTTCGCTGGATGGTTTTGGTTCACGCAGCGCCAGTGGTGAAGTCGTAGCCCTGTTACGTGTCAGTTTGGGGAGAACGTCACGACAGATTCCACTGAAAAATCTGGCACTTAAGCAATGCTCTACACAAATTGAATTTTTCACACACCGTAAGCCACGACTTGAAGTAAATATTAGATTTAGTCGTCTGTGCTCTTGTATTCGGCATGCATACCACCTAACCATACACTACACATTTCTGTAGAAATTGGGTATTAATAACCGTGTCACACTTGTTGCCATTAACGGTTGTGCTGTCAGGAGATTGCGGGACCAACGGTTGAGGCACTTTTCAAAGTTTAAAATACCGGAGACAAAATTTCGTGCAGGCGTTTTGGATCTATGCCGAATTGAAGACTGGATCGAAACGTTTCGCGGGACACATTAAGTTCGATTGTTTCCGGTACGTGCTGTTGCCAGTCTGCCCATTAATACAGAAAACGAAAAGTTGACAAGGAGTTTTGTATGACGTCCTCTCCAGACAGCAGGGCAGACCCTGGAATGACAGCTCAGCCTGCAGTCTCTGTGGATATATAATATAGGCTGTGAAAACATTTTGAAGGCTAAACAAATATTATTATTTTAGCCATCATATGCACTGTGAAACTTAATTTTTCTGCTTAGGTTCGTATTTTTTAATGACCAAGACCAGCTAATGTGAATGTGTTTGTGAATTTAGTTCAGTTCAGTTTCTGCTTCCTGTTTGCTGAAGATAAATAAAAAACCTGGCACACCTGGAGCAAAGTCTTAGCAGACCTATAATCTTTATATATATATATATATATACCATTATTTATTACAATTTCTGAAAACAATGACAATGAGTTACGTTTATCGCAATTTCAAATCACAATGTGAGACATTAAAACTCTGGTCTTTGTCATTGGAAAATAACTAGTAATGCACAGAATGTTGTTTTATGAATTTGAGTTTACCTATAGCATATCTTTGTTGTTATTCTTTGACCTTTGACCTGCGGGCATATGCTTGCAGTGGTAATACAATTCCAACTTTTTTCAGCCGTTGTGTTTGACAAGACTCAAATATTTGCTGCCGATTGTCTTTCCAGAGGGGAAATGAGTAACAGGATGGAAGGTTCGGCGGGACCAGGTGACAGGGCGAACGGACCAGTCGCGGCGCCCAGCAGTCCAGCGCGCCCCACCATGGAGCCACCTCTGTCTCCTGCAGAGCTGGAAGAGGAGCAGCAGTCATCGCTGACAGATGTCACCCAAATGTGGATTAAGTTTGCCAAGACTTTTGCCATCATCTTTCCAATCTACATCTTGGGATACTTTGAGTTCAGCTTTAGCTGGGTCCTGATCGGACTTGCCATGTTATTCTACTGGAGGAAGAACCACGGCAGTAAGGACTACAGGATAAACCGTGCCTTAGCATTCCTGGAGCATGAGGAGAAAGCAGCGAGGCAGAGTGTGTCTATGGCTGAGCTGCCGCCATGGGTGAGTCCTCCAGCATTACTGCATACCTGATATTATCACTGTTTTGTCATCATTACTTTGTATTATGACTTATGAGTTTCAAGAGTCACCCTTTCCTTGGGTGTTCACCCAAGCCACCATTGAGTATGGCATATCAACATTGAACAGTTTCCTGTGAAACTGACTGAAAGAGAAAGAAATCCCTGTTTGTCTTAAAAGTAGCTGGCTTCTTTGGGCACTATAATTTCCAACAAATGGGGGGGGGGGGGGGAATTAATAGCATTGGGTATTAAGATAATCCAAAATGATCAGCGATGTAATGCCTCTGAAAGATGGTTTTCAGTACCAGAGGAACCAACCATAAACAGAGACAACGTCTCTGACATTTGATACTCTCGACACTTTCCATTTTAATCCACAGGACAAAACAAACTGTGTTGCGTGTTAATGAGGGTCACATAAATAGCCGTTGGAAAGGTCACACGTTCTACCTGTTTGTTGATGACACACAAACTCTTTATGATCATTTTGATCCTGCTAACTGCCAGAGGGAAATAGAGTCCTCTATGAATAATTGACGTACTGGGCCCCCGTAGCCCCCCTGGGCTGCCATCGCTGGCACTGCAAAGCAGGTCATCAAACCTGCTCGAGTTTTTCACTTTCTGTATCCGTCCCCCTTTTGGTTTGGTGTAGCCTCATGTCTTCCACTTCCACATAGCTGACATTCTCTCTGTGTCTTCTTACGCGCTGGTGTTGACATGTGACAACCTCCTCCGGTCAACATTGCTAGTTTCCAAGCAGGCTAGCTGCGAAGGTTTCTATTGGGCGTGTGCATAAGGAATGTGTGTGAATGAACCTGCAACATTAGCTTGCTAGATCTGAATCTGCAAATTAGGAGGCAGAAATGCAAAAGAACACTGCATTACATGAAAAGGTGTGGTTCTGTAGTGCAATTCATGAAACCCACAAATATGTGATATTTAAAATCAGGTCTGATTAGATTTGGGAACATAGTAGTATAGAAGTATTTAAAATGTTGGTAACTGTTTAAAAAAAATAACTCCTTGATGAGCTTAAATGTTAATACCACACCCACAGCGAGTAAACGGATTTGCCATTCAATAAATTGCTGTTATGAACACTATGCATGAGTTGCTTAACACCATAGCTGGTGCAGGCATTTTATGAAGCTGGAGCCTTTGAATGCGCCCCTGCCAAGGAAGGTGTCGCACATGTTTTCCCGTGACTTGAATTCTTGACTTGGGAGTTTAGCTATCAGGCCATAGCAACGATTCAGTCATTGATCCATGAGCCATACTGCTTAACCTTAACCTGCAGCTATTAGTTGAGCTTCTTAAACGAGGATTTGCTACTTTTGTCATTGTGTGTCATTGCTGACGTCCGGGCTGTATTTGCCTCGCTCTCTCATTAAAGCATCATCGTTGTTATTATTATTTGAAGTATTGAGCTAATATAAAATAAATTTTGTCCTACCGGATTAAACGGGACACCCCTAACAGCGACTTGAGAGACAGCGGCAAGTTGTGGCATGGTCTTTGATAATGAATAATTGTCATTTTCAATCCTTTTTACAGTGACAAATTCTAGATATGACCCTTGATCTTTGACAGAATATATAATAGTAAACTAAACTCTCAGAGCCTTTTAATTTTGAGGCATTTCCACCTCTGGAAAGGACCCAAATCATCCTTTCCCAGTCTTGTAAGATTTGCGCAGAAACCTCCTTCTCTGTAATAAAGAGGCTTCCGTTCTGCAGTAACACTTTCTGTTATTGATGATGATGCCGGAGAATTGTCGAGAGGCTGAGTGGATGGCGGGATGCCAGCCAGACCCAAACAACCCGAGCACAGCCCCCTCCCTGCCACAGATCATCCCATCAACACATTCATTATCACACAGGCCTTGAGAAAAATGGTGCTGAGCAGCAGCCCCGGGGCCGGTGCAGAAAGCTTGTCTGTAAGCAGAGACAGCGTCTGTCTCTCTGTCTGTCTGTCTCTCTATCTGTCTGTCTCTCTGTCTGTCTGTCTGTCACGTTTGGTGGGAGTCAGCAAACTTTAGTCTCGATGTTGCATGTTTGACCAAGTCTGTGTCACAGATGTTTTAAATCCACACACAACGTGACTCGTGACATTTGGAAGTGTAAAACAAACAGTGCTGACTGGCAGCTCTTTGTGTGGCTGATTAAAGGGAAACTGAGAAACCAGTGAAAGGATGTCAACGGATTAATGTGTCCTCCTAATAATGAACAATCAGTAGTGAACTTTGACCCCTCAGTGTGTCAGTGTGTCCCATCTTCGTACAAGATAGTTTATCTACTTCACCTCTGTCACACTGACCTCAAAACTGAATGATTAGAAGCTCCCAGAATGTCCGAGTTACTTTAATTCAGTTCTTTTGAGCAAAACATTCTTAATATTATGAAGCATTGATGATTTAAGGACTGCAATTAGTGATTGTTTTCATAGATCTTTAGTCTGTCATTAATGGTTTAATCTATAAAAGAGTATAATATAAGAAAACCTGAAACTATGCACTTACCAATTATATAAAAGAAAGTAAAGCAGCAAACCCTCAAAATTTTTGAAATTTTTCTTGATAAATTGTTATTAATGGTTAATTAGTCCTCTGTCAATTTTTAACATTTCAATTCTTACGTTGTTGCCTAAAAGATTAGAAGATTATTTCTACTCTCCTTTCATGAAGATTTCACACTTCACATGCTAAATCAGGAAACATTTCGTTGTCCTGAGAAACTCTGGTCGGCAGTGGAGAGAATACGGTGTAAAATGTGCAAAATGAACTGCGATGCTCACCGAAACCTAAATCTTGGTGGTGAGACGATCAGCTCTCGGCAAACATGTTTGGAATGAGGCTTGATAGGCAGCGGGCCAAGAATGCCTGAGGTAATGATACTGTTTTATCTTTCTGAAGACAAGCTGACACTGCACTACTCCCTCTCTGCTGTCAGACAGAAAGAGATGCATATTTAAAGGCTTTTTATTCACGAAGAGACTCAGTTGTTGTTGTTGTTGTTGCTGTCGCTGTCTCACTGATGCATTTAAAGGTAAAAAGCAGAGTTGAGTCATGACAGTGGCTGGACATAGACATAAATAAACGGGGCACATTTAATCCACTCGAAAATACATTTTTTTGACTTGAGGCAGAATTGCACCAGCTCTGAGCCTCTCTTCTGATTGGCTGACTGTTTTCTGATCACTTGAATACAGATACACCAGGTTTTAGGTAAACAAGTCCTGTCAGAAGCCCTGATGGCCGGTTTTAGGGCTCAGTTTCCGAATACCACACCATGGTCTAGCTTTAGAATATAAGGGACCTTTAAACTCATTACTTTTGAAAGGACTAAAATTTATAAATGCTACTTCGGTGTGACATCACAAAGTCACAGAAGCCCTGACAGCTGGTTTTAAGGCTTGAATACAGGCTGCGTGTCTGATATCTGACAGACAGCTCTTAGCTCTCGTTAACTTCCTGGTACAGAATCCACACACTTCACAAACAGTGCCCACATTGTTGTGTAGAGTCCTATAGATGTGATTTCCAGATCGGTTATTGGCAGCTGTAGCACGTAGCAAATGTCCGTGATGAGTGATAAACTTTCTGGTTAGCCGGCCAAGTGTTGGAGTTTTCTTGGTGGATGTTGGTCTTTCAACAGTGCTAACGGTTTCTATTATGTCTTGTTTACAGGCAGTGTTGCCAACGAGGGGCCTTTGTTACTAGATTTACAGATGTTTTTCAGATGTCTCTGTAGAAGAAGAGTCACCAGTTTTAGTCCCAGGAGAGAAAAAAAGGGAGCCTAAACAAACCAACTGTTTTGTTTTTGCGTTGCCTTCTTCTCCTCTTTCTCTCTCTCCAGCTCACCTCGGCCAGGTTCTGTCTCTACCTGACCTGTGATTTAAAATTCAAAACCCTCTGCAGCGTAACCAAATCCTCAAGCATGGCTCGGATTAGTTACTGAATAGTTGTGACATCACAAAGTTCCAGAAGTCCAGGCGGCTGGTTTTAAGGCTCGGTTTCTGAATACAGGCTGTGAGCATTTCTCTGTGGACTGGGACCTTTGATGCTTTCACTGTATTAATATAGAACCTAGACCTGCTTTATAATCAAAGACCACATGGAGGTCTACCTTTAGACTGTATGGACCTTTAAGATATTTTTGATGCCTGTCTCTAACTCAGTGTGTGCATTCATGATTACCCAGTTGGCCTGTGATGATTTGATTGGTTTAAACTAGAAAACGAGGAACTTTGTGCCAGATGGAGGGATGATGAGCAAGAATCTTATCTATGAAACTTTTAAGCTATTAATGTGATTATCAAGGCATGGCGTGAGCTATAATACATTGTTTTTACTCGTTCCAGAGTAGAGAAATCGGCTACAGCCACCACTCACAATCCATCAGTGTGCGCTTGAATTATTTTCATATGTTATTTAGAGTCTGTGGCGTTTTGGCTGAAGGTCATGCTAGGTCCCAGCTGGCTGGCTGAGTACGGCGAATGTGAGGTAGGGGTAGTTGGGGTATGATGAAATGTCTGCAACAGCAGGATTACTGAGAAGGAATGAGGTCAGGCTGTTAAACTAATGGTCTAGAAGTTTTGCACATGCAGGCTGCAGAATTTAGGCCACAGTTTTATATAGTGAAACAACACTCCTGTGTTACGAAGTCAGACATCCGTAGAGTATGAACCAAAACCTGAGCAAAGTGGTTTGACTTGAGGTCGTTTAAATAGGAATCAGGCCTTTGTTCCTACCTCACACAGGACATGAGTAAGTGGGAAGCATTACTTGACAGTTGTTTCAGGGTTTAGATGACTTTTCCTGGCTTATAGACAAAGTGGAGCTCCAGACATGAAACATGGGAAGGGGGAGAGAGTGAAACCAGACTCCTTGGCTCTTGACTGATACGTTCAGCAACTTAATGTCGACTGCAGCCCGCTGACTTGGAAGTTGTGCGTAAGACGAGTTTAACTGGCTTTGGATTGACTGTGATTGCTTTATCACATTTAATCTAATCAGCAGAAATGACAGCGGAGCAAAGAGGAACCGGGTAACAGTAAATAAAGAGACAAATCCACCTCCACCCTCCAGGTACGGCCAACGTACCTGGAGGGTGAAGACACGTAGACTGTCTAAAAAACTGGATAAACAATAAACTCATTAGGAAAACATTTACTGAGCTAATAAATCAACAGAGAAGTGTGGACATTTTCACATTAACTTCAATACAATCTGACTTCTTTTTACAACCAGTGTAACCACTGTATGAAATATGGATCAGTGAGGTGTTTACATGCAGGTTTGTGTCGCTGCAGGTGCATTGTGAGTCAGTGGAGTGTTGTCGTAATGAACAGTTTCTAGGTGGGGAGGTGTAGAGCTGTGAGTTTGAAGCCGGGCGCCACAGGAAACGTTCAGGCAAACTCAGCTAAGCCTTTTACCCTCAGAGAGCTGGATGTGAACACAGCCCGACTCTGTCATCAGCCTCTCGACAAACAAATGAGGAAAGTCATTACGGCTGCAGTGTAACTGTTTCTCTGCGCGTTCGCCTCCTCCTCCACCTCTTCCTTAGTCTCGCCGTACTCGTATGACATGGCATGGGTGGGGCTTCCCTGTTCTTTTGATGTGCCAAAGGGCCAGGCTCAGCTGCACGGCACAGGATGGAAACAATGTGGACGAACAGAGAGGCCTTGTGCTGCCCTGTTCTGTTTTTACCTGCAGTCTGGACATGTTTGGACAGCTTCCTTTTCTCTAAAACAGCAGATTTAGGAGAGAAACAATCTTTATTAGAGTCGCTTCACATCTAAATCTGCTGAACCGGTCTGATTTGATTTGATCCAGTTTTGCTTCGGAGAGACCAGAATCAATTCATTTTGACTGGATGTTTGATGGAATAAACTCTATTATATTATGTTAATATTATGTTATTATGTTATTTTTTTTAGTCTCCCCAGACTTATAGGTGAACTTGTGATGACATTAATAGTTGTGTTGGCAAGACACCAGCTTGACTAAAAATAAAAATGGATGTAGACACCGAAGCTGAAAAGTGAAGCCAATGCTGAAGAGCCTTAAACCTTCATCTATCTAATGACCATCAGGGGGCGACTCCACTGGTTGTTAAAGAAGTCAGATTGTATTGAAGTCTATGGGAAAATGTCCCCACTTCTCTCTTGATTTATCAGCTCAGTAAATGTTTTCCTAATGAGTTTATGGTCTCAGTCTCTTTCAAGGCTTCTTCAATTATGTTCATTTTTTAAATGATGGTCCCATTTAGAGGAAAATAGACCATAAAGCAGGGGATGGATTGGGGGGCGTGGCTACTGTGTGATTGACAGACTGTACCACCCAATCAGGATAGAGGACAGAGCAGGTCAGATCCATCCCTCACTCCTCCTCAGCTCCACCTTCTCCTCTCACTATGGTTTCTTCTGTTTTCGCCGAAAACAGCAGCTCACAAACAAAACAGCAGCTCACAAACAACGTCACGATGGGTTGACACTCGGCCCAGATCAGTGTGCAGAATCAGTCTCTTGTCAATGAGATGAAGTTACAGCATCACTCAGTTCCAGGAGCGTTTTTTTTTTTTTTGGTCGTCATGCTTCCAACTTAGCGCCTTTGTTACTAGATTTACAGACCTTTTCAGTTGCCTTGAGTGTAAAAACCTTAGTTACTTTCTGTAGAAGTAGACTCAATGGTATTTCAGTCCCAGGAGCAAAGAGGGAGCCCAAACAAATCAACTGATTTGTTTTTGTGCCGTCTTTTTCTCCTCTTCCTCTCCCCTCAGCCCGGCATCTCTACCTGATCTGTCATTTCAAATTAAAAGCCCTCTGCAGAGGTGTGGAATTGCAGCTTTGTGACATTGCAGCAGGGAAACAATATAATATTTATATATTTTCTAACGTTGTATATCAGCTTTAATCCTAATTAGGGTATCAGTAACAAGTTTATATCTTATTCTTAACAAAGTGATGCTGGGAGCAGTTGCAGCTGACTACAGATACGCTTTTGTGGGATTTTATAATCAAATCTATTGTATAACGAACATCTGGTCTGGTTCTGTCTTTTCAGCCTCGGCACAGCAGAACAGATTTCCTCGACTGATCTCTCTCCTGGCTGTAGCCTGTCCTCCACATATCCTCACCGGTCTCTCCCTCTCTCTCGCTCCCTCAGCCTAAATATAGACGTCAGCATGAAGCAGCCGTCATATTGGTTTCTTCTTTCCGCACTTCCAACGCCTTCTGCAGTTCGAAGGGAAGCTGAGTGCGCAGCTTCCCTCGTTGTTTTTGCCGTCACCTTGGCAAGAAGAGTCTCTGCCCTTCCCATCAGAAACTGGAGGCTGCTTTCACTCAGCAGGCAGTGGCAGAGCACAGATCTGGGATGACGACAGAAAAGGCAGTTTTCCTTTCATTTGTCCGCTGCAGCTTAGATAAATAAATTGCAGCAGTGCTTAGCAGTATTCATCCTTTCCACACACACAACCCCCCCCCACCCCCCCTCTGTCACACACATGTTTTTGTCGGGGGTGTGGCTGCAAATAGAGGTTAGGATTTCCAAACAGCTGTTACATAGTTGAACTGTGCGTCTCACCCACTCGACATGTTTTGACACACAGAAACGCGCACACACACACACACACACACACACACACACACACACACGCGTGCACAACCAAAAAGTGGTGCTCCAATCCCGGACCGATGACCGACGGGTTCCCCATCCTGAAACCATTTTGTGCAGAAAGCGCTCAACTTCGTACTCTTCACACAAGACCCCGCAGAAGCGGCGCCTTGGCCTTCAGTGAGCATTTAGGCTGAAATCGGGGCCATGTTAAGAAAAGCAAGGGTCAATGCTGGTGCGGGGTGTGTTGCTACACGCAGATGAAACATGATCCTTGAAAGCCAGTTTGAGTAATACTTCCATAAGACTCCCACCGCAAAGAAAACAATCAGACAGGATTTTACAAGTCTGGAAAGTTAAAATATCTGATCTCGGCAGCTGTGAGAGAAACAGTAGAATTAAAGCTTTCAAACAAAGTAATAAAGCTGGAGTGTCGCCTTCAAGTCATTGATTGGCTAATGTCAGTGTCCTAGTAAGTACCAGGATATAGAATCTTATTCGGTTCTCTCAGCAATTTTTCCATGATGTCGCGGTTTATAATGAACATCAGGTGACGCAACTGATGCCACGTCTTTCACGGCAACCAAACAGAGATAAAGCGTTTGGTGGAAAACCTTTGGCCTTCATCCCTCTGAAAAATTCTGTTGCTCCAAAAAGGTTCGTGGAGGATGTGGACCGGTTTCCTTTCTTTGTCGCTCCGCAGGCCGTAGAGCGTCGTATATGTAGATGCTGTGTTCTTCATGTCCATCAGTCTTATTTATCTCAGAGTCTCCCCTTCTCTATCTGTGCCTCACATTTGTTTCCTCCTCTGCTTGTAGTTTTATCATCAGCTTTGTCTCAAACGCTGAGTCATGCTTGTACCTCCTTCCTTTTTACATCATGATAATGACTTTTAACTGACATTCTGTTAAAACCCCACTGTTGTGTCTCTTCCTCTGTCTCCTAACCCTTTACCTTAAAAGGGGAAAAGAAATTGTGCAGTTGTCACTGCCTTCTTTCTCGGTCAGATGACTCATTCTTTTCTCCCTTTAGTCCTTTGTTCAAACTATTGTTTTTCTTTTAACATCTGTCAAGTTGCAACAGAGGCAGCCAGTGTAGCTGCCTGCTGTAATTAGTGCAATTAAACCCCAAGTCCAGAGCAGGGACAGACTGCAGGCACATCTACTGTCCCTCCATTTTGAGCTTCACCTTGTGCAAAACCTGCAGACAGACAGTGAAAACAAACACGACCAACAATTTGTATTCCATTTACATCTTCCGATCCAGTGTCTTAGCCTTCTGCCTGAAGTTGCACCCGAGTTGGAGATTGCAGCCAATGTATCTTCATCCGTTTTACTTTGTTCTTTACTCACGGTGAGTTCCCACAGACGTGTAGTGAGTGATATGTAGTGTATTATTCCTGAGTTGGGGGTCTGGCAGCTGGAAGAATTCACTTCCTGTGTCTCAGTAATTTCAGACAGATGGCAGTGTTCAAGTTAGTGTCTTCATTTCTGATCTGAGTCAGTCCAAGTGGCAACTCACCATGATGTCACCCATTGGCTTATGAGCTGCTGTTGCCGCTTTCCTGGAAAAGAAATATTTGAAGAAGAGACTGCGACTAAAGACTGAGACCATAAACTCATTAGGAAAAATATTTACTGAGCTAATAAATCGAGTGAGAAGTAGGGGCATTTTCTCATAGACTTCAATACCGCCTGACTTCACTTTACAACCAGTGGAGTCGACTCTGATGGTCATTAGATAGAATGAAGGTTTAAAGTCTACGTCCACTTTTATAGAGACTCCATGAGTCAGTCTAATAACTTGATCAAGTGAAATAAATAGTAAAGTAAAACCCAAGCTGATGCTGTTGATTACTCAACTATCATCGTTATCAGTTGAATATTTATTTTTTTTTTAGGATTTGGGCTGTTGATCAAAGGTTTAATGGCATCACCTTTCTCCTACAACAGTCAGATGTTTTTATCTCACATCATGATTGCATCATTTTTCCCAGTTTAACCACAAGTGCAGTCCGACACTTTGTTGTGCCCTAAAAATAGTAGGAAACACCATGTGATGCTGTTGTCGTCATCAGCGTGAGCTTGTTTATTTACATCCACGTGGACGTGCTGTGCGTTTCCTGGATGGTGTTGTGTGTCACTCAGGGACATGTGCTATGTTTGTGTGAGACAAAGTGACCTTGCATGCTTGAGGAGAAGATACATCCAGCTTGCTGTTGTGTGTCTGGACTTGAATTATTATCCCTCATGTATAAGAAACACAATCCACATATGTTGAACCACAATAATAATTAGTAGACTTAAAGGGAAGTTATGTCAAATACAGTTATTGTTATAATTACTTTTACAACTATAGTAGTGTATTCCTGAGCATTGTGTAGTATGTTCATTTTTAACAAATGATATAACACAATGATATTATGAAAACAAACATTTGCAACCTGGCAAGTGTACTTTGAACCTTCAATCATATACTTTTAATAAATATTTTTAGGGGAATCCACATATATATTTAAATAATTTGAATTATAACGTGTTTTTGTGTTTCTCAACTAATTGTAATAACATAATTTCACATGTGTTGAATCACATCGCAAACTGTAAGTAAGTATAGTTTAAATCCTAGATTTAGATTTGTTTTTGAATTAAAACAGCCATGTTGTGAGTGATGGCAGGTTCCAGTCATGTGATTTCGATGTTGTCAGCTAAAGAACTTTGATCATCTGAATGCAAATGAACGTATAAACACTTAAATGAGGAAGCACGGGGACAGACTGAGAGCTGAGAGCCTTCCCTATCTCCTGACCTTAGCCTGTATTTAAATGAATTGCATTTATGGCCCCATCCACAACTCCACATTCATGGGTATCTGCCTGAGGCTTAAGTGCCTGTGCAGAATCCTCCCCAGCCTGTGTCAGTTACGTAACAGGTCTGTCGCAGGCAACTTCCACTCCTCCACAACGGCTTTGATGCTGCCAAGCTGACCGCATCCCACCGTGGTGTCGTCCTCTCAGTGCTCCGTGCTCATGCAGGCCCAGGTCACTAAAAGAGCTCCATCATATGACAGAAAAATATATCTCTATATATAATATATATAGAGATATATATAAAATAAGCTGAAGATGCTTTTTTTGAGGCATCGGAGTTGAAGAAAGGATGATGTCATCATCTCCTAACTCACCTCCGCCCTCAGTCATAGCTGAACATGTAAAATATAAAAAACATCTGCTCCCTTTAGGAGGGGGGGGGTCTGGAAATTGGAAATTGTACATGCTATACTCCGAGATCACTTAGGGACACCAGTACAATAGAAGACCTTGGCTTAAGCATTGAGTGCAACATCTTTTAAATAAGTGCAGGAGATCGTGTAAGAAAGTGCAGTTTAGACATGTTGTGACAACCCATGGTGCCGTCACTCATCGGTCTGTGAGCTGCTGTTTTGAAACGCTCTTTTTGTAATTTGTCTGTCGGCCATCTTGGTGTTCTGAAACCAGAAGAAACCGTATTTGGAGTAAGTGCTGGATCTGACCTGCTCTGTACTCTATCCTGATTGTATGGTACAGTCTGTCAATCACACAGTAGCCACGCCCTATTTGTATTCATCCCCTTGCTTTATTGTCTATTTTCCTCCAAATGGACCATCATTTAAAAAATGAACATCATGTTGTATTGAAGACTTGAAACTGCTTGAAATTACTGAGCTAATAAATCAAGGGAGAAGTAGGGACATTTTCCCATAGACTTCAATACAACCTGACGACAAACTTTTACAACCAGTGGAGTCGCCCCCTGATGGTCATTGATAGATGCAGGATCAAGGCTCTTTAGCATTGGCTTCACTTTTCAGCCCCGGAGTCCATGTCCACTTTCATAGTCAGTCTGATGATAGGATTCAGGGGCTTGTTCCACCATCTGGGATCATCATCATCATCATCATCATCATCAGAGCTGCATCTCAAAGCTGAATCATTTACCGCCAACACCCAAAGACAATTTATAACCTGTCATATAGGACAAAGAAAAGCAGCAGATCCTCACAAATATTTGATAGTATTCCTTTACAATCTATTAAAATTATCATCTAAATAACTGATTTTCTTATGATTGGCTTTTCGATTGCTACGAATGGTAGCGGCTGTATCCTCCTTAAACCCAAGTCGCACCAGTCCCTCAGTCCATCGAGTTCGTAAAAGTGCCCTAAAAAACCCAGTAGGGTTCACCATTACCGCCTCTGAGAACTAATAACCAGAGCCAAACCTGGTCATGACTGGAAAAAAAAATCATGTGCATCGATGGCAAATCTGTGTAAATTAAAATGATGGTTCTAACTCCTGTCTCTCTGTCTCTAATCCCAGGTCCATTATCCAGATGTGGAAAGAGTGGAGTGGCTGAATAAGGTACAAATACACACCCACATATACAAACACACCCTGGTTTGCTCTATAGCACTGTTAGCCCGTGAGCTAACACAGGCAGACAGGTAGTGTATATAAATAGGATTTGAATCTGGAGCTCTGGCAGACCCTGACCCAGTACCGCCACCTCCCTGGAGAGAGAGAATGATGGAGAGAGAGGATCTGGCACCTGGAAGAGCATCACTTACTGTTAATGTTGGCGCATAGAGTAGTTCCAGGAAAAAGTTAATGGATGAGAACGACCAGGAAAATAGGCTTTTAATATCTAAATCTGACGTTGTGATGCTAAGATTGTACTTTTCTTTTATGGCTGTTTAAAGGAGCGACGTGGAAGATTTATGCTCTAAGGCACAAATGTATGGAGGCTCATTTCTGCCAGTGACATAAAAAAAAAAACCATAGTAATTAATATCAATAAAAATGTATAATCACGGTTTCTCAAAATGATGGGATAACATTTTTCAAAAACATTTTTTGATGTATTATCTTTCATTCATCATTTTCACCTAAGCTAAAAGTTTTTTAACTTTACAGACCCAGATTCTTTATGTTTATTTTATTTTTCTAATTCTTATTCCTTTTATCTAATAACTTTTATTGATATTTTATGACTTTTTATTGATATCATTTTTTATATTTCTTAATGTTATTGTTGGTTTTGATTATTAATCATAATTTTGACTTTCTAACTTTCTGATAACACAAAACAACGGGCCATTTTCACAGCTGCAACTTAGGAGCAGAAAACCTCTGCCATTATTATTCTTAATCACAAATCCTGATCTGCAGCTCAGGAACAGCATATTATATATCATATTGATGCATAACTACACTATAACTTTTAAGTTTAGATTTATAAAAGAAAATCTGTGTCTATACAGCGTCTCGTCTCTGCCTATCCAAATGTGGGCGTCCTCTCCGTTTGTGAATAATGAACTTATTTGTTCACTGTTTCATTCATCGTCTCAGTAAATGAAACTCAGAAACTGCTGGACACTGCAGCTTGTTAAGCTTGTGGATTAACAGCTAATTTTATTACTGTAAAAGATAAACATGGCTCAGTTTAAAAGCAGTAGGTCAGATAGGTTTTCATTTTATGAACACCATGTTGTATTGAAGAAGACTTGAAACTAGAGACTGAGTCCATAAACTCATTGGGAAAAGATTTACTGAGCTCATAAATCAAGTGAGCAGACCTCGAGTTATAGTTCAACAGCGCTAAAGGCTTCTGACGGTCACCGACTGGAGCTGAGAGTCGAAGAAAAGGCAGCAGACATCGCTGAATTTGAAAAGACCACGATCCTCTACACTGAAGTTACAGCAACTCAGTCTTATGAACAAGTTCATTTGTCGTAGTTTTTGGTTCCAATTATTGTTTGCCAGCCTCATTAATCACTGATAATTTGTATTGTATCAGCCCTGAAAAAAAAAAACAAATATTGGTCGACCCCTGGTTTGAATCTCTGCAGCGTCTCCAAAATGACTCAAACAGTCCCCTGGTCATCTGCTCGCTAAAAGACCATGTGAGAGTTAGACGTGGTGCATTTTTCCAATTTTTCCTTTCCTCCCTTCTGTTTTTCTGCTTCGCTCCCTCCCTCCTCAGACGGTGAAGCAGATGTGGCCGTTCATCTGCCAGTTTGTGGACAAGCTGTTCAGAGAGACCATCGAGCCGGCGGTGAAGGGCGCCAACCCCCATCTCAGCTCCTTCTGCTTCACCAAGATCGACATGGGCGACAAGGTGACGAGAGGACAGCGCGCAGACCGCTCTGCACAGTAGTTTGAATTAACGCATGAATCAAAAGCTCAGGAACAAAATACAAGAGGAGAAGACGAATCTGACGCCTACAAGAAAACAACACAGCGAACAGATAAAACTCCTGCATTTATCAGTTGTTCTCGTTACCGCTGCCATTTTTTACACAAACGTAAAACTAAGAAAATACAAATGTTGACTCTGACTCAGTATTAATGATCTTTTCCAGGGAATCCAAGTATAATACTGTATGACAAAGAATCTGCAGCGCTTTGTGCTTTAAATTAAAGCTCTTTCCAAGAAAGTGCTACAGTTATTATAAGTGCCTGCACATTATATCCAAGTTTTTATGTTGTAGGTAAGTGAAAAATATTTCATAAACAGACTTAAAGTTTCCTAGAAATAAACTACAAAAATTCAGCTCTGTCTGTTCCAACTGTTTCTGAGTGTATGAGTCGGAGGAGCAGAGGAGGAAGTTAGTCCGAGGACTGGCTGAAGCCAGTTATTTAAAGCTACCATGCTGTATAAAGTGAGATGTTGCAAATTACAGATACACTTGACACCTTAATAATTAGCCAAAGCTTAGAAATTTGGCTCTTTTATCAAAGTTTAGTGAGCTTTAAAGGCCCATGCAGTCTAAAAGTAGAGCTCCATGTGGTCATTGGTTATTATAGCCCACCTGGATCCACCATCCAACCTTGCAGCATTTGCTTTCTCTGAGTGTTTACCTGAAAACCTGTTCTGTTTTTTTATTGGATCATTCAGAAAACAGTCAGCCAACCAGAAGAAAGGAACCGATCCTCATGGTCGCTGCGCCCTAATGCATATTCTGCTCTTTGGTCTATTTTCCTCTAAATGGACCATCATTTAAAAAATGAACATCATGTTGTGTTGAAGACTTGAAACTAGAGACTGAGACCATAAACTCATTAGGAAAACGTTTACTGAGCTAATAAATCAAGGGAGAAGTGGGGACATTTTCCCATAGACTTCAATACAATCTGACTTCTTTAACAACAGTGGAGTCGCCCCCTGATGGTCATTAGAGAGAATGAAGGTTTGAGGCTCTTCAGCATTGGCTTCACTTTACAGACTCAGATTCTTTGCCCACTTTTAAAAAGAGTCTGTAGATACAACATGAAATTGTAGAATGAGGGACCTTTAAAAGAGAAAAGAAGAAGCCACTGTAAGGACCTGACACAGAACAAAACAACAAAAACAGAAATAATAGTCCCTGATGGCATATCTGAGAATGAATGGGAAAGAAAGTAACTGGTAGATTTTGAAATGTGAAATACTGTTGTAGAGACTGTTTAGCAGCAATGAGAAGCTGGGTTTAAACATGCACAGTAACTTTTGGGTCTTAAACTCTGCTGCTCGTGGCTTCGTTTAAAGTGTAGGTGTTTAGATCTTTTATTGGCTTGTTTCTATTTCTGTCTGCTTTGTCGCTGTTGAACTTCCATGACTTGCCTGAGCTGAATTTTCTATTTTCTGTTACTTTTTTTGTCGCCGTGTAAGTGTATCTGGTTTTCTCTTTTGCTTCCTCACGTGCTGACCCAGATTTTAGTCACTTGTCAGAGCAGAGCGTCATATGCAGGTGTTGTGACAGGGTCAGGTTTTACTCACCTGTACCTGCTTTTATCACTGCAGCCGCTCAGAGTGAACGGGGTCAAAGTTTACACGGAGAACGTGGACAAGAGGCAGATCATCATGGACCTGCAGATCAGGTAACGGTGACCCTCCCACAAACTCTCATCTTCATCACTGACCACTTGGATGGGGCTGACTGTGCGGATGATCTTAATATTTTTCTCTTTTTCAATTGTGTTATCAGCTATTGTCACTGTCTTTGCTCTGGTGTAGAAGAGCATGAAACCGCGAGTTTGTGGTTTTCCTTTCTCCCCTTTTCTTTCAGACGCCTAATCGCATCCTTTTCTTGGTCCGTATTTCAGTTTTGTCGGGAACACAGAGATTGACGTGGACATCAAGAAGTACTACTGCAGAGCTGGAATCAAAAGCATACAGGTGTGTGTGTGTGTGTGTGTGTGTGTGTGGATGCAGCTTTGTTATCCTGGCTCCTACGAAGTGACGTGAACGGCGGTCTGTCATGCTGTCACTGTTAAATTTAATCCAGCTGCAGCTTCCATTATACGACAGTTGATGCTTTTTTCTTTTTTTTTTTTATTGTAAATCACGAGACAAAAGAATGAATTTTAAAAACGTCAACTTGTGATGTTGAAGCTTGCAGCAGGTAGTTTTGCCGATTTCTGACAATTGTCGGAGCGTCGCAAACATCTAATGTATGTGAATCGAGCACACTCTTTTTATTCTAATATAATATTATTTAGTTTCCTGAAAATAATAATCATGACCCAAACGAATGGATATGCTACAGAAACCTGTGAAAATAATTAAAAATACAGACACACGCTCACATTCACACCTACCTGCAATTAACCAAATGTAAAACCATACACATTACACACAGTTTCCAATAAGTAACATTGTCAGAATATTTATTTTGTCTGATCAATAGGCCAAAAGACAGAGATAAATATAAGAAATCCAATTTATAATCACGTGAAACAGCTAATATCAAATTATTTTGCTCATTTTTCTTGATAAAGGACTAAAATAATGAATCTATAAGCTTAGATTAGTTGATGATGAATTTGCTGTTGATCCGCTCATAAAAAGAAAATAATGGAAAATAAATAGAAAAAATACAAATAATGGTGAATTATAATAAACAGATGAGTTCAAATGAATACCGTGCAAAATATCATAAACCATCTTAAGCATATACACCTTTTCTCCCTAAACTAGAGAATCAGTTCTTTCTAAGAAGCCCTGATTTGTTGTGTGTGTGACTTCAGTGGACAAACTCATGAATGAAGTTATGTCAGGATTGGATCTGTCTTAACCCTTTTTGTTTTTTCTTGTTTTATGAGCCCCTATCCCCTGTTACAGTGAGTCTTTATTCAGTCACATATATAATCAGCTGAGGTTGAGCTGATTCCGAATAAGTGGAGACAAAATGAGAACTTTATAAGGAAAAACACATAAACACTTAAAGTGGCTCTAAAAGGGTTCAAAAAAGAAATGAGCCATTTTAAAACTTGACGTAACTCCATCCACCAAAAAGTGCATTTTAATGTATTGAGAGAAAAACATGGCAGTGGTTTCAGATCCATTTCGGACTCATTCCTCCGACCATGACCGCCACATTAACCTGCGACCTTTCTGGAGACACTTTTACATAATGTGTTGACACAGTACTGATAAAGGAGACGTTATCCACTCGGCTGCTGGCAGAGGATCAGGCCATATTTGCTGTTCAGAGATCAGAGAGGGAGAGAAAGTGAGCGGCGGGACGAACGGGGGAAGAGCCAGAGAGAAAACGGCTGCGTGTGTGAGGCTGAGTCAACACTTGCGTTTGTGCACGGCTTAAATTTTACAGCCGCGGTCCCCAGGCTGTGCGTCAGCTCCTTGATGCCAAAGACGTTAACTTAGAGCGTTTTTGTGACTGATGAGACTTCTAAAAAAAAAAAAAAAAAAAAAAAAAATCCTCTTGTAAAACTGATCCTCACACAGCTTTATTATCTGCTGCATGTTATCTACAAGGGACGAGCCACAGGAGGCTCGAGAGGATAAACAAGAGGCAATCTTCAATCTTTCCATTGCACCCATTTTGATGAGCAAAATGCTGGTATTTGATTTCTCAGAGCCAGCAACAACCAAATTTGGTGCTGCAGACGGGGAGTCTACATATCTGAGGTTTGAGTCACTGCTTAATCCTCCTCCTCTGTTGTAGTAAAGAGAAGCTTCGAGGAGAAACATTCACTCACAACGTTTCTAAAGAATCGGCAGCTATGGCTGAAATCACAGTTTAACAGGAAAAACAACAAACTGTAACCTGCTTGTTTTGTTTTTATATAAGGCCGTTACAGTGGCAGTTTATTCCAGTCCCAGATTTTCTCTCCCCATGAGTCTTAAGCAGTTTTTCACAGTCTGATATTGGTGGATGGAGCCAAACGCTGCAGACTCTTGTGTATGTGTTCCAGATTACATCGTGAAATGAGGGAGAAGATGAAAAAAAGATGTACAAAGATCAGCCATAACATTATGACCACCTACCTAATATTGTTTAGGCCCACCTTTTGCCACCATAACAGCCCTGACCTGTCAAGGCCTTGTCTCTACCAGACCTCTGAAGTTGCTCTGAGTTTATTGTAGTGACAGAATAAAGACAGAGAGACATGGACAATAGGATATTTAGAGCATTAGAGGCTTTGGAGCTGATTTTTCATCATTACTGCTCCAAAGAATGAGCAGAACTCAGATCAGATAAAGAGAGAAACTTCAAATCAGCTCTGGAACAACACAAACACGTGTGTAACTTTCTGTGTTGAAGGCTGCATTTTCATTTCTCTTTTTTTATTATGTTTCAAAGACATAAAGAAAAATTCAGTTTGTTATGTTGGGGATAAAAGCTGGAGCTTTTCGATCACTACAACAGATCAGTGAGATTCAGGACCTTGAGATTCACTGAAAGTTAACATGGCTATCGCCTGCAACACTAATGGGAAACTGGGAGGTCATGGTAACTGGGTAATAATGTTTTTTTTTTTTTTTTTTTTTTTTGTCCCTGTCCAGCTTCATGGAGTGATGAGAGTGGTGATGGAGCCGCTGCTGGGGGACATGCCTCTGATCGGTGCCCTGTCCGTCTTTTTCCTCAAGAAGCCGGTGAGTACCTCGTCCCTTGACCTTTAACCTTGAACCTCATCCTTAAGACAGTGTTAATGTTCTGTTCTATCTATCTATATCTATATAGATATATACACACACACACAAATACATACACACACACAGATATATGGATATGGATTGGGAATCATTTGCAGTCAGTCAGAGACATTTCTGTTACTGTACCAACTTTCCTTGAAATGAATGAAATTCTCAGAACGAATGCTGTAAATTCTTCTTTCATCTTTCTTTTTTCTTCTTTCTTTCATCTTGAAATAATAGCAATAATGATAAGAGTGTGTTTTAAATCTGAAATGCAGCCAAACATCTGCCTTTTACATGTGACTTCATCGGAGCCACATCAGTCACGTGGGGGTGTGGAGCTGTTTGATTACGGCCCAAAGCGCAACTACGGCGGCTCGTTTCGACGGTTATATAACCACCGCTGCTACGGTGACGTAGGTGATGAAGCTTGTGTACACCGGTCAACTCTGATCACACGATCCAGATGTGAGACTGACTAGTTAAACTGACGCAGCATCAGACGAAACATCAGTAACATCAGACGACAACGTGATGCAGTAGGTTGTAATTCAGGAGCATCTGAGAGGTCACCAGACATTGTCAATGCATGACTGACGTTTGGAAATCAATCAATGCACCTTAAATGTCAATATCACAACTTTGACCATTTCCTTCGTTTTTTTTTTTTTTTTTTTTTTTTTAGCTCTCTTTATGGCACACATGTCCGTGACTTGGATTTTGACAAACCTCAGCACTCACAGACTTCCCGGGAATACACCCATTAAGTTAAAAAAGTGCACTGAAGTCTGGACTTTCATTTAATGTGTTGAATAGATACACAAAATTCACAGATTTTTAAACTACAAGCAGAAATTCTGGCGTCTGTAGCTTGTGTTTGTTGAGACGAAGGTAGTTCTGCCTCTGTGGAGTGCTATATGGATTGGTTGTCTTGCTCAAGGGCACTGCAGCAGATGTAGTAATGTGTTTTTTTTTTTAAATAGCCAGATGAAAGCTTGTTCGTCAGTAACATCCACCCACCACTCACCGCTTACTGTTTGGATCTGCCTCTGCTATCAACCACTTTGGTCGTCCTGAACCCCTCCTCCTTTATCGACGCATTCCTTCTCTTTGACTGCTGTCTTCCTTCCTCTCCCCAAACACATCTTTATCCTCTTGATTTTGGGTGCGATAACTGCCACTCACAGGAAGAGAATCACCGTCAAAAGCCTTAAAAAAGAGAAGTGAAATAGTCCCTCCTCCTCCTGAAATGTTTTTCAGTGAAATTACAGTTGCCACAAGATTTAGCCTGTGGTTTGGATATGAACCAAAAAAGACATCTGGGTGGTTAAGAGTTAGTTTTATCTTTCTTCTTCTATCATCACATGTTGAGCCAGGTTAGACTGGTGTGAAGATCTCAGCATCTGATATACTTCAGGCAGGTTTACTCTCAAACTGCCATGGTTAGGGGTTCAATTCCCACTGAGACATCCTGAATACTCAACACAGCTGCCTCAGCAATGACTAAAACCTCAAACTAATGCTCACCTGCCACAGTTCTGCAACAATAGACTAGGTCATCCACCACAGCTTAACGTTACTGGTGTATTTCCCCATCCTGTTCCTCCCTGTGGTCTGTAGTCGTGTTATTGCAGATTGCCCGGGTGATGCTAACATCCGGGTTAGCCGTATGTCGTCCTGCAGCACTCTGTTAATCACTTTGGTAAGACCCTTAAAGGTCCCATATTGTATAAAGTCAGATTTAAATACCGTTATGTTAAAGGTAAGTGAAAAATATTAAATAAAAAGAGACGTCAGTTTCCCTGAAAAAACGGCAAAAATTCAGCTCCGTTCTCTTCAACTCTCTTCAGCTGAGAGTAGAACCAGTAATGATCATAGATAAAGCATGATCAGACACTTTGGAAATAATTCACCGTAACTTAGAATTATTTAAATTTTTTTATGAAAATGGGGCGAGTTTTAAAGGTCCGTACAGTCTAAAGGTAGATGTTAAAGGTCCATACAGTCTAAAGGTAGATGTTAAAGGTCCATACAGTCTAAAGGTAGATGTTAAAGGTCCATACGGTCTAAAGGTAGATGTTAAAGGTCCATACGGTCTAAAGGTAGATGTTAAAGGTCCATACGGTCTAAAGGTAGATGTTAAAGGTCCATACAGTCTAAAGGTAGATGTTAAAGGTCCATACAGTCTAAAGGTAGATGTTAAAGGTCCATACAGTCTAAAGGTAGACCTCCATGTGGTCTTTGATTATAAAGCAGGTCTTGGTTCTTTATTAATACAGTGAAAGTATCAAAGGTCTCAGTCACAGAGAAATGCTCACAGCCTATATTCAGAACCTGAGCCTTAAAAACAGCTGTTAGAACTTCTGGGACTTTGTGATGTCACAACAAATCAGTCGCCATCCTTTACTTACCTTTGCTTTACCTGAAATAAACCTGCCAGTTTGTGTTTCTGCCAAAACCTAATTCATCATTAAATCTCAGGTGATGTTATTTAGCGGCCACAGCCAATTGCTCTGCAGCTTTAATTCTCTTCCTGTGCCAGGCCCGGCAGAACAGCATTGTGGTCCACCGTGCCCCATCTCGTGCGCTAACTAGGTCACAGAAACATATACGCCCACTCCACTGTACTGCACACACACAAACGCATGCCAGCAGTCACATGCACACAGATACTGTCCATGTAATTTGTGTGGGGGGAGTTTTACACTGGGATTAAAGGGGAATTCCACCAATTTCACACATCACTATTGATTCATTGGTGATGGTCAGTATGGTTTAGTCTGTGAAAACTGTTGCACAACATCTTCTGTGGCTCTGGAGGAGCTTTGTCAGGCTTAAGTAACATCACGGAAGTCATCTTAACTTTAACGAACCAGGGATGAGTTAGAAAACACATGGCTCTCTACCAGGAAGGAAAGATCTGAGGTAAAGTGCAGGATTACAGCCCAAAGGATCCAGTGTTTTTTTAAAAGCTTGATCCATACTAGGGTCTAAAAGTCTGGATATCTCTCCTCCTATGCTCCACAGACTGACTTTTTAAAAAATTTCTCTTTTGCAAATCCCTCCATATGTTTCCTGTTGTTCTGATGTGTAAACACAAAGTCTCTGCAGTCATGAGTTTTCGGAGCTGCCTCATTTTCCTGCTGACTTTTGAAATTTTATTAAAACGGTGACAATAGTTCTGCCTTTTCCTTCCTACAGAAGTTGTTTATGCCAGGTTTTACCTCAGTTCAATCCTGGAAACCTTCTCCTGTGCACATCATAGGGCCATGATTTAATGAAGGAGATTTGGTGCAATAAACATAGGAGCATAAAAAATGTCATTTATTTATCTCCATGATAATAAAGGACATTGAACATATCAAATTGAACATATCTCATTTTATTTTACAGTGAACCTACTAAAGTAAGGTAACATATTTACAAGTGTTAACAACCACAAAATGAGTCTTTAATGCACAATTTAACATTTAAAATAAAATAAAGACTTAAAACTATGACATAACTAGGTTACGGCCTCTCTCTCTCTCTCTCTCTCTCTCTCTCTCGCTTTCACCCGAACCTGAATGCAGGACGACAAAAATCAAACGGCTGCGTTCTGTTTCCGCCTCTTCACTTTTCGATGATTATTATTATTATTGATGGCAGCACTTGGGGTGTGGACCCACATCAAGCCAGCCATCAAGCACATTGAGACCACTTTTGGTTTTAGCCGCGTTCCTTTTGGCAGTTTTCCGGAAATTCTCCGTCCTCAGTGGGGCGATGGTGTTGCCAGCGTCTGATTGATCGCAAATGTTGTCGTGGTTGTGTTAGTGAGACTTACTCACTCACGATAAAGAAACTCAGTGCCAACGCCATGGTTACGCGTTTGTAGCAAGTGCGAACCAGACAGATCGCGTCACTAAAAGGGGGCTATAGATATATTTAGATATTTCATTTTAAAAGTTAAGTCGCTGCCGACCAGCCCATTGGTAACTGTAAAACATCATCATCATCAGCTACAGTCCAAGATGATGGGGTTATAGTCCGCTCCTGGGATGTCAGACTTGGAAACGGAAAGCGGGGCAGTGATTGAACTTAGAAAAATGGTTGTGACCAACCCACGGTGCTGTCACCCACTGGTTTGTGAGCAGCTGTTTTGAAGCCTCCTGTTTTTCATTTGGAGGAGAAGGTGGAGCTGAGTTTGTCACTGTAGCCACGCCCCCTAATTCATCCCCTGCTTTCTGGTCTATTTTCCTCTAAATGGACCATCATTTAAAAAATGAACATCACGTTGTATTGAAGCCTTGAAACTAGAGACTGAGACCATAAACTCAAACTCAAAACATTTACTGAGCTGATAAATCAAGGGAAATCTAAATCACATTCCTAGAAAGAAGAAACCCTGGAGGCAGCTTGTGTCTTTGTATCTTTTGGTTCATGATGGTTTCCTGAGCAATCGGGCAGACCATATGTAAACGCTTCCTGGTGAGGGAGAGGACGGGCATCTTGTTCCTTCCTGTTGTGGTTGCAGATTATGTAATGACAAGAAAATGAGAGGCTATAAAAATTTAAACAATCTCCTGCATGGCCTGAGGCTTCACTCTCTACACAGAGAAACATCAACGTGTCTGAGCTTAGTTCAGATTCTTTACACAGTGTTTTTCACAACCTTTAGACCTTATTTTTACCTTTAGATTGAAACCACACCGTTCATGTAATAGCAACATGACCAGTGTGAAATTACTGTCAAGTTTGTAAAATTTTATAACAGATGATATGTAGTTAAATTACCCATTTATGCTCATAATATTTTCTAACACCCATCTAAAAAATGAACTGTGACAATGTGATGAAGAAAAAAGGTTCAAAGGGATAAAATGTAGTTTTTAAGATTTTTGCGGTTATTTTAGGTTTTGATTCTCTGAGGACGATTAGTACAACTTCTACTCATAATAACAATAACGTCTACTGTTATTGCCGTTGTATTTAGTCCATTTCTCCATATGCCAGGATATCTCATCAGCTTCATTTGTCCCTTTTGCTCGTTTGCTTCAGCTGTAATAACTGCTCCCAGCATTTGACATTTTAAGCCTCTTTTATAACCTTTTTCAGCTCTGCAGTTGTGTTTAATCTCAGACACACTGCTGACACACACACACGCGCACACACGCCGTATTTCTTTCTCCGGTTCTCACTCGTATACAGAAACTCGTGCCTCACATTGTCAGTGATGTATTTTAAAACACAATCACACTGACATCTGTTAAGTCCACATATATATCAACCTCGACCCCCGGCTCCCTGCTCACGCTCCTTCTATGGTCAGTGGGCTGGTGTTATTTTCAGCTGAGTGACTCTTGTGATTGTCTACACACTGACCAGCAGCGGGTCCACATCTGCTGCAGGGACACAAGCCGATGCCTGTGCTCCTGATTTGTTTACCCAGTAAGAATCACTTTGGCCGGATGATCGGGACAAGGAGCCTTTCAGACTCAGTGTTCGCTGCTCCACCTCAGCTCCATCTAGTCTGCACCATTTAAAAAAAAAAAAAAAAAAAGAGCAGACCACCTGGGGTTGCTTGTGGTCTGCAGACCTCATTTTGAGGCTGGTTTAGGCTCTGTATCAGATAGAAATTTAAAAAAAAAAAACAAAAAAAAAAAAAAACACTCTACGCCTGCTTCACGCCCACTCTTACTTCTAATTGGACAAGCACCAGTACTGCTTACACTTCAACAGGTACTACTACTAGGATTACTACACCGCCTTCGACATTCATGCCCTCACTAGTTTTACTCCTGCTGCTGCAGTAATCACTGCTACTCTGTTAGTACATGGTTTATGCCTGATGTTCATGGACGTCAGGGTGCGTCAGGGTACAGTATGTGCACCCTGATTCAGTCTGGTTAATTACTGCAGTGACATTTGGAGACTTCTCCTCATAATCCGGTTCCTCAGGTATAAGCCAGTTCAGGTCTTGAAGCCTTGTAGGTGTGTTAGAAAACCAGGTTAATGTCCCACTCTGAACACGAGAGTCCTGGTTTACGTGTTTTTCTGTGTAACTGTGCGAGAAAAACATGTTACCGCCATGTTACGTTGGGTTTCGTCATCTGTACTGGGGCAGCCAGGGGAGCCCCCGGTGGCTGACCTGGTAGAGCGCGTGAGTTTTTTTAAATTTAAATTAAAGGCACAGAAAGGGAGGGGCAAGTTGTACTTTGAAAGAAAACATGCTGGGGAGCAGGATTACCATTATATCCCCACATACGTACAGCCTGGTCTTTCCGTTGGGGGCTGTCAAATACATCTTGTACTCTTGTGACGAGCATCCCTGTCGTGAGGTTGGTTGATGTGTGTTTTATTGTACAGGGCTGTTACGTTTCTCAGTTGAAGAACTTTTTGTTTCTCGTAATTTTTTTTTTTTTTTTTTTTTTTGTTCATTGTCTAAACTTTATTTCTTCTGTCTCTCAGTTGCTGGACATCAACTGGACTGGACTCACAAACATGTTGGACATTCCCGGTGTCAAGTGAGTACCTGTGTGTTAAACTGTCATGACAGATTGTGTTTTTTTAAACCAGTAGAAACCATATTTGGAGGAGAAGGTGGAGCTGAGGAGGAGTGAGGGGTGGATCTGACCTGCTCTGTCCTCTATCCTGATTGTGTGGTGCAGTCTGTCAATCACACTGTAGCCACGCCCCCTAATCCATCCCATGCTTTGCGGTCTATTTTCCTTTAAATGGACCATCATTTAAAACATGAACATCATGTTGTATTGAAGATGAAACTAGAGACTGAGACCATAAACTCATTAGGAAAGCTGAGCTAATAGATCAAGGGAGAAGATTTTCTCATAGACTTCAATGCAATCTGACACGCTGAACCTCATTAATTGTGTATAGTAATATTTCACCTTCTCAGTGGACGAGATTAAAACATGATCATGGCTTCGTTTTCCTGTTTAAACATTGGGAACATTATCAGAGCTCGAAATGACGAATGAATTCAAATTCCTCATTCAAATGACACCATACAGAGTCCCATTCAACATGAGTTATTCCTCTGTGTGACTCACTCACAGGCACACCTAACATTATCACATTCCATTATACCATCCTGAAACACTTCAACCGGTCACATTTCGTGTCTGCATCTTGCTAATGGAAACGTCAAAGAGCCAGATGTGGCCCAGAGTGAGGCTTGCTGCCAGAACCCGGGATATCAGTGTCAAGCCTATGGGACAGGACGTCGTGTTCTGGGAAACAAACATTAATACAAATGTGTGGAGGGTAAAGCAAACCAGTGAGTTACTTCTACAGTTCGGCGTTCCCGTGTATTCAGTAATCCATCCTTTACCTATACTGCTTATTCATCAGGTCATGGGGGGGCTGGAGCCAGTCCCAGCTGACATTGAGCAAGGGCGGGGTACAACCTGGACGGGTTGCCAGTCTATTGCAGGGCTGACATATGCAGACAAACAACCATGCACACTCACACGCAGGCAATTTCGAGTCATAAATTAACCTGATCTGCATGTTTTTGTACTGTGGGAGGAAGCCCAAGTACCAGACACAGAGAGAACATGCAAACTCCACACAGAAAGGCCCCAGACCAAGGAGTTCGAACCCTGAACCCTGTGAACCCTCACTCCTGCCGTTCTCCATTTCCATTCATCCCTCCCTTCCTGCATCACAGTCAGTTTTGTTGTTCGGTCATGACTGACAGGCTCTGACGCTGCAGCTTCGGAAAACACATGCAAATGAGCAAAAACAAACAAATTCAGAAAACATATTCATCAGCTCGACAACACATGCTGCAAATTCAACGCAAGCAAATACAGAAATGAGCTGCAAATAGGATAGATGACAAGGACAGTGTTTCCAGGGGACACAAAAAAGCAGACGCACTTGTTCAGTGCTTTGTGACTTTTGAAGGCTGTTTAGGTCGGAAAATAATCCCAACCTTGATGGAAAACATGAGGTCAAGGAAAGATTTGGAAGCGAGTTCATGAGGACTATCATGAGGAAGATCACTCTGAACCCTCAGCAGTAGGAAAACTAAAATCAGAGTGCTTTCTGGAGCATGCAGAAGCCCATCCTTCCCTTTTCGACATAATGAGAAAATGACGCCGGTGCTTTGAAGAAACCAGATCCCAGTGGACGCGCAGCCACAGCGGTCCGTCAGGCTCGGCTGCTAAAACCATTACAGTAACCACCAGGTCACAGGATGGATTATGACCTGTATTTTTCCCTCAGCTAAGTGTTGGTATTTTTAGTAAATTGATTATGAAATTGAGCGCCGTGGCCGACAGAGATGCGACGATGGCTGGGTTTGGGAGACGCATTTCCAGACGGGATTTCTGTCAGCGCCTCATCGAGTGCCTCGTTTTAATGTTGTAGGGGTTTTTTTTATGTCAGAGTAAAACCACATCCAGACAGAAAAAACGAACTCTGAAATATTATTAGTTTCAGACTGTATGACTTCATATGCTTTCCCTCATAGGTTTCATTCAGGTCTGAACAGCTCAGGAGGTAGAGCAGGTCATCCACTAAAGAAGGTTGGTGGGTCAGTCCCCGGCAATTCTAGTCTAGTCTAGTCTAGTCTAGGTTCTATATACAGTGAAAGTATTAAATGTCTGAATTCACAGCCTGTATTCAGATCCCATCAGGACTTGTGGAACTTTGTGAAGTCACCGCCCTCAGCCACACCTCCAAGCCCACCTGGACCAACCATTCAACCTTTCAAGATTTGTTTTTTTTTTTTTGCATTGGATCACTCAGAAAACAGCCAGCCAATCAAAAGAGAGGCACAAATGCTCTCTTCTGATTGAGACTGAGGAGATGTAAAACTACACTGAGATGGTTTTTGCTTCTATTTTAACTTGGAAAAGCTAAAATACTTTAGTTTTTAACTTGGGACTATTGGACCTTTAATGTGACCTGATAATCAAGGCAGATGGACAGTGAGGGAATTGCCTGAAGGGACCGGGATATGTGAACCAAATTTCATGGCAGTTCTCAGTTCTCTAGAATAAAAGTCATGGGTGCTGTTGCATTTATCACTTTTAATGTTTCCTGTTTCATCTCTTATTCAAAAAGGCTCAGTTTACACAGGCAACAAGAACCACCCGAAGCCTGAAACACAACCAAAACACACACACACACACACACACACACACACACACACACACACACACACACACACACACACACACACCTGCAGAGCCCTGTCACCACTCTGCCAGCTGTTTTATTGACAATATATTGACCTGTTACTGTTTTCTGCTGCTTTGCTGTTTGTTTTCAGCATAGAAACACGCTGCGGTTTTCAAGAGACTCCGCCCTGAGAAATGCAGCTTTCCTTGTTTGACGAGTTTGTATGAAGGCACTAGTGTGTGTGTGTGTGTGTGTTTCTTCTGTGACAGATCTATAGACCTGCCCTGGCCCAACCCTTACTCTCTTCCTGTGTGCGTCTTTGTGTGTGTGTGTGTGTGTGTGTGTGTGAGAGGGTGTGTGAGGGTGCTCATATTTCCTCAGTGTTTGCATATTTGCCCTTTAACAGCAGGGAAAGCTGAAGTCACTGTGTGTTGGTGTGTATATGTGCAAACTGGATAACACTGGCAAACACAGTTTAGTGTAATGCCAAAGCTGGCTCCTTTTATAGGCATGATGGGATACATGGAAACCACAGGCAGCAGAGTTGCACCATCCAACTCTCATCTGGACGTAGTTTTGTGTTTGGTGAGCGAACACAACAGGAATCAACTTCACAACGTTACAAACAACTTTGTAATCTCATCAAAAACAGAACCAGGATCGGCTCTGTGAGGGGAATTCAGTGTTGGGAAGTGTTTGAATGAAGGACGCTGCTGCCCTCTAGAGGAAGAAAGGGTGTAACGTTAAAGTAGTGTTGCCTATAATGAACCACCCTGCACCTAAAGGGGTTTCCGCTTCAAACCTTAGTTCAATAAAGAGGAGTGAACGTCTTGTTCGCTGTGTGTTAGAATCCTGCACGGACCACACTGTCCACCCACCTCCCCAAATATCCCCAAAGGCACCAGCACGACTACGTCTCCTCTGCCTCTCACTCTGCACAGCCACAGGTGGTGCTGTAGAAATCAAACGCACCACAACGCACCAGTCGGCATCACTAGTTAATCTAAACATTTAACACTTGTCTGATGTTGGAGGTTGACTTAAGTTCTCTCTGTCTCTCTCTCTTCCCTCCTTGTTTCCTCATTCCTTCTCTCCTTTATCCGCAACTTCCTCCCTCACTATTTCTCTCTTCTTCCTCCTTTTCTCCCCCCCTCTGTCTCACCCTCTGTCTCTCCCTCCCTCTCTCCCTCCTCCCAGTGGTTTATGTGACAACATCATCCAGGACATCATCTACAGCTTCCTGGTTCTTCCCAACTGTATCAAGATCCCATTGGTGGGGGAGGCCCAGCTGGCCCAGCTACGCTTCCCTGTGCCCAAGGTAACACACACACACACACACACACACACACACACACACACTCAAACACAGGCTCCTTGTAGTAAATGGCTACAGGAATGTCCCTAGAAGTTGCTGTTTGTAACTGTGTGTTTTATTTTACAAACTCTCTTGTTGGTGCCTCTGAAAACTGTGGCTCTCTCCTCCTGGTCCGTCCTCATCTCTCACTCATCTGTGTCCTCAGGGCGTCCTGAGAATCCACTTCATCGAGGCCCAGGACTTGTTGGGGAAAGACAAGTTCCTGGGAGGCCTGATCAAAGGCAAGTCAGACCCGTATGGAGTCATCCGGGTCGGGATCCAACAGTTCCAGAGCAAAGTCATCCACGAGACCATCAACCCGAAGTGGAACGAAGTGTACGAGGTGAGCGACGAACCCTGAAGGAAAATATTTATTATTATTAGAATACATTTTACATTTTACCAGATGATATTCTTTGTGTAATTTGTGCCCACAAATACAAGCCGTTGCACAAACTGAACCAGACAAGATGTTGAATGTTGACCTCATGAAGAGAAGCGTTTCTGAATTTTAAAACGCAGGGTCTCCAGGTGTGCTGAACATTTTTCAGGTGTCCGATGCTCATGTAAACGTGCTGACTTGTACCTCCAGGCGATGGTGTACGATCACTCAGGACAGAACGTGGAGGTTGAGCTGTTTGACGAAGACCCTGATAAAGACGACTTTCTGGGAAGGTACAAAAAAACTATACTGTGTGGAGTTGAACAGATACATGGCCTCGGGAACCACAAACACAACACTTGTGTCTCTTATGATGTCAAAAAGGTTTTTGCATGAGTAAAGAACAAGTGTTACCTCACCGTGACATCCACAATCAGTTTGTGAGCTTCTGCATTGAAGCCTCCAGTTCGTAATTTGTCTGTCGGCCATCTTGGTTTTTCAAACCAGAAGTAACAAATATTTAGAGGAGAAGGTGGAGCTGAGGAGGAGGCCCTTTTTATGACGACCAGCATTATACAGATAAATTTAGTCAAAAAGGAAAGTTTGATCATCTTAACAGCTGCAAAGTGTGATAGATAAAGATAGTTGCAGATAATGATTCAGTAGTTCATGGAGTCACTGTTGTATTTTGAATATTAACTTTAAATAGGATTTGCCATATGTAGTTCTCCCTGTACTTTGTACCAGATTTTACTCGTCTGACTTTAATTTCCCTCCAGAGACCATTAACTGCTGCTGTGCGAGGAGTCGGTTTTGTTCACACAGCCTCAGTCAAAGCGAAATAAAGCTTTGTATCGTTTGTTTTTCAGCGTGATCATCGATCTGACCGAGCTCGAGAAGGAACAGAGGGTTGATGAGGTAACGTACATCTCCCTGCTCACTGAACTGCTCCCAGGGCGTCCAGCCCTCAGCTCCAGTTTACACTCAGATATCATGTCTAAGTCTAAACCTTTGGCCCTGTGTGCTCATCACTGTCTGCACTGCACAGATGGAGGAAATTCAATTTAAAAAATATATTTTACATACATATGATATACATATATATCATATATATTTCTTACAATAAGCAAAATAATCTGAAATTATAATAACAGTTTTATTTAATCTTCTTTGTCTTTATGAAAAGATTACAAACAGTTTTTAGTTATTTACTTATGCACCTCTTTAAAGGTCCATACGGTCTAAAGGTAGATGTTAAAGGTCCATACGGTCTAAAGGTAGATGTTAAAGATCCATACGGTCTGAAGGTAGATGTTAAAGGTCCATACAGTCTAAAGGTAGATGTTAAAGGTCCATGCGGTCTGAAGGTAGATGTTAAAGGTCCATACGGTCTGAAGGTAGATGTTAAAGGTCCATACGGTCTAAAGGTAGATGTTAAAGGTCCATACAGTCTAAAGGTAGATGTTAAAGGTCCATACGGTCTGAAGGTCGACCTCCATGTGGTCTTTGATTATGAAGCAGGTCTAGGTTCTCCTCCAAGCCCCGCCCACCTGGAGCCAGTATCCTAACTTTTCAGGATTTGGTTTCTCTAAGTGTCCTACCTGAAATCTGCTTTATTTCTATTGGGTCACTCAGAAAACATCCAGACCTGTCGTTTTAAAGCTCCAGAGCTCAGCCTGAGAGAAGAGATGTAAAACTACACTGAGATGGATTTTGGTTCTTAAAACCACAAATATATCATTTTATGTATGTCAACACTTCAAAATAAAACACTGGAGAAGTTAAAATATGTTTAAAACATTAAAAACCCAGGTTTTATTTTATTTAAAAGTTTAGTTATCACATTGCATCTAGTTTTTCTCTGTAAAGGGCTGTTCCATATTAAAATACTGGCTTCTGTGTCCTCAGTGGTTCGTATTGGACGATGTGGCATCAGGGAAGCTGCACCTCAAACTGGAGTGGCTATCTCTGCTGCCCACACCTGACAAGCTGGACCAGGTACAGGCTTCAGCACAGTTATATATACCCCACTGTGTATCTGACCCCTGACCTCTGACCTCTGCCAGTTACCGACCAGCTGCAGCTCCTCGTTTCTTTTCTTTTTTCCTCCACCTCAGGCCCTAATGAGCATCAAAGCTGATCGTGGTCATGCTAACGACGGCCTGTCGTCCGCTCTGCTCGTCGTCTTCCTGGATTCAGCCAGAAACCTGCCGGTGAGTCAGTCCGGTCACAGCAATGTGTTCACCAGCAGTTATTTACAGATAAACATAACCATACTGTAAACGAGCACAGCGATTTGTAGATTCTTCCTCACAGAAAGCTGCCGTCAAAACATTTGGATGACGTGTTGATCACTAATAAGCAGCACAACAGCGACAGAGCTTTGCAGTAAATAAAAGGCAAGAAGGAGAAAACACAGGAGGTCTTCATTTAAGTTTGGTTAAAAAAAACATTTCACATTCCAGTGTCATGAAAAAAGGAAAGAAATATAATTATTGATCATGATAATGGATTCGATTTGGATTTTTTTTCAGTTTGTGTAATGTACAGCTTCGTTTTGTTTTGTTTTTTGCCTTTCTCTTAATACATTCATGTTAAGTGGGTGTTTTTTTTTCATAGTTTTTTTTATTATTATTATTTCTTTACCAGTGTCGAACATTTCTTCACATCCAATCCGTCCATTATTCATGAAAGATCCAAACAAACTGCCAGAAAATTTTGCTGGTTTCTCACTTATCTGCTTTTCAAACCTCTCTGCTCATTCATTCATTCATTCATTCATTCATCTTCTCTCCTTCTCATTTTAAAGTTGCAATAGTCAGTAAAATATTGGTAATGCTAGTTCTTTCATCTTACCTGTTCTTGTCTTTGTCTCTTTGTCCTTCTGGTCTCAGTTATTTCACCTATTCAAATTCATATTTCATTGCATTAAAAGTAAGAAAAAAAAAATTTTTTGTAATAGATCTTGTTGTAATGGATAATCAGTCTTTTGATGATATGAGTCAGGCAGCGATTTACTGTTAAGTAAATATGTATATAATTGCATATAATTAAAACCTGCATGTGTAGCATTCATGTTAGTAGATCTTGAGACTGCAGCAGTAGGTTTTCATGAGTATACTGTCATAAAGGGAATTGGATTTGTGCTGAAAACCCATTTCTATAGAAGAGTGTGAACAGTGAAACATGGATATCATCACCATAAACAAATGAGACCCTTTTTTAAAAATCATTTGTTGTTTTTGTTTCATGTTATGAGTAAGTTAGTCTCAGACCACTGATCTGAGTACTGAAGGTTGTCATTAAATTCTTGGGTCAAATTTGCAGGCTTGTACTGAACCTCCATCCATCTATTATCTATACTGCTGATAGTCACAGAGGTGGGGGCTGGAGCCAATCCCAGCTGACATTGGGCGAGGGCAGGGTTCACCCTGGACAAGTCTCCAGTCCATCACAGGGCCGAACAACCATTCAGGCTCAAAATTACACCTACTGCCAATTTAGAGTCACCAATTAACCTAACATACATATTTTTGGACTGTGGGAGGAAGACGGCGGAAAGTAAGTGGCCTCGGGGTTCGAACCTAGAACCTGTGTGGCTGTGTGGCGACTCAGAACTTAAACTTAAATGTACAATAATTTAATCAAGCAAACAAATTCTTCCTGTAACTCTGATGCACTCACATTTCTGCATTCACAAATATAAGATTATATAAGAACACAGAAGTGGTCTCACTTGTTTGTGGTGATGAAAATCTTTGTAATAAGTCATCAATATTAATGAGACGGTAAAACTCTGTAGTCCAGGACTCACCTTCCTCTTCTCAGCCTCCTCTTCTTCTCTGTCTCCTCTCCCACCCCTCTGAAGAGCGTCTTCGAGGGGAACTTGGGCTCTGGCTACTTAAAAGAGAGGCGGGCGGCGGGCCTCGTGTTTTGCGAGAACACTGCCTCTCTCTATAGGACCTTATTTGTGAGTCTGCCGGTTGTTTTCCTGCATCCTAGAGCGGTTTGGGGAATTCCCAATTCTACTAGAAGTCATGCTATTTTTTATTTTTATTGTTATTTTTTGGTTTGAAGCAAAGGTTTTTACAAATTTGCCTGATGAGCATGAATCCCCACTAGTGCATGGGTTGAATATTCTAATATCATTTGTTTTATGAATGTTATTTGTTGGGAGTTTGACTGATTACAAAAATGAGGAATAAGACATTAGCAGCAAGGGCTCATGTTTTAGGATGAGCAAAAGTGTCCTTCCTCCCCCACTATTCTCCCACATGAGGAACTATCCATCTCGCAGGATTAGTCAACAAATCGTTCTTTGTTTCCACTAATCTCGCTTCATCAGGTGAGTTATTTCCTCATCAGCGATGATACCGTCCAGTAAAATGAGCTTCGCCAGTTCTCATTCTTTGAATTGATGGCACTCATTTTCTCCCAAGACGGAAATGATGTTGATGTTTTTTCTGCCAGAAAACATTTTAGCGGAGCACTGCAGGCTTAAAGGGATTAAAAGAAAGAATACTTTTCATTGTGTGCTATTATAAAAGTGTGTATATATATATATATTCATTTTCGTTGTCAGCTTTAGTGAATATCATCGTTTGGATTATTAGGCAAAAAATTAACAATGCTTGAGTCTTGTTCTAGTTATCTAAAACAATTGTAACCCGAATATAAATCCTGAGTCCTGATGTATCTTTTGTTTAAAAACAAAAATCATCATTTTAATTATCAAGCTTTCATTTTAAAGTTGACCTTACAGATTGTAATTTGAAAGGAATGTTATTCAAAAACTAGCCCCGATATTAACATATTTGGATATTATTTTAGATGCTTGAGAGCAGGGAGGGTGAATTCTCTGTGGATTGCTTCCCTCCATCCCTCATGTTTAAGCTCATCATGTGTGCGAACTGGTTTTCCCCATCAGTCCCCTCTGCGACTGTTCACTCCAACTCTGCCGCCAGGGGGCAGCACATGGGTGCTGTGGGGGATTTTACAGGAGCGCACAGACCTATTGACAGGAAATGTCTCAGCCGAGGTGAAGATTGGCTGACGTGGACTTAAATAAGTAATGCAGTTGTGTTTGTTTGCCACTAGGGGTCAGCGACAGGTAAATGCCTGATTAATGTCAACATGTCTGTGTATCCTTTAAAAATGTGACCTCTGATCCCGTCACTGATCTGACACGATCAGGACAGAGGTCTAGTTTAATCCCACCCCACTTCACAGTCATTGATATACAGTTTTAATGTGTCGTAGTATTTTTCTAATGTCAGTATATCACACTCAGTCAAGACCTTTATGGTCACATCATGCTGGGTTACATCAACCCAGTAAACCCATCTTTTTTCACGTGTTCTGGTTTGACCAGAAATGAAAACACAAACGTGATGGCAGTAACACACAATCTGACACCACAGGGTTACAGCAAATACCCATGTCTCCACTGCAGGAACTTAAAAACTTGGTGCAGGCCTTGGTACTTCTCTGCATTTCCACTTTTAAAAACTGGGACATTTCTGATTTCATTATGGGCCCAATATAGATTAACCCTGACTGAAAGATGAATCTTCTTTTTCCAATATCTGTTCTTGGGAAAATGATTATTTGAAGAAACTTTTATACTCGTCTGTTGGAAAGTTTCCCAGAGATACCATTAATCCAAAAGGAAGACAGTCCATACATTTGAAGACTCCTCTCTCTTACACTCGAAAAAAATCTGTACAGTTGTAATTCTTACTTTTGTGAGCAATTTTCTCCCTGGTTCATTTCTGCAGTTTAGACAGAAGAAGACTTTCTCGTCGTCCAACCTCCAGAAAATACTGCAGGTGAAACTGTGACAATGAAACAGTTTGAGGACTGAGTGAGTCGGAAAGACTGAAAACACTGGACACTGCGGACACTGTGAACACGCACTGTTGATCGTCTTGTCTATGAATTCAATCGAAACGGCGACGTCTGTGCAAGAAGAAGAAGCGCTGCTTCGTCTGCTTTACGTGCTCTTTTAAGGATGAATTGTAGATGTGGGGGGTAGCAGCGGACGGCCTCACGCGGTCTCGTCAAACTCTAGTGCCCTTGTTTGTTTGCAAGTGCATGCACGATTGGTGGATGTGCTGTATACGATATAAGCGTCCGCAGCAGGGCTTTGCTGACCCTCTGCATTACAGGTGCCTTCTTTTCTGATGTCCGCTGTCTTGGATGTAAGGCAGTCGTTACAGAAACAAACTATCACCTTATTTTCGGGCAAACGCGGTACATTGGTGGAAAGGTAAAAGCGAGATTAGCTACTTTAAATAATCAATGGCGTCTTCTCCCTAAACGTTAACATGATTCTGGACATTTTTGTTTGTCCAACAGGAATTCTCCATTCTTGTTAATGTAGTCTTGAGGGAATTTGTTCCAATTTGGCAGAAACATCCACTTGGACACAAAGATGAACTAGTGAGATTTTGGTGGTAAAATGTCAAGTCAAGGTCACGGTGACCTCGCGGCCATAACTCATAAAGACTTAAAGTCTAATTCATGTGGTGTCCTGTCCTGAGTGGTGCTGAAGTTTAGTTCTAGTCACCCGCCGCCAAAGCAGAACAGTGGAAACTATATTAAAACCTGTGACACCGGCCTCACGTTGTGTTAAGTTGCTACAGTGGAACAAAAGGTGATGCACTGCACTGAAGTGTGTTGTACAAGTCTGCTGTAATATCAATGGACTTCATACCAATACAAACCTATCAATGTTCCCCAATTATCACAACAAATGATCACAGCTTCTTTTTGATCAGAATGACTCCCTCCCTCTGATCTCCATTTACCTCATTTATCGTCTCCATTTCAATCAGACTCCTGTCTAATGTTGAGGTATTTTGAGTCCAACCAATATGTTTTGGCTGATGGTGTCGGTTTATGGGAAATCTGTTGTATTGCCATAAATAAATATGAAAAGATATAAAATAGGCAAAGATGAGAATAGAAATCCCATATTATCAACTTTGACTAAAAGTTTTTGTATTTGTATTTGAATTTAACGTTATTTTCTTTTTCTAAATGTACTCTGGTCTTCTTTTAAATATTGGTGTCGTATTGGTCTGGCTCTAGTTGTGACCTCATGTCTCAGGTTAAATTGGGGAATGACATTAACCATGTGATCATTCATGTTGTCTCTCTGTCTGTCCTGTTGTGTGATGCAACCTGTTGTTTGGTGATAACGGCGGTGTTGTGTCTTGCTCCTCCTCCTCCTCCTCCTCCTCCCTGCATGCTCCTCTTTTTCCTAATAACCTGGTGTATGTGTGTGTCTGTCTGCTCTCTCCTGCCTTGTCCCTGGGGGAAAATCAAAGCGCAATCCGTTAGAGTTCAACCAAGCGGGGCTGAAGAAGGCCTCGGTCAGTAAGGCCATCAAGGTAACGACACGGCATCGAAGCACACGCATATCGCTCAGACACCGAGGATGAATGCAGAGGAAACACAGTGACATGTGATTTATACACTCACACATTCAACTCTTTATTTCAACTGTATGGCCAAAAGTATGTGGACACTGAATATTGAATTACAAATGCAGTAAAGTGTCACCGTGGAGCTCATTGGGAAGTTGGTTCCACCTGTTTGCAGCATCGTAGCTAAAAGCAGCTTCACCCTGTTTGTTTCTGACCCAGGGTTCAACCAGCTGATGATCTAAGAGAAAGGACTGGGTTCATATTCTTCAAGGAATTAAACTCTAATCCACAAATAATTTATGGGTTCTTGTTAGACGGGGTTGAGGCCACGCTGTGTGCAGGCCTGTCGGGGTCTCGGTCTTCCACAACAAACTGGGAAAGGCATTTGTTTTCCACGTCCAGACTAGAGCTGCACAATGTGGAGTTAAAAAAGAAAATTGATATTCTGATTATTTTGGCAGATATTGCGATTTCAGTTGGAATAATTGTTTTTGCATTATATTTTCACTAGAAAAAATATTAAAGAATACAATTTTTGTTGGGTTGGTACCAAAAAAACTTGTTCCTTTAGGTCTGCAGGATATGATTTGTAGTCTGGGGCTTTACATTTTACTTTCATCAAAAAAAATAATAAATAGCAGCTCTTGCAATTTGGATATTGCAGTCAACCACATTACCATTTTAATTACACTTCAATTAATTGTGCACCTCTAGGCCAAACACAAGAGGTAAAAAAAAAAAAAGAATTATTAACAATTATGTTAATATATATTATTATTATTATTAATAATAATATTAATTAATCATCTGTAGCGCAGAGTTTTCCTTTCATTCATAAAAACAGACCCAGTTCAGTCAGGTATGGATGGTGTCCACAAACTTT
>CM076662.1:21181776-21205053 GCA_038496675.1 Rachycentron canadum | reverse complement strand
CCCCTGTTTTTTTGATCAGACATGGGAAAAACCTGAAAGCGTGTCGGCTTTTAGACGACCCAAGAATAAATCTACACGGGCAGGGACACGCTTTTAAAAGGCTCCTTTTCCTTCAGTCTGCGACCCCTACTTGTTATCAAGTGTCCCGAAATATAAACACGCCTGCAGAGATAACATTGTGTGGTTGGAAAACAGAAAAGGTCAGAGGAGACACTTGAAGAAGTAGAAGTCATTTTAACAGAGACAGAAGACCATGTTTCTCTGACACTGAGAAAGAGGCAGAGGTCAAGGGTGGACAACAAAACTCAAAACCACAAGTACTGGCCTATAAGTACTGAGCAAATGCATTTTATTTTATTTTATTTTATGGGTTGATTTGACAGGGAAAATGAATGAATCAACGGAAGCAGAATTTTAAATCAGCCTAATTTAGGCCCATTTTCATTCATGCTTTCCGGCCAGATGCTAAAAAGTCAGACTGAAAATGTAATAAAATAAAATGACACGTTTGATATTAATTGAATACAAATATGCAACAGAGTGCTGCAGGGAAAGTGTGTCTTTGGAGGCTAGCGCTGTTAGCATCACTTCCCATTTGGATCAGTGCAGGAAATAAACATCACTAGCACTAAACTGCCAACCTGTAGTTTGATTTTACTCTGCGCTCCTCTTCAGCTTAGCCAAGTTAGTAGGTAGAAAGTCTATTAGAGCACAAATAACCAAACAAAATCTTAAGAAATGCCACTGAAGCTTTTTACTGCTAATGTCAGCATGCCTGGCCGACTATCTTACGGCCTACAGTGGTAAACCCTAACCCAAGCCCTGCTCCCAGATTGATTAGACCAGTTTCACTGAGAATAAATATGAATGCTGGATTTTCTCTAAACCTGATGATGTGGAAATATGAATTGTTCCTTGTTTCTCTGAGGTAACGTCGTATAAACCACTCAATGCTATCGTACATAATCGCTAAAGAGAGTCAGAAGCACAATTGTATGGTTAACTACGACTATGTTTAATACCCCACTACTGTTTGTATATGTACTGTTTTTATTTATTCAGTTTTGTCTGGAATGAGGTGCAAACTCTGACTGAATGTTAATTTAATTTAACATTTAATCATGGACTGATAGTAAGAAAGACTTTATATGATCAGTTAAATCATCAGCTTTGTTACTTTAGGCGACTGCTCTTAGTTTAATCATTGTCCCTCTCACTCCGGCGCAGCGGGTGACAGATGGCATTGTGGGAAATGTGGTGCCTCTTCCCATCCAGCGAGCGCAGCTTGTAACGGGCCCTGCCGGGATCGAAGCATTGAGGGCCACAGCCCGGACGCCGCTCTTTGCTCACAGGGTGAAGCCGATTGAAATTCTGTTCTTCCTGTGTCTCCGACGGTCCGCAGTGCAATCCCGCAAACCTGTTTTCCACTCTGCTGGCGTGGAATGATGAAAACCACAGAGCAAAAAAACTCAGGGTGGCAGCAAGAGTCCAAAAGCGGCATCGTCCACTTGTAGCTGGCTGGAGAAAGCTCTAATCTGAAATGGGAAAAAAAAAGCTACTTTTTAAGAACTTGGGCTCCACTTTGACCATTATAACTTTAATAATAATGTGAAACACATAATATAATATAATTACATTTATGATGATGAGATTTTTTTAATATTACACTAATTATGATTTTTCTACCTTTCAGAACAGACCAAGAACGTCAAAAAAATTGTTTAAGCCTTGGGTTGCTTTCATTAAGTAGAATTATTGATTAGAATGATTAAACATAAACTATTAAATCACCGGCCGCTGTAAAAGATAAGATAATCAGTAATTCAACAACGCTGGGAAAATAATTGCTGCATGAAAATAATACATTTCATTGAATTCACCTGCTGCTTTGATTGCTTCAGTAAGTCCTAATATTACTGGATGTAATTCCAAGTTTTTTTCAGTCAGGAAACATATTTTGCCAAAATATGTTTGTATTCAAATGTTCATTCCCCTGCCTGATTGTATATTTTTGCCCCTTTTTTCATTTTTTTTTTTTTTTTTTTTTTGGACACATTGGCCCGAAATGTGGCATGAATGCCCCAAAGCTGCTGCAGTGAAACTCGTTGTAAAGTCTTTGTAAACATCATTTCTGTGTTACATGTTTCTGATTTTAACAAGACTTTGTCTGCTGGAAACTAGTGTGATTACTGCCCCCCCCACAGAGATGTAAACAAATACAGCCTCGGGTGATTCTCCCTTTTTATCGCACCAAAACAGAAACCTAACAGATGCACAGCAAACAACACAGGCTTATGCCAAGTAACCTCAGTCTGATGTCGTCCCCGTCAGAGATAATACTGAGGTTGCATTGGCAATTGAGACATTGCTCAGAAAGCTTGAGAGCAAGTTTGGATTTAAAGGTGAGAGTGACCTCTGTTGGTTTTTGGTGAGAGGCAGGGGTCTCGAGTGTGTTCAAGTGTTTTTTTTTTTTGTTTTTTTTAAACTTTGATTGGTTTTGCAATTTAAACCTATGTGGTGCAACAAGAGCGAGCAAATGTAATTCGTGACTTTCTGCAATCGCCAATCAAGAGAAATGTCCTGCAGTGAAACACAGGCGGGATTCTGACCAGTTACAGGAAGTTATTGTTGTTAGCGGCACCGACACTTTTCCTACTTAAAGCAACTCAGACTGTCTGTTGTGATAAAGGCCTGCATTTCCAAGCAGGTGTCGGTCATCAAACAGGGTTATGTTAGATTATGTTTAATTAGACTTTTTATATATAATAGTGTACGGGCTAGCACGTTGTTTACAGGAGTGATGCTGTTTACTGGTGTCAACATGTCGACTTTCATTCCAAATCCTCACTAGATAGTTTTCAGAAAAGACGAGCTTGTTTTTGTTCCGGCGTCAAACCTAAGACACACGGTTTAAAGAAATGGCTGAATTTTCTGTGGTAAATCTGCCTTGCGGAATAATTTAAAGAATTAAAAGCTTATGTGTATAATTCTAGGTATACTGTCAGAAGCATTTTGGCAGAAAGCTGCACTTCAATTTCAATGACATCTTTCCACTAAAGAAAGTGATGAAGATATTCTCCATCGGTTTGTGAGCCGCCACTTTATAATTTGTCTGTCGGCCATCTTGGTTTTTTGAAGCCAGTAGAAACCATATTTGGAGGAGAAGGTGGAGCTGAGGAGGAGTGAGGGGTGGGGCTGACCTGCTCTGTACTCTATCCTGATTGGGTGGTACAGTCTGTCAGTCACACAGTAGCCACGCCCCCTAATTCATCCCCTATGGTCTATTTTCCTCTAAATGGACCATCATTAAAAAAATGAACATCATGTTGTATTGAAGACCTGAAACTAGAGACTGAGACCATAAACTCATTAGGAAAACGTTTACCGAGCTAATAAATCAAGGGAGAAGTAGGGACATTCTCCCATAGACTTCAATGCAATCTGACTTCTTTTAACAACTAGTGGAGTCGCCTCCTGAGGGTCATTAGATAGATGGAGGTTTAATGCTCCTCAGCATTGGCTTCACTTTACAGACCCAGAGTCTACGTCCTCTTTCATATACAGTCTGTGGATTAAAGTTAAGCAATCTCGTGCTTTAAGTTAGCATCGCTCAGCCGGCAGCAGCAGGTTTCAGATTGAAAACTCTGTTGCTATAGCAGCTACTACTGACGAAAGACGACAGCCGCCATTTTGTCAGACCTGTGACCAAGCAAACATTGACAGGCATCTTATATTTACTCCCCAAATGGCCTTGTTGGATCTGTTTTTGCTGTTGTATATAGACAGGAATTCTATTCATAGCATCAGCCCTGAGGGCAGCAGAAGCAGGTTTGTAACAGAGGAGTGTTGGGCTTCGAGTCTGGGCAGTAGATATGGATGAATAATGAGCTCAGCTCTGCTGTAACCCAACTGCTGATGCTCGGTTGCTCTTGAATTACTCAAATATTGTTTCAGTCGAGTTGCTCGGTGCCCAAAAGCAGTTTTTGGGGTCAGCCGGGCTCCAGGTGTGAATGTGTGTAGTTGTGTTGCTGAACACAAACTGTTCCTTGGATGCACAAAGATTAAAGAAAAGGAAAACAGGAGCTCACAGAGTGTAAATGTGCAGAGTGATGGGCGAGGTTACTGCTGCCACTGTTTGATCCCTGGAAGGCAGCGAGACGTTCAGTCATGGGCAAGTGTTGCCATGGTTACAGCATCCCATTGTTTTGCTCGGCCCCCCTGCCGTATTTTCCTAATGTGTGTGTGTGTGTGTGTGTGTGTGTGTGTGTGTGTACACACACCTGAGTTCATAGATTATGAACGCAATTGATTCGGACGTGTTAATCTGAAGAAACATTTTTTTAGGCCATTTTATGGCTTTATTTGATAGAGACAGGAAACGGTAAAGTAGTCAACTTTAGTAGTAGTAGTAGTAGCAGATTAAATTTTATTATATTATATTATATTATTATGGAATTAGAAGTAGTTTAGAGGCTATAGTACAGAAGGAGAGGTTAAATAGATACTATACTAATAGTAGATGCAGTAGATAGACTTGCTAATAAATACACTTGTAGTAGTAATCATAGAAGATGTTGTAATCATCATAGCCAATAGTAGTCGTAATAGTTTATGCTATTATAGTATAGTATCAAAGGTAGTAGAAGTGGGTTAGTAGTAGTACTAGTAGTAAGACTAGTAGTAGTCTTAAAGTAGTAAAGTGTGAGTATTGAGTATACAGTGGTAGTACTGTGTAGTAGTAGAAGTGAAGCGGCTGTAATGGCATTAGTATTAGACAAGAGGATGTAGTAGAAGTATAATATTAGAGATTAAGACCTGTGGAGGGCTTTTATTGTGAAGCAGGAAGGAAGCACTTATGACACCTGCTTCTAGCAACTGTTGTCTGTTTCTTCCTTTATTTTTGTCTACATGATGCATGGCAATACATTTGTTTTTTTTGTTTTTTTATCCCCAACTTTAAAGAACGCTAACCAAAGTGTGACTCAGATTCAGAAATGAGTAGGACAGTGTACGTTTGTATGAGCGTGTGAGACACCGGCAGAGAAACAGAGAGCGTAAAGGATATGCTGCCAGATCTCCTGTAAGTGGAGGAGGATAAAATATAGCTGGCTCCCCTCCTCTCCCAGAGGAGCACTGAAAGAGCCAAGTTTGATGCATTATCCTGTTCCCCGCCTTCAACCCACCGTTAACTCGGTATAACAGCAAGTGCTGACTGTCCACAGCTGACAAATGTAGCCATAGAAAAGACCAAAACACCAGAGGTGACGTCTTCATGAGCCATTTAGTCTCACATTTCAGTCTCAAAATAGAAGAGAGACAGACATATTGGAAAATAATTCCTTAAACATTAGAAACAGGTTTATATTTAAAGCATCGGTTCCATCCCGCGATCACGCCCATTATCATGAGGGGCTGGTTTTCGAAGCACATCAAATGTCCCCCAGTCCCCCACCCGCCATTCCCGGTCCGTCATTATGCAGTGACGGTTTTTAGACAAGTCTTTTTAGACATATTTTATACCCTTTTACTGCTTCTTGTCATCTCTTCATTCATTATATTTACATGTTTTTTGTTTTTTACGGGGCAGCACCACACCTTCGAATGTCCATAACTGATTGACTGACTGTCTGAGTGATGAAGTTGCACCATTGGTCGGCCCAGAGCTGGCCTCTTTCAAATTGCCGCAGTATATTTACATGTTAACCCACTCACCCGTGTGTTTGTTTCTGTGTTTCTCTCACAGGTTGCCTGTTTGAGAACGAGCTGTGCTCAACATATGAGATCTGTGTCAACGGTAAGATATTTGTATGTGTGTTCTTTGAGACTCATGGGGATAGAAAACACCAAAGGTTTCAGGCCATTATTTGGGGGTCAGTTGATCATGCACAGCCAAATCTGGCACAAACATTCACTCAGGTCTTAAGAAGGAACTGACTGAAATTAGATTTTTTAAAAGTCAATGGCTATAATTCACAAATTCATTCATTAATTCTGGCCAAGTGTCAACCCATTGTGACGTAACATCATGTTGTATCGAAGACTTGAAACTAGAGACTGAGATCATGAACTCATTAGGAAAACGTTTACTGAGCTAATAAATCAAGGGAGAATCAGGGACATTTTCCCATAGACTTCAATACAATCTGACTTCTGTTGACAATCAGTGGAGTCGCCCCCTGATGGTCATTAGGTAGAATGAAGGTTTAACGCTCTTCAGCACTGGCCTCACTTTACAGACCCAGAGTCTTTGTACATGATGATATTTTACATCGAAATGGTCAAAAGTCAACTTCACTGTAACATCATCATGTTCTGTAAAACACCTCTGGCTATTATTCAGGGCTGTAACTGAAGAACAGGGCAGGTTCTTCAGTTACAGCTCCTACAACTTGGCTGGTTGATGGAGGAAATTCTAGTTATGATCTGGGAGCGGTCGAATGTCTGACTTTGCTGTTGGCGACTCGGTCACGGTCGAGATTTGATCGCAGTGTAATCATAAGTGTACGACATCCATCCATCCATTATCTACACTGTTTGTTCCAGCTGACACTGGGCGAGGGCAGGGTTCAAATCCAGAACCTTCTTGCTTTAACAGCGCTAACCACCGGCCCACTGTGCTGCACAGTTGCATTAGAAACCACAACCTTTTCAGTCTCTAGCGTACTAACAAGGACAGATTGCTACATGTATGTGAACATTGATCTGACCTCCTTTACTGTTTTGTTATCACACAATATATATCAATCATAAACCCACGCTGTCTCTTCTTTGCTTATGTTATTTCTGTGGCCTCTCTGCAAGAGGAAGGAGCCCCTGCTGAGATTCAACCTAGAATTAAAAAAAAAAAAGAAGAAAAAAAAAAAAAAGAAAAGCGTGAAATTGGTTCACAGAAAATAATTTGCATATGTTTTTGAGTCTTGGTAACACTTTTATCTGTGACTCCACTGGGTCAGACGGTTGATAACACGGCTCATACCACGTTTTTTTTTCAAAACAAAGGTTGTGTGTTCATTGGTTGACTGGGAAAGCTCAGTGCAGGCTTCACTTATCAGCATCTCTGCAGAATAGTTTAATCCTCTGTATGATCTCATTAAGCATGTGAAAGGTCTGTTAGGGGCTGCAGGTGGCGCACCAAGTGTGTTTCTGACCTGCTTCCTGATGTGTATTTATTTTAGGTAAGCGCGTGTTTGTTCTGAATTCATTAGCTTAGTCATTTCCTGTCTGTGCAGTGTCCTTTTGAAATGCGTCCCGTAATCTAATTCGGTGTCTGTGTGGGGGGAAAAAAAAAAAAAAAAGTATTATATCCGCAGTGAATTTTATTTTTAGCGGCGCTCAGACGGGCTCTCCGTCTGTGTTATGACGGCCTCAGGTGACCTCGATTCACTTGATGGAAAAAATGTGTCAACTTCTTTTATGCGGATGGGTGATTTAATTTAATCTGTCACACCCATATCCTTTCTCCACATGGTCTCTGTGCTTCTACATGTTTAGTTTCGTCATTTTCAAAGGTCTTTAACACGGGTTTAACGCTTAAGACGCACTACAACGAGGGCTGTATCCTTCACTAGTCTAATTTTACTAAACTTATACTTAATGGGTTTTATTTACGGCTTAACACAACACAATTATATTCTGACCTGCGGGAGCAGTCGTTTCCAAACTACGGGCAGGAAGTCACATGATTGATCTCGGTCAATACTTCCTCATACTTTATGGCACCTCAAAATGAAATGTTTATTCTGGACATCTGAAGTATATGTCGCACACAAGACTAAATTTGTCTAAACCAGTGGTTCTCAAAAAAGGGGGACCCCCGAAGGGTCCACGAGGTGGTTCCTTTAGGTCCCCAGCAAAAAGGGGAATCATTTATTTTGCTATAATTTCGTCATCAAGTAACACAGTGAAAGAATGACTGTGTTTCAAACATTTTCTGTCTGTAGTGCCGGGGTCCTTAACTTTAAGAAGTTTGAGAATTCCTGGTCTAGACCCCAAACTATCCTGTATTTCCTCACCAACAAATAATAATAATTACTTTCTTAAAGTAACAGAAATGAATCGAAAGAGTCACAAGATGATGAGCAGAATAGAGAACAATTCTGTCCAACATGTTTTGCCGCACAAAAATTGCCGCCATTAGACAAGGAAAAGGTAGAAAAAATGTAATCAAAACATTTGAATGAACATAATTTCTGAAATTCCGGACGATGGACCTGCAAAAAACTTAATTTGTTACCAGACGGCAGAGGAAGTGTGTATTTCTTTGTATCTTTTCTCTGGTGATTAAAAACTTGTCAGGTGTCAGTTAGATGGTTGTTGAGTAGTTGTGTTTCCTCAGCTGATGGACGACTGTCCAACCTTTGGATGCGTTCTTCCTGACACGACACTCGTCCAACTTGACTTGACTCGAGTGGTGAGGCGTTACAGCTCAAATTTATACTAAAATGCTAATTCATTGTGAGACATGAGTGTTACAGTGACTCTGGCGGTGTTTCGTCGGCGCTACTTGTCAGCTCAGCTGCGCTTTCAGCCGGACTTTTCAAAAACTTGTCTTTAGCAAAGTGATTTAACACCGAATCCCACGCAGCGTATGGAGCAACTGCTGCTGCACTGCTCTCTCAGCCGTGTTAGCTCCAGGCTGTACTCAGATGACGGCAGAGACGTCCCCCAGCCACTGTATGTAAAGATGGGTGTAGCCGCAGAGTGGGCTGCTCTTGGCGGTGCCTGACTCCGCCCAACTCCTGGCTTATCCAAAGAGGCGGGGCATGTGTGGAGCAGAGACTTCGGTATGTGCTGATTTGTGGCAAGCATACGTTTGGGCTGGAGCCAGTCTGACATTTTTGGAACTTATGATATACAGCCAATATTTATTTATTTAGCCTATTTTAACAGAATATAGGCAAATCAGTTTGTCAGTTGTCAGACTTGTCAACCTCTTAACATTTTTGTTCTGCAATTTCTTGCACTATTTTCTTGCACTACTTTATCTACAATAAGCTATTATTGGCCTGCATATTAATTTAGCTTTATTCACTGTTCAATGAATGATGAAGCTGCAACATCACACACGAGAAAATACTCTTGTGCCTTTATTTGTAATCGGTTTTTCAAGAATTCAGTTGTGCAGGAGCAGAACGATTATATCACATCCCTGACTTTGAACCTATGCCTCCATGACAAAAGTTATTAGGAGAGATGAGGTCAGCAGCATAATGTATTCCATGTTTATAAAGGGCTTTTAGCAGAACCTAACATCATGATCCTTGGCTGCAGAAAACCAACAAACAAAAACATAAACTGAGGATTGAAGCAATAGTCCGGCATTTCATTGAGGAGAGATTAGGGCGTCCACCCTCTGCTGTATCACCCCGACATGTCTGGGTACAAAAGGTGAAAGGTCAGACCAGCTGCGTCGCAATACGCCGCCCGATCGGTGACTTGACATTTCCACTGTGACGTTCATCTCAGCAGACTGAGCGACGTCGCAGCTGGAGCTGGAGCAGTGAACGTCTACAGAGGTCGACTTTATTACACTGCAAAAAAAATGCCCACGGTGACGGCTTCACGTGGCAGTGAGTTGTCCAGTGTTTCGCTGTATTTAACTGTGTCATAATGACACTCATTAGAGCATAATGACACTTTCTGTCCATATTATATCATATTTACGTAACATTGCCGTTGCACATTTACAAACTGGACCGAGGCTGTGATGTGGCTCGTGAGTCTGGTACATCGTCATTTTCTCGCTAACTTCACTCCGCTGGTTTTGTGCTGACTTTGCGTTCGAGGGTTAGGGTTCGTCTTTCGGTTTCAGTGAGTCAGGCCACGTTTGTTTAACCTAGATTAGATGTTAGGTGTGGCGCTGCTGTGGGATAAGATATCGTAATCGTGTGTCAGTGATTAACGTGTGTATTGTTTGAGTCGGTTATTTCAAACTATGACAGCTGTTTACTTTTTGTGATGCCTGATACCAACACAATGTAGGTTATAACCATATTTCATCATGCAGGTGTTGTTAAACCTTTCAAACCTTTTAGTTGGACTAACCACATTTGTAGACCTAATTATTTTTGCTCCTGTCTCAGCTGGTGAAAGACATGGATCAATACTTCCTTAAATAGGATGGATTAATGAATAAATATTTCGTTTTTATGAGGCTGACATAAAAGTAGAGTTCACAATAAGAAGTCATAAAATCAGTTATAATTAGATTCATATTGTGCGAGCAAACAGAACAAACAGATAAATCATTAATCAATGTTTGCATGTAGATGCATGCAAGAACAAGACGTGAGCAGCTGGGGAATGAATCGCCGCACTTCCTGTTCCGCTTGACCTCTGTGTTGTCTGGTGATCGTTCAACCCCCCCCACCCCCCGATCAAGTAATCGGGGGGTGGGGGGGGGATCATATTTGCTGTGTGAGGTTTGCTCAGCGGCGGTGCTGGATCGGGGAAGCTGAGGTTGTCTGAGCTCTGCTAAGACGGCCGGCGACGTGGACAGAGCACCCAGCCCATCCCAGTTCGCTCTCTGCCTTTGTTTGCATTGACGATGTTTTGGAGCCTGGTGAAATGGCTCTAATCACACTCACTGTCTCACAGCACACTGGAGGTTTGATGCACTGATCTCTGAAACTTTCTTTTGCTCAGTTAGTTGACAGGAAAAGGATCAGAGACACTTTTCCATTTATAATCTTATAGACCCCTTATAATTTTGCACAAGAAAACAGAAAACAAAAGTGCCTGTTATATATTGACTCAACAATGGGCTAAGAATAGCTTGAAAACTGATGCTTTCCATCTTCAAGGCACACTCGTCACATTGGCTTTAGTTTACTAGAACAACGGCTCCCGACCACAGACCAAAGTGGACGGAGACTCTGGGCTGTGAAGTAAGGCCAAAGCTAAAGAGCCTTAAACCTTCATTCAGTCTAATGACCATCAGGGGGCGACTGGACTGGAAAAAGAAGTCAGATTGTATTGAAGTCCAAGTCCATTTTTTAAATGATGGTCCCATAAAGCAGGGTATGAATTAGGGGGCGTGGCTATAGTGTGATAGAGCAGGTCAGATCCACCCCTCACTCCTCCTTCCTTTCACATGCTTTAAAAACAAAACAAACAAGATGACCAACAGCCAAATTACAAAATGGAGGCTTCAAAATGGCAGCTCACCAACTTACAGGTGATCCCACCTCGTGGCTACCTGGTGGTTGGGACACCCACAAGGGTGTAGGATGTATCAGGAGGAGCTGTGAGGAGGGAAATCAGACGACGGTCTGATGTCTTGTCGTTGTGAAAATCCTGGAAACATTACACCTCTTCATGCTTCCGAATACGATAGGAGATAAAGTGTACAATACCAATGGCCTTGCAACTGGAGACGACATAAACCCACCGACTACTTGTATTTGGCCCCTTAAAGGCCACAGAGCCCAACAGTATCACCTTACTAGTTTTATGGTTATCATGTGAGCAAACAACTGGACAGTGACACGTGGAGCAGATGCAGAGGAAACTAGCATCCACTTGTGTTTCTGTTCTTCTGATGATAAAGTCTAGTATTTAATCTCATTCTGCCGCTGCTTTGATCTCTTGAGTAAAATCAGCTGTCTGACGTTCAACCTTTCTTTATCAGCTAGTTATTGATTTTAGTCGTGTCCCAGGTCCCAAAGGGGGCTGCTTCCTTTGGAGGATGTGGTCCACGCAAAGGCCAAACCAAGATGAGACGGCTGTTCGTGCCCTTACCGCTGCGTCAGCGGCTCCTGTTACCGAGCAACCTCGGCAACAGCACGACAAAAACTTGAGGTTTTAAGGCCCTTAGTTTTAACAGTTGTACTCGTAGGTGTTCAGCTGAGCTGAAACACAATGCTTAGATGTAAGATGCGATCCCTCAACACTTTGTCAGTGTCGCTTGCTGCCATATTATTATCCTTTTTAGGAAAGGTCGGGCCATAAAGGATCCACCGGTCGGACTGTTTGTTGCCCAGGACACATTTACCAGCCACATTTGAAGGAGAACCTTGAAATGGGACAGTTGAGTCGTGCCACTGCGACGCAGTCGGTCTTCAAGCGCAGCTTCTGAAGGATTTTCCACCTGAATTGGGACACAGCTACAGTCTGCCTGGTTTCCACACAGTATGAGATCAGCAGTGCAAAGAAAACAAAACAAAAAAAAAAAAAACATGGCAAAATGTCGATGTTCTGCGTAGTAAGTTTATGTACATGGAAATCCCATATATTTTTGTGCATAATAGGACTTCTGAAGATTTTCTGAACACGCATTAAATAGTCCAGTTGGGACATGTCTTCCATCTCCTGCTGTGCAATGGAGCCACTCTTGTCCCCCAGGTGTTGATTGGGTCCCTTGGCTTTACTGTCAGAGCTGTAATGGCACTAATCTTGAAGAAGCTTGCTCAGCATGGAAACACTAATTTCCATCAGAGAATATGGCCTCCAGTTACGCTTTAATTGGCATTAGTTAACTCAGCGAGAGGAGAGCTGCTTCCTGGACAGCCCGCTATGTGCAGCAGATAAGTGTTATTATTCCCGTCCTGTATATCCAGAGCATATAAAACGTTATAGCCCGCTGATTTTGACATTAAATCACAAGAGCAGAGGAATGAAACGCATCAGAGAATTATATTTTACTGTCTCATTTAACTGTTTAACATCCACCTTCTTTTTGTTTTAAAAATATTTCATATTTTCGATCATTAAATCCTTGAATTTTGACATAAACGTAAAGACGTATCACAATGTTGTGGCAGACGCCTTATTTTTAAGATTTCAGATATATAAACGAACTTAACGAGAGTCTCAAATTGCACGGTCATAAATGTGGTCGGTGAAATTTGTGAATAGTGCTCGCATCCTATAGGCAAACACTGGGTTAGGTTGCTGTGATAGTGTCCTCTGTAGTCAGACTAGACACTGTTAAAGTGTTCAGATACAAAAAAAAAAAAAACAAAACGGAGAGAAAACACTTAAATAAATGACATGAAAACCATCAGTGCAAATGTGGTTGAATATAGGAAACGTTAAAAAATGTGTATGTAAGAAGAAATGTTACAACACAAAACTATTTAGTTTACAATCAATAGTAACCTGCTTCATTTTTTCATTTTAAACGCAAATTCAAATAATTACAAATAAAATTGCCTCATCTAAATGCTAAGATGCTATTGGTCAAATATGATAAAATGTTAAAAAAAAAAAAAACTTTTTTTTTCTTACTGCAAATTGTTGATGGCGTGTTGCTTTGCTGCTTGATGTAGCAACAGCTAAAGTTACTTCAATTCTTAAGTTCCTAAAATTCACATTTTTCATTGTTGTATTTCATCGCTGTATAAACTGAAAAGAGGAGGCACAGGGTCAGTCCTGCTGGATGGTTGCAAAAATGACAATGTTTTAGCTTCTACGGATTCAATATTTAAGAAAAACACACACACACACACACACACACACACATTAGCTCATGTGGCTAATTGCGGTTACGTCGTCAATCGTACGACATCTGTCAGCACACAGGCCAGTCACCGCTGCAACGTTTTGAAAAATGAGGCTAAACTAAATACAAAGCACAAGTTTGCTGGACCTTGATTAAAAAATAAGGTGCTGATTTGTTTCCTGTATTAAATCCCTGATGTGGTAGAGGCATCAGAGAAGTAGCTGTTATGTAACTATGATAAACTCTCTTGTGAATTTAAAATATTACTGCTATCACCTTTGAGATAATTAACTACAAATGATTAAAAAATATTAAATCGGATGTGTGCGCTGACTGTCAGCAGCCTTCACTACCAGCACATCCAGTAATGGCCTTTATTGTGTGGCTCTCCTGAACGCAGCCCAGATGTTCCTTACGAACCGAGACGGGGGATTAACATGCCAGCCTCTGACAATACACACTCATACACACTCACACACACAAAGTGAGAGTGACAAAGGAGGGTGCTCTGTCCCAGCCCCCCCCCCCCCGATCCTTCTTCCCGTTGATTAGCTGTGAGGGACAAAAAGCACTCGACGGAAATCACCATGGCAACAGGCGCGAGAGGAGCGGAGCAGGGCCCGACCGGCCCGTTACCACAACTGAGCCCTGTTGCACGTCGCCTTTCCTGAACGTGGGCTGCAGCCACCGACGTCGCAGAGTCTGTGTACATTCAATGATCGATCGGCCTGTTGCTGATTTAAACGGTCACGCTTTGACATTTTAAACGATCTCTTCCTCGTTCCTGTTTTAAGCCCCCGGAGCAGGGATTAGCCCAAAGCCAAAGATGCTTCTGATTATATCTCTGTTTTAATCAAGCTTGAGCTTTCTGCTGAGCAAGAGGTGATGCATTTTTGCATCTGCAGTGAAGAGAGCAGAGAAGTAAAAGTAAAATACATTGATTATGTTTGAGGCTCGCCCTTAATGAATCAAATGTCTATAGCTGTTTGTGTAGTTAAATTGATGACGATAAATGTATTATATATGTTGCTTCTCTGTTTTTAAAACGCACCTATAAGCCTGAATTCTCTGAGTGTCATGTTCCTCCGTGACCATGAACTGTGTCAACGTCACCCATTTGTCTGTGAGCTGCTGTTTCGAAGCCTCCAGTTTACTGTTTGTCGGCCATCTTGTTTGTTTTTTTTAGTTTGTTTTTCATATTCGGAGGAGAAGGTGGAGCTGAGGAGGGGCGAGGGGTGGATCTGACCTGCTCTGTACTCTATCCTGATTGGGTGGTACAGTTTGTCAGTCACACAGTAGCCACGCCCCCTAATCCATCCCCTGCTTTATGGTCTATTTTCCTCTAAATGGACCATCATTTAAAAAACGTACATCATGTTGTATTGAAGACTTGAAACTAGAGACTGAGACCATAAACTCTTACTGAACTAGTAAATCAAGGGAGAAGTCGGGACATTTTCCCATAGACTTCAATACAATCTGGCTTCTTTAACAACCAGTGGAGTCGCCCCCTGATGGTCATTAGATAAAATGCAGGTTTAAGGCTCTTCAGCATTGGCTTCACTTTACAGTGGTCAGCTGGTAAATTACTGACATTCCTTTTAACGAAACTTTAAATTTGTGACGTGATTTTAAGGACAGAGCCTGGGGCTGAGTGTCAGGGACAACGGGGAGAAGCCACATTGTTGGTGTTTTCCTTTCCATGGGAATTCTTGGCAGTTGGTAAATTACAGAATAACATCAGCCTCTTCCTTTAAATTCTTCTTTTCTTCATCCCAGGTTAAAAATGAACAGCTCAATGCTCAGTGACATAACACAGCTGCTTCACTGAATAAGCAATAATCAGTCCTCTTTGCTGGAGGGGTTTTATTTTGTGCTGAGTTTGAATTAACGCAGTTGTTGTCTGCTACTTTGTGGTTGTTGTTCAGAGTCACTGAGTCATTTTTTTTCTTCAGCTTTCCCTCTGGTAATGTAGTATTTAGCATTTTGGCACATTTTGGCTAAATGCTGTGTGCAAACTGGCCTTTTGTTATAGGATAAAGCAAACTGTTTAGTTTCTAGGTTATTGTGTTAAACAGGTGTAAAGTCAGTTTCCTCCATTTCAAAACAAAATGAATTGTTCGAATAAGTGTTAAAGGTCCCATGATATAAAGGTGGATGTCTTTATAAAACAAGTCACAACCTCCTCCAGGACTTCTGGAACTTTGTGATGTCACAACAAAGCAGTCTCAGATCCTTTCCTCTGATTGGCTGACTGACCTGTTGTCACCAGAGCTAAAGACGGGGCTTTTAAATATAAGAATTCTGAGTTATGGTGAGTTTTATTAGGCACTAAACTTTATCGCCGACATAAAGAACTCATCTTCAATTTCTAAACGAGGTAATATCACAGGAAAACTGTGGAGACCGAATGAAAATAACTGGTGCTAAAGTCAGTTTCTCATGCTCTTGCTGTCGGGAAGTGCATCACTAATGGGAGCTGTGGTCAGTGAACGCTGAACACTCCAGTGGCGTTTGGAGCCTGAGTGTATTTGTTTAATGATCTGGCACTGCCTCCACCGTCATTGGCATATTTGCTGTCCGCCTGTCTGATTACACTAATTGGCTGGTGTGGGTAGTGCTATTGATCAAAAGTGTGTGGCGTGACAGTCGTCCGAGGGAAATTCCTGTAACCCATCGCATCGTAATGGGGCTTCTCTGAAACCGTGTTCTTGTTAATGAAAGGGGGACTGAACAAACGCAAAAATATTTTCATTTCCAGTCACTACGCAGACCAAAAGACTGACATTAAAAAACAAGCGGACAACAACAACAACAGTTCAGTTCATGATGAGACTGTTCAAAAGGCAGCGGGGCCGAACATAGAGCCGTATTTAAACAGGTCTTCTTTAAGGTTGTTCCATATTACTAAAAGAGGGAAGTGCCTCGTCTTATAAAACTAACAGACTGAATGTGGTAGATTATCGATTACAACTGACTCAGTGATCATTTGGCCTGGTGGGTTTTTTCATTGCCAATGAACTGTCAAACTGCAGGGATATGTTGTATTTTTACCGGGGTAAGACAAGATAAGATAATCCACACACGCCGAGCTCTGTATGCATACGCAGCAGCCGACGTAGCTAATCATCCGCTAGCTTCACTGGCACAAGTGAAAAGATGAACGAAAGGGCGAGTTGGTGACATGTATGAATGAAACCTTTTACTTTCAAGCCAGTGAAAGCAGCCCAGACCCTGCTAGACGATGCCAGGAACCATTGATCTTGTCGAGTGCGGTCTGTGTGGGGGACGGACTTGTGGCGGTCCCCGGAGGCAACCGATCCATTAAGATGTCTTAATCCAGTTCATTAGGCAGGACCCAGCTTGCTGCTTTCAGTCAGCGGGGCCCAGCACTGCAGTCCAGACATGCGCTTTTTTTTAACGGCACCTTTTTTCATCACAGCCATGAGAACACTGGCATAGTGGACCCGTGTTCCCAGCCTTGTCTTCCTTTTTTATCAGTGAATTTTGCGACTCGTGGATCAATCGGATCGAGACGGTACAACAGATGAAAGAAAGCTGTGGTTACCAAGAGCAACATCTGGTCAGCATTGCCGGTCCATCTCCTCCATCTTAATACACCCTGTACTTCTGAGAATGGCTCTGTGAATCCTCATTTTGCTCTAATCTGGACCATAAATCACAAGCAGACATGTTCTGGCTCTGAATTGCAGCCCTGTGGTAGTGAACTGTGATAAACTGCAGAGATTTATAAGCATGCAAGTATAATTATGAGGGATAATTCAAGATGTTGCTTCTGGGACACGGTGGGAGATGGTGTTATATGAGATCAGAGCAGAGGAAAAAAAAAAGCCTGTGGTGCAGTTGTTTACTCGGGATCTTGCTTTGTCTTCTGAACTTTGCCGCAGTTACAATTTGGGCTTCATAAAGATGCTACAAGTATTGTTTTAGCATCAATTTGTTATCTCCGTTTACGTTTAAATTCTGGGCACCAGGTTGAATTGGGAGGAAAATTATTTTTTTGGCTTAACAAGGAAGAGATTGATGTTTGGTACCAGAGCAAATAGAGCTGAAGCCCGAAGCCTGAGTTTCTGGTAGTGTCTGTGCTATTACTTAGTTCCTGAGGAGACATTTTCAAGCCAGGATTGAGGTTGAATGGCTTGACTTTTGTCTCATACTTGAGAAAATACGCACTTCAGCGAAGGGTACGATACCTTTCGCAAATAAAAAACAGGGATGCACCAATTTTATCCTCCAGATTTCACATTCACAGGTAGGTCACGTATGGTTCAGACACATCTGGTTCACAGTTCAACAGTTTCTTCATTAGGGGGAATTGTAAAAATATATGTATATATCTTTTTTAATGTACACAAAAGAAGTGATACTGGCTTTGATGGCAGTGACCTGTTGAGGAACAAATGGGCTGACTAGAGTTAATCAAAACATAATCCAAATCACAACAAGTGCAACATACAAATCGCAGGAGAAGGAATCTCAGGTGTTGCCCTGGCCTAGAAATCGTATTCTCTGGAAAAGAACATGTTTCATTTCTTTTTTTTTTTTTTTGGTGCACGAGGCAACGACACTCACATCATCACATTAATATTTTATTGTGTGAAAGATGAGCACAATATCTGCCAAGAACATGGCCATATGATTTATTTTTTTTTAATGTCTCGCAGCCCTAGGACTGACTGTGTCCTTCGAGACAGGCAGCAGCCTCCAGAGCTGAAAAGCGAAACCTGAGTGCAACAAGCCGCAGTACTTCAAATGGCCACTAGAGGCCGCCTGCAGACGTGAATAAGTCTCCATAGACTCTCATGTTAGGATGTCCAACTTTACCTCGAGTGAGTGTTTTACCACCACCTAGTGGCCATTCCAGGAATTGTAGTTTCAGTTCAGTCTTGAAATTTGTCTTCAATCCACGGTGACGCTGCTTCCTTATTCCTTCGGTTTTACCTTGGAGCCAATCAGACCAGGACGTGGTAGTGATTCAGTTTCTTCATCACAGTATAACTGTGAATGTTAAATTCAATAGTTGTCCTGCTGAGGAGCTCATCTGTAAAAAAAAAAGTAGGCCACTCTGTTGCCCTGTGTCAAAATAATTAAATTTTCATCTTGGCCACGATACTGCAGCTCTAGATGGGTTTAATTAAGAGGGATAATTCAGATGACATCCCTGGAAGGTACAGGGATGGAAGTGCATTATGTGCAGTGAAGGGAGAGGCTTGTAGTGATTAATTCTCTCTGTCTGTGTGGGCTGAGAGGACAAGAGAGGAGTTCATTTGTTTCTTGGTCTCCCTTTGTCTTTAGTTGTTCGTTCTTCAACACGTTTCTCTTTATCTGGAAAGATTTTAATGGAAACTTCAAGATCTACAAAATGCGTCAGACAATGACACAAGGCACAGGCAGCATAACGCGGGCAAGACACCGTGTCCTCCTTCAAACCAGCCAATATTTGCGATATTTGGCCAATTCGCGAGATAACAACCGTGGAGTTGGTAACAGCTCTTCTTCGTCACCTGTTTCATGCCTCCTCACACACTCACAGCTCATCTCACTCCTCCGTCTCATTTGTAAACAACGCGTAACAGGTGTAACAGTGGAGAGTGATCACTGCAGTGCCGGCCTGACGCTCGTCCTCATCCTCAGCCGCCTGTTAAATGGAGCTCGCGGTTTGATTGAGGAGACCGCACTGACACAGAGGCTATTTATAGACCCGAGGCCTGAATTACCATGTAGGAGTGCTGTTATGCAACACACACACACACACACACACACACACACACACACACACACACACACACACACTGTCATNCACACACACACACACACACACACACACACACACACACACACACACACGCTGTCATACATGCAGACATGCTGTGAGAGGCGTGTACATATAGAAAAACAAATGTATCCACAAACTGTTCTTTCTTTCTATAGTAAATTTAAATTTACTGCCTGTAAATTTGTAACACAAACACTAGATTTGTTTTTTTCAGACTTCTCCTCTACAGATTTCTCCAGATCCAGATTTTACTTTCAGATTTTACACACAAAGCTCTGGTGCATTGTTACAGACCAAATTATCGGCGTATAAGTATTTCAGATTACGTCCAACTCTTAAATGTACAAAATTAAAATTTTGGTCACTCGTCAGTGCACCAGTAATGATGAATAAATAATAAAATATAAAACACTCACACAGGCCGTTTTCCCATAAATCTGCTACGTGGTCCTTCTTTTACTTTTGCAAAAGATCTGAATCTTTTTCAATTTTCAAATGGTTTTGAGCATGAATTTATATGATATTGGTGATATTTCATTGTTTGTATTTTTGGGATAAGCATCCAGTCAATCTCACCTTGTTGAGTCAGAGACTAGAACGCACAGTGTTTCTGTCGCGTTATTGACTCAGTGACCTGTCAAGAGAAAGACACGTTTCACACAGAGGAAAACTTATTATAGTTGTGAGGCAAACCAAAAAGAAATTTGTCGCTTTGTCGTGTTTTGCAACACGTCTTCAGAACCTCGTCAGTGTTTTCGCGGCGTCATCCATCATTGCATTCAGACTTTGCTTCTCTATGTTGCTACAGCAGATCAATGAAAGCTGCCACAGCCGCTGAAACAGCTGCAGCTTCGGGTCAAGCAGCCCGAGATGTGAAGGGAACTCTGTGTTGTAGGTGGTCGTTCTCTTCAAAGTAAAAGCCCGTGAACGGGGCTGGAGGATAAAATGCAGTGCGCAATGTGCAGCAGGTTTTACTGCACTAACTTGACCTATAGGAGACAAGTCACTTAACTTTATTTTTCAATACGTATTTGTGAAACCAGATAGCAGGTGAACGGGTGAAGGAATGTGTTTGGTAACCAACTGCTGCCTCCATCAAGAGATCATCAGAGATGACCCCTGCGGATGTAATGGCGCCTGAAAATCGACTTTTGTAGGATAAATTTCAGCCAAGAGGGCAGGTGAGCTCTACTGGCTTTGGCGCCGTGACTACATGAATTAACAGTAGTTACACGAAGCAAAAGGAAGAAACTGCAAAAATACAAAGTTAAGTGGCTTCTTAAATCAACGGTAGCAACAGAACAAAAGTCTTTAAACCAACTGTACTCCTGGTGGTATGAACTTTAAAATGAAGCGAAATGAGTCGGTCTCAAAAAAAAAAAAAAAAGAAGACTGATCACACTTATCTTTTTAAAGAAACCGTGTCCCTTTCAGTGTGAAATGCAAAATGTTAAACTGAGTTATAATCTCTGCTGGTGTGTGTTCACAGATGGCATGTTTGGGAGGTGTCACTCTGTTCCGGTGAAGGAGGTTTACACCTATGACGTCGCCCCGTCTGTGGTGCAACGCTTCAGGATGCTGCTGGAGAAGCTGTCCAACAGAGGTTAAAACACACACACACACACACACACACACACACACACACACACACACACACACACACACACACACGCACGCATCTCGACAGACCTTCACACTGAGGCCTGTCCTGGTGAAAAGCACCTTGTTAGCAAATTTGGCGAATCCTGAAGATGCGATCACCTTCTTCCATCCTTCACCCCCCCCGTCCCATCTGACACATTTTATCAGAAGTCCAAATAAAGTTGTGCAGCTTTGAATCACACTAGTTCACACTAAAAGGTTCCCATGTCTGAAGAGATTAATTATACCTGTGATATGGCAACAATTTCCTGCGAAATAATGTTTGAACTTTTATTTTAATTTATATTTTCACAGCCTGTGTGAATTCTTTACGAAGTGCCCCTTGTGATTTTCCTGGTCTAGTGAGTTGCTGTTATTGTGTTGCACCACCAGAGGGAGGCAGAGGCCTGTGTATGAGCCCATTGGACGGCTGCGAGCGTTTCATCCACTTTCATCATGCAGCTTGGCGTTGAATGACAGGACCTCAGATACACAGGAAGAAGAAAAAAAAATAGTGTTTCTCTCTAGAGCTTAGCTTCACACGTAACTGCTCGAGTGGATGCGATGTCAAAAATAGCACGTGTTTCTCTCACTTGCCTTTTTTTCACCATCTTTCTTTTGACCCTCATTCGGTGGCCTTCCTCCCTCCAGGCTGCAAAGAAAAAAAAACAAAAAAACAAAAAACTGCTCCTCCTGGTTTAATTCGCCGAATCGGCACTCGGTGGGAGAGCTGGAGAAGTATTCAGATTTCACAGAGAGGCGACGAGTTTGGAGGCATTCGTCAGAGGCTCTGAAGTGAAATGAATTATGCAAATGAGATGTTTGGCCCTGGCTGTCTGCAGAAGCCATTAGGGAGGACAAAACTCTACAGACACTGAAGCATCTGCATATCAGCCCACTGAAAAGATAACACAGTTTGATCTCTTCTTTTCTATTCTATTATACACACGTTCTTTCTTTCTTTCTTTCTTTCTCCACTCTTTGCACTAAACTAAGCTAATTTAAGGTAAACTAGAGAGATATCTTTCTCGAAGACAACTGTATGAGAGTTACGTTGAGCTTCTCATCTTATTTGGGAGAAAGCATCATATATGCGCCAACAGGTAAAGGTAAGGTTCAAACACTTATACGACAAGTCTTCGGCCATTAAACATGATCTCAACACAGATTGACACAAATCATTTAACAGCTCTAAGGGAAACTGAAGAGCCTGACTCTGCCTCTGCCCTTCCATGACACCGTTCAGTCACCCTTGTTGTGGACGTGCGTCGTCATTGCTCTGCCTCATCCCTCCTTTGCTGCTTTGCCTTCTGGGATGCCGCCCCTCTGGAAGCTCTGCTGTCTCAGGTTCTCCATTGAAGTCTATGGGAAAATGTCCCTACTTCTCCCTTGATTTATTAGCTCAGTAAAAGTTTCCTAATGAGTTTATGGTCTCAGTCTGTTTCAAGTCTTATTCAATGCAACATGATGTTCATTCAAAATAAAGCATGGTATGAATTAGGCTGCTGTGTGATTGACAGGCTGTACCACACAATCAGATCCACCCCTCACTCCTCCTCAGCTCCACCTTCTCCAAAAAAAAAAAAACAAACCCAACTATACTAAGTAATAAACCAGACTCGTCCTGATAGTTTACACTTTGTGTTCACCCTCCTCCATACGCTCCTGCACACAAACACGCACTCACTGGACCTCACTGCCACTCTTGCAGCACAGTAAAAGACTGCGACCTGAAAAGACCTGCAGATATGAAACCATTTGAAAAGCACCCTCGCCAAGGTCAGAGCTGCTACTAGCCCACAGCAGCCATGCTCTCCTCCAGTCTGCACACACCATGCAGAATCTACTTGAGGCCCTTGAAGAACTGGGGTATTTTAATATTATTTAACATCTATGTGGCTCCGATTCACCGCTGAATGATTTATACAGCTGGAGCACAATTTTCTTGTCCAGGCTTTGAAACTTTATTGCTCCTCACCATAATATTTCATTAACATTGAAAAGCTTGTTTCTCTACCAGCGATAAAGTCCAGGTTTCTGTCTGGAAGTTTCACTGGAAGCATTTCTTCCAGTGTTTCCATGAGCGAACGCTGTCCAACGTCTGTGGATGTTTCCGTGCAAACAGGGCATGCTGTTTAAAATGCTTTGAACACAAACAAAATGAAAGTAACCTTTTACCACCATTTACCAACCTGTTCAGGGTGCTGATGGCTGCTACAAGCTGGATGTGATGGATTTAGTCATTTCCCAGTTGTTGCTGTGGCAGGTTTCGGTGTCTGATGCTGTTTGTTTCTGAATTACATGGTTTGACTCATGATTAAAAGCAAAACCGATGCAGCGGAAGCAGAGGTATCTTGAATGCAACTCATCTCGACCCCCCCCCCCCCCACCCCCCACC
>CM076662.1:21139969-21157112 GCA_038496675.1 Rachycentron canadum | reverse complement strand
AGACTGATCCAGATCTGAACTAACTTCCTTCATGAGTTTATCACTGAAGTCAGTGTCACACAGGACAAATCAGGGCTTGTTAGAAAGAGCTGATTCTCTAGTTGAAGGAGAAACAAACAGAAAATCTGTCTTTACCTCAAACTGAGATGGTATTTGGAAGTGTATACGCTGAAAAGAGGTAAACCTGTGTAATCAGTGTAATTTGAAGAATCCACACTAACGAACAGGGTTTTTTTTTGTTATGTTACAGAAATGTGCGTATATACACACCCTCTGTTTCCTTGTCTTTATCAGGGAGATACTATAGCTTCTCAAACCTCTTTACACAGGCGAACCAGTATTTCTTACCGATAAAGCTGATTAAATTCAGGATGCAGCAAGAGGAGACTGTGGATCATCTCCGCCTCCGTCCTTCGTTCTCATTCACACAGCGGGCAGATTTCTTTTCATATTAGTTTTTCCGATCCTCAGTTTGAGGTTGAGGTTGAAGTCTGTCTCTGTCTTTTGGAATGACGCCGTCACTCAGTGTGATGTTGTTGATGAGGTCACACCTGAGGCTCCACTGCGCTGAATGATAGATTTTTTTTTTTTTCCCTTGAACCTCCCACAGATCACTGGAGTATAGAGGGTTTTCAAAAGCTGAATTTAGTCAGTCATTCCTCACCCTACACTACAAAACCGTATATTTACAACTGAGCTTGAATTAAAATCAAATAAGGTGTCGGTGCAGCGTAATACAGGCAGCCCCCAACAGCATGGACATAAAGCCTTTATGTGCAAGAGCTATTTTGTCGGGCTTGGGAAGATAAATGTCGGCTTCTGTTAATCATTTCCAGATGTAAAAGTGCTCAAATTAACCAAAAAATACTAATATATAGGCGCATTTCTAGGAAAAGTGTTTGTTCTCGCATCTCTGTTGTAGACGCCTCATCTAGTGTGTGTCTATTGAATGTGTCGGCCAGGCTTTTTTCCACCAAAGGCTGTTTGTGTGGTTGGCGAAACACAACGGCAGCTCGATCAATAATCTGCTCCTGCTGCCCCAACTTCTTTGTCATGTAACATATTAAAAAAAACAAAAACAAATGTAGCAGCAAACAGACCTGGGACTGATTTCCTGATGACAATCAATGGACTTAATGATGGACTCAAGATTTTTCCTTTTATTTGCAGCGACTGCATTTTCAACCATTTACACCTGGTTTTGTGATTATGTGTGAAATCAACTGTGAATGTCATTGTGTTGTCTTTTTTGCAAGAAAATAGTAGAGACCAAAGAAGAAGAATGAAAAACCTAACCCTGACACACTGACAAACCTAACTAAAAATCAAACATCAGGAGAACTGACTGTTGTTGTGTATGGAGCTGTGTCGCTGCAGACCTGATTTGTGTATGTGCAGCAGCCTCAGACAGTATTTTGCCAAATATTGCTTTTTTGAATAGTCTGAAAATTGACCTCATTCAAGTGTTTACATTTTTCGTGACATGTGACAAGTTTGCGAATGTAAATTGCGCATTAAGCAGATTAATGGAAATGCACCGTTTGGATGCTCAGACTGAAGCAGGAGGCGCCAGGAGCTTTCTCTCACCTTCAACAAAGTGCTTTTGTTGCCCAGAGCTAACCACAGACTGAAGATGCAAAGCCCGGTCTCTGGTGTCAGATGCTCCACTTTGTACGCCCACCATCCACCACAACAACCTCCCGGCAACTCCATCAAGGTCCATAAATGTAGCGCTTCATTCACTTCAAGAGAAAATACTTCTGAACATAATAACACACAGAAGCTTAAACATTTCTCGATAACCTGTGTAACAGTCAAAGATCAAGCTTTCAACAAAAGACAGATTTGACTGACAGTGATAAACAATCCCCCCCCTCCTCCTCCCCGGCGGTCAGCAGGGATGATTCAAATGTTGATCGTCCCACCCACTTAAAAACAGAAGGAACAGGAATGCACAAACAAAACAAAGATAACGTGAAAATAACCAGTAAGACACAGATGGAGCCTTTAGGGATAATATTTCCAAAATAAGACCAGGGGGCCAATCGAAGAAGGAACCCCCAACCCCATCCATGCAGACGGATGTCACCTTAATGCCACACACCGGTAGATGCTAAAATTTATTCCCTTGATGGCTTCTTTGCAGGAAATCTGTAGACACTAGCTGTTGCACACATCATCCTCGACAGCATCATCAACCCCCCCACTTATGGGGGGTTTGGGACAGAAGCAGTGCCCTGTGTTGTGCCTTAATGGGGTCTTTTAGTTGTCATTGCCAAACGGGGCTTCCATGTTTTTTGTTAAATGTGTTGTCAGAAATTGTTAGACGGATCCTCTGTTCAGCTGTGAAGGCAGTTCCTCACATGTTGAGCTCAGGGAAAATCATCAGTCAGCTGAAGTTGACAGGAAGTGATGCAGCAGTTCTGACAGACGCCAGGGTCTAACTCCTGCAACTTCATGAGTCGCGTTCAGGAGCCGCGATGCTCTGATCATAGGTGAACTGGAAGGTTTAAGATGTCCGCGGCCGCTTTTGCAGTGTGGGTGTCGTCCTTGAGTGTGCTCAGCAGATTCCTCCCCTCTTACCCCTTCGCAGTGACTCTTCACAGTGTCTCTTGACATTTTCCGAGAGATCGCCGAACTTCAAAAGAACACCAAAGTTGTCCTTGACAGCTCACATTGTGTCAAATCTCTCCTCGAGAGAGCGAAGTACAGCGTCAACCGCAAGATGGAAGGGCGCCACTTCAGAACTTTGTCACCAAAAAAGAAAAAGACTCTTCATCGGCCTCATTGTGACACAAATCTTACTGACTGCAGGAGTTATGTCATTTAAAACCCTTTGCTGTGTGAAAGACACTTTGGCAGCGGTCTACAGCCTTGTCTGGCTGCAGTGAAGCTGACAAAGAGAGCGCGTTCACCCTGATAACCTGGTAACATCGTCTGACTGAACTGAACTGGACTACAGACCTGCAGCCTTTACTGCACATTAATTGTCTCCGACTCATCTCTGATTGCTGCGTTGTCTGTAGAGTCTGTAGATAAAAAAAACATTTAACAATATCTCTAATGGGAACATTTATACATGAGACATTGTTCAAAAGTGCAATTTTTATAAAGCTGCCAAAAACAAATGACGATGCATTTTCACCAGTTGCAGCTTTTATATATTTATATATATTAAATGTGCTGTTGATGCCACTGTGTCAAAACGAATCTTAATTGGAAACTAAAAATAAGACATTAACTCTTTGGCCAATTACATGTGTATATACTGTATGTGTGTGTGTGTGTGTGTGTATATATATATACAGTAGCTTCAGACAGTATCTTGTAAAGTATTGCTTCATTGAATAGTCTGAAAAACCAAAAGATGAAAAACGAGCGTGCGTCGGTTTTTTTTTTTTTTTGCGACATTTGTCAGTTTTACACATTTTTCATTTTGCATGTTGCGCATTAAGTAGTTCGGTGAAGACGCAACATCTGACTGTCTAGATCTAAACCCACAGAACATTTATAGAGACGCTGTGTTCTCCTCAGTGCCAGCAAGGCGAACAACCTTTTTTAACATCATCCATCTCTGAGTCTTCATAAATGAATGAAGGTGTCTGTAGGTAAAAAAAAAAACATCCCACAACATCTCTAATGGAAACATTTATACATGAGACATAGCTCAAAAGTACCTTTTTATAAAGTTGTCATAAAATAAGTACATACATCAATTATATAATGAAATATTAAATGAATTAGAAATGAATGCACTTTGACTCCTCCATGTATTATTTTTAGTAAAAAAAAAATAAACATGTTCTAGATAAAATACAGGTATGTTTAACCTTATAGATAAGAAGGATATGGATTTTTAAGCATCTTTCAAATTGCTCATAAAGGGAGTGAAGTGTCCGATCTTCTCAAACACTTTGCTGTAGTTGGAAAGATATAAAACCCAAGCACCGGTGCGGGGACCACAGGTGCGACAGGTGTAACGCGACAGATTAGATGCAAAAGTTGTGACGTTTTGTCGCCGTGGCAGAGGCCAAGGCCGATAACAGGAAGCCGCTGGCGGTCTCAGCATATCACCTCCTCCTGTGGCCTGTGGTGAGGAGGAGGAGGAGGAGGAGGAGGAAGACAGGGCGATTCATCACAGCTGGACGAAAACACCTGCTCCCCAGCACACACGCACTCGCGCACGGGCGTGCAGGCGCAGCATTTATTTTTTATGCCACCCTTTAACCCTGCCACCTTTTAAATGCTTTTTCCATGTTTTCTCCTACACTCCTCATGCGACTCATGACGCACATTACTGTTATGATTTGCATCGGGAAAATATTTTAAATGGAAAAATATCTAAAATCTCTTAAATACCAAACTACATTCACTTTTTGATGCATTTAATTTCCTAATTAGCTTAATTGATAAAGGGGGCGTACAGGGTTAATAGCAGAAGAAAGGTTATGTTTTGTTTTTTGTCATCCCAGAAGTGAATAATAGCCTATAATTATGTCATTTGTCAAACATTTACCCAGAATTCCTCTGGATTTGTTACCTTCCCCTGAACATTTTGTTTCCCAGTTTTCAGTGGTTTTCACCAGTCTTAATTTGTAAGTACAACAAGAAAAGGTTGCAAAGTGGTGTCATGCTTGCTACTCAGTTATCTACTGAATGTGATTGCATTTCCTGGAAAGGTCTTCAGTGGCGGCACCTTGGTCTGAAATCACTGTCGCCTGGGTTTTATTTCCACGGTGGCAATTTTAAATGATCTGAATCTTACTGTTTGGGATTGTCCTCCAAGTCAGGGATTCGTAGAAGTTAATACAAATCATCCAGATGGTCATGTGACCGAATATAATTGGAATCCATTCAATTGTTGTTGAGACATTTCACTCAAAACCACAAATGTCAACCTAATAAAGCACTAAAGCACTAAAAAGGATACATCACCTGGGAACCGTGGATGTTCCTGCAATAGTTTGGTGCTAATCCGTCCAGTAGATGTATTGAAGTCTATGGGAAAATGTCCCGTCTTCTCCCTTGATTTATTAGCTCAGTAAACGTTTTCCTAATGAGTTTATGGTCTCAGTCTCTAGTTTCAAGTCTTCAATACAACATGATGTTAATTTTTTTAAGGATGGTCCCATTTAGAGGGAAATAGACCATAAAGCAGGTGATGGATTGTGGGGGGTGGCTACTGTGTGATTGACAGACTGTACCACCCAATCAGGATAGAGTACAGAGCAGGTCAGATCCACCCCTCACTGGAGGCTTGAGTATGGCAGCTCACAGATCAACGGGTGACGTCACGTTGAACGCGTGAAAACTTTGACTTGCTGCTGTGCTTTAGAGGAAAAGTCAAGGGGTCACCAAAATCAGAAGGGTTAATCCTCTCTGTACCCAATATCATGACTATCCATTTGAGAGTTGTTGAGACGTTTTCATGTCCAGAGAATCAGGTCATGACACGGAGCTGCCTTTCACACATGTAGCACCCAAATATCTTAATACCTATGGGAAATACTAATAGGAGAGGGGTTGTGCTAGTTTTGAGGTTGCAGGAGGCCTTTTACGATCTGTTCCAACTAATAGCTCCTCCAGGGTAATGTAGGTAATGTGTAGGTATAATTGTGGTTGCAGTGCATGCGTCAGTGCAAGCACTAGTAAAAGCATGAATGTCAGCCTCGTGGTGGCACAAGAGAAAAGGTTAAAGAACTGCAGCTCTCCAGGCAAAATCATCTGAGGAGTAAACATGAAGAGTAAATTACAATGGAGGTTGCTTTGCTGCTTTACATTGGAAGGGACACTAGACGGTACAGGCTTTTGTTTTTTCAGCAGCTGTCCTCATGTCGAGAGCGTGTCCGAGCGGAATGACACAGAACGTCGAGTGAAATTCATCAAAACCCGCTCTCGGTACGAAAAAAAAAAACCCCCTGCTGTTACGCGCCGTCGTATCAGAGAGGGATCACAAACCGACGTACTGTATGCCGCGGCGCGAATGCAAAAGCTGCTGTGAGGTCTGCGGTGCAGCTATCAGCCCTCAGGATCAGGCCTGCGGCAGGCAGAGTGATCACCGGTGTCAGATCTGAAGCAGCTGCTCGGCACCGCGGAGGGCTGACTCACACTGTGGGCTGTTGAAGCTGCTGTCTGCTCTGCAGGCTGAGGAAGTGGGAGAAAAATCACTGGCTGTCAGTAACTTTTCATAGTTTTTTTTTTTTTAAATCAACCATGATGCAACCAGAGTCAAACATATCCTCTTATTATCAGAAATGGATTCATGGGATACACGGCATTAGACAGAACGAAGTTTTCATTTGGAAGAGAATCATAACGGTGTGTTTAGTGCCCCCAGTGGCCAATTCACGAATGTCACTGTTGGAGTAGTATTATTAACACTAACATTTGGGACATATACATATATATTAGAACCTATAAATAGCATTTTTCCTTTATTTACAAAAACAATGTTTTGACATTTAATAACTTTTTTTTTTTTTTTTCAATATATGTGTAATTTCAAGATCTGAAATTTTAAGGATACGGATAGATGAAAGATACGGGCGCCCCACTGGCTCATATGTTATTACATATTTTAGAAATATATACAAATAAATAGTGAGCGATTTGCACAATTTGCAGAAACTCTCAGTTTGTCGGGTTTTTTTTTTCTCCGCGACCTCACCGAACGTTATGCCTGGTGCTGAGGAAGATGTTGTGTATCCTGCAGACGTGTGGTGGCACAATTTGAATTCAGCGGAGGGAGCTGAGGGGAGGTCAGACAAGTCCAGAGACGGACAGGAAGCAATTAGCTCGGAGTTCGAATATTGAACTTTAATTGTGCGCTTCACACACACACACACACACACACACATAAAGACAAACACACCCGTCTTGCCGGCCTTATGAACATACTAAGGCCTTTTTTTTTTTTTTTTATTAAATTGACTGCTTCATTTGTTATTTCTCCATTTCAGTTTAGTGAGTTTCTAAATCGAGGTGCTTCTTTGTGTGAATCCCGGCAGTAAAATGTAAAGGGATCTTAGTCTTGAGGGAAGTACATGACAGAGAGTAAGGAAAAAAGAAAAGAGTCAAATAGATAGATAGCAATGTCTCTTGACGAGTAAAAAGACAATGTCACATAAAAGAAGGTCTATATAAATCAGTTTTAAAGAGGTCACTGATTCTGCCTCATCTCCTCGGGCAGGTCGTTCCGGGGTCGAGGGGCAAAAATGTGGATGCCTCTCGATTTAAGCCTTGACTCTGGAATAGCCAAAAGGACCCTGCCCCGGGATCTGGGACTGCACACTGGCCCATATGCTAGTTCTGATATGGAGCCAGACTTTGGCGTGGTTTAAAAATTGGTCAGTGAAATCTTAAAATCAATTCTGAAAGGGACAGGGGGCCAATGCAGGGAAAGGTGGATTGGGGTGACGCGATGCCATCTGTTAAAACCAGTAAGAATTAGATCCATTGAAGAGTTGACAAATCTTCCAGAAAAATACCCCAGCGAGACGTACAGAGATACAGAAGCGTAAAACTTGTCGCAGGAATAAAAGGAATAGATGAGGTGAAATCGAACTGGACGAGAGAGCCTTGGTGAGCAATTACAGTAAAGTCTGGTTTTTATATCTACTGTTGATTTTGTTATCGTGACAGAACACAGACCTCTTCAGGTGGAAGAAAAGGTCAATGCTAATTCTGGCGTTTTTCTGCTGCGAGTGGTGGGAAGGCCATTTTCTTGGTTTTCATCCCTTAGAATGGAGTTTTATTCAGTTCAGTGTCCTCACTACACCAGAGTTGGTGTTGAGGCTCTGACCTTGTCACTTCCTCTGTGTGAGTTTAAAAATCAGGGAGCAGGGAGCGATGATAACAAGCTTTCTGTCTCCAACCTTTCTAACCTCCGCGGTATTGACCTCGCCACAAAAGTGCACTTCCCACCTCTCTACCTCTCACCTATCGAACCTCACCTGGTAGCTTTTGTGGAAAGGCTGGAGAGTGTTCTTTTCTTTTTCTTTTTTTCTCTTTTATTTTGTCCTGCTTCCGGCCTTTTTCTAGTCTTCTGTCCTAGTTCAGTTTAAATGTTTAAATGCAGGGCTGGTTTCTAGAGATAAACAATATATATTTTCAACTCTCAGGTTTTATTTCGCTAAATTAAGAAGCTATAAAGCCTTTATTTTATCACACATATCAATTTCAAATATTTTCATCGCCCTATTAGCGTTTATTTCACGTCGCCACATAATACAAGTCTAATCTAAACAGATATTGAGTTTGAGTCGCGTGAATAGATCAATCATTTCACTCTTGCATCTTCTTACAAATATTATGGATATTTTAGTCAAAAAAAATAAAATCAAGACATATTGATGACATTTTTCATTTGAGTTTTTAAAGAGCGATGCAAATTTTAAGGAAACTGAAATCAGTGAAAATTGACACATCCTTAAAAAATCTTACACACTCTTGTGTTCAACAGTACAAAAAAAAAAAAACGTGTTACTGGTCATGTCCTATAGTACAACACAATAGTGGTTGCTCTAATAAAATAAAAAGGAAGTTTCACCCAGTTTTCTTGGACATATGATAAAAAAATATGATTTTTAATCACTGTTCCCTTTTCCTTTGTCTCCATCTTCCTCCCCTCATCCCTTCTTTTCTCTCTGCCCTCCACTTTTCTTCTCTTCCTACCTGCCTCCTCATCACCGTCATCAGTGGGCTCCAGACGGACGAAGGCCTCCACCTGATGGAGATCCTGGCTCGCATGGCCAAAATCCAGATGACTGACTTCGCTGAGCTCTCGTATGTATAGCTGCTTGTTTTTTTTTTTTTGTTTTTTTGTCATCTATCAGTCAGTGCCCCCTTCCTGCTGCTGCGTTTGTTCTCAGAGTGAGCATTTAAGATAAAGATGGTTTTCTACAGGTAAAAACACTCGATTTGTCCGATTATGTGGTGGATTATCATTAAAACCCCAAACCAGCACATTAACTGTGTTTGCTGCTGCGCTGACTAATCTGTAGCTATTCAGAGATGTTGATCAGGCTGCACCTGCTCTGGTTAAAAATACTAACGTATAAAATCTTCAAGCCAAAGCCGGTGCACTGGAAATGACACATTTCACACCGTGCATGTATTTTAACAAGGATAAGACCAGCAGGATTAGCAGAGCATCTCCTTGTTTAAATAAACAGCACTGAACAGCCTATAGCTGTGGACATTTGGTCACTGCAGGGGAAAAAAAGGACGATGTCAGTTATAACGAACATTGTTTCAATCTCACGTGTTTCTTCAAACAAACGATCACAACGAAACGGAAGAACGAATGTCCGCGATCCTCGAAATTGTTGATCATAATGGAAAACGCAAAGAACATTTTAGTCTCTGTTTGGATCCAAAACTGTGTCAAAAGGCACTTACGAGCAAAGCACAAAGTTAAAGTAGCTCAGGTCACCTTTTCACCGCCGAGAATGGAGATGAGTCCTCACAATGACTGGGCTGACATTGGGTCCACACGATTCATGGCAAACCAGCGCGCACACACACACACACACGCACACATATGGTTGTGTGTTATATTACACAATACATATTATGTATGTATTACGTAAAGAAAAAGCATTTTATTGTGTAAAACGTCCTTGTTTGCCCTCTAATGTAACAACTCCTCTGGACGTGTATTCCTGCCAATTGTCAGACGGCCAAGCGGTGAAATCAAATTAAGGATTACGTTTGGAAAAAGCTTCAGATTCATCACAGTAACATTTCAGATGTCTCTGTCTTCAGACCAGGGAGACTGTGGGAGCAGAGGTCTGACGATGACTCACGTCCATAGTGCACTTTACGTTCTCCACAACAGATGCTTTTTACCTGTAGGCTGGAGTAGGCGGTAATTTTCTCGAAGGACGAGTGTCACATACTGAACCCCCCCCACCTCCCCCATAGCTTGTCAGATCAGAGAGAGAGAGCACACTGGTAAAAACAGAGAGATCTTCCAGTGGCGCAGGACATTGAAATCAGAAGTGGGAAAAGAAGAAGAGAAAACATTGCCCTTACGCGGTCCAAATCCAAGGACGTTGTCTTATTTTCATTCTGTCAACATATTTTCCTGCTCTAGGGGTGTGGGGGGGGGGGGGCAATGAGGAGCTGCTTGTCCGGGTTATTGACATGTTGGAGTCGAGCCGCTGCTGAATGCAATCATTTATTAATGAGACTGAACTCTGCCTGAACCCTCTCTCGCTTTTTCTCCGTGTGTCTTTCTCTGTCTCTCACTCATTCTCTGTTATTATGTCTTTCTCTCAGTCTTTGCCTCCATCTACTCCTCAGTTTACTCTTCTTCTTTCCTCTCCAATCTGCTTCTTTCCCCAGCCTGTCTCAATCCATTTTATTCTTCTCTTAAGTTTTTGCTATATTTTTGCACAGGTGACTTTGGAGTGGGTTGTAAACACTTTCAATGCAGCGAGCGCCAACAGCGATACAAATGCCGCCGCAGCGGTTTGTAGTTTAAGCACGCTGCGGAAGGTATATACGTGTAAATAAAAGTACAGGGCTCAGTGGTCACAGTTAAAAAGCCCAACAGAACAGATAATTAAAGGTGTATCATGAGATCTATTCTCGGCTCTTAATCATAAGCTCTGTAAGTTATAATATTATGTTAAAGGTCCCATATTAAAAACTTTTTATTTGAAGTGTTGATATCCATAAGAAGATATCTACCCTTAGACCGTATGGACCTTTAACATCTACCTTTAGACTGTATGGACCTTTAACATCTACCCTTAGACCGTATGGACCTTTAACATCTACCTTTAGACTGTATGGACCTTTAACATCTACCTTTAGACTGTGTGGACCTTTAACATCTACCTTTAGACTGTATGGACCTTTAACATCTACCTTCAGACCGTATGGACCTTTAACATCTACCTTTAGACCGTATGGACCTTTAACATCCACCTTTAGACTGTGTGGACCTTTAACATCTACCTTCATCTGATCTGGGAACAAAGGACCTCAAAAGCATACTTCATAGTTAATACTTGACCTTGGAGACGGTATTCTGACTAAACAATTCCAATTTAAGGTCCAATTATCAGCCATATCACACAGTCCTAATCAGCAGGATTAGTCTCATTAGCATTTACCCCCCCCCCACATGTTTTTTTTTTTTTTTTTTTTTGGCAATACTGAGCACTTTGGCTAATTACTTACTATAGCGATTGATTTTTCTTGAGGAGTCAAAAGCCAAAACAGTCTGGAAACACTAAGTCAGGTGATCAGACAGGCTGTAAATAAGCCAACAGACTCAGATCATCTCACCGGGGCATAAACAGGAAAATTTAGTCTGCTCACGACAACAGTAAGTATGAGTCAGGTCTGTTTACAACAGTTTGGACCACAATGTTATCATTGATCTTTGTTTTCTGTGTGTGTGACTACAGTAGCTTGAGGTTTATGATAATGTCTTGTTAGTTGCTCTGACTGAATTAGCGACGGCGCCACCTTTCCACTTAAACTAACACTGACGGGAAAGAAAAATAAACCGAAAATAAGAGCGAGATGTAATAAACTTTTACACAGAGTTGTTGGCATGCACCTCAAACGAACACAAAAACACAAACGCACACCGCCTCATCCTATCATGCTTGTCCTCACAGCACTTCCAAATTGCCAGGAAGCCAATCAAAGCCATGAAATAGAACATCACAACATCTCGCTCGCTCTTCCCCCTCCAGCTGTTTTGGTCTCTTATAAACGAGCCACGGAACAGGTTTTTTTTTTTTTTTTTTTTTTGTTATTGTTGTTTGCTTTCAAATTACCTCCCTTTTTCCAATTACTTTCCTCCATGGCTGACACAGTGACCGTTGTTATGCACCCGCTCATCAGAGCTCCGACAGCAATGCTTATTTCAAAGGCCACCGCAGGTGGAGACAAGGATGAGCAACGTTTGACCTGCTCTTCTCAATGCAGCTACCACAGCAAATCATTACCAACTGTTTTATTTATTTTATTTTTTTACAATGTCCCCATTTCATTTTATGTACCTTTAGTATTCAACACCCACCCCAGTTTAAGAAGAACTGCTAAATGCTAACTGCTAATGCTTCTTTAAAGTGAAAAACTTTGAAATATGAAATATGCTCTTCTTTTGAGTTTTATTTTTTTTTTTTAGTGTGGCTCTGGGTGTCGTCCTTGCAAACCCCCACCCGTTTCCCTTTATGTTTGTGTTTGTCACGATTACGTTCAGATGGTCAACAGAAATATTCTAAAGCAAGAAAACAACACTGAACAGGGCAGCGGAGAAAATGAAATTGTGGATGTGGATTTGCGTATGATGAAGAAGAAAATACTTGTTTTTTTGATTGAAGTGGATTCTTGGATTTTATACAATATGGATATATATAAAGTGGTTGTTGCTGTTACTCTTCTCCGGAGAATCATTGCATTATTTCTCTCTTATCTCATTCGTGCAATACATTTTTTATGTATTGATTTTTTTCATTGACAGCCGCTCGGTTGTTGAACTGATAACTGGGGATGTTAAGTCAAGTCAACTTTATTTCTAGAGCGCATTTAAACACAGCATTAAGATGACACCAAAGTGCTGCACAAAGAACAATAAAATGAATAAAAATAAGTAAAGCGGGACTAACTACGCGATATAATGAGACATATAAACATACGATGGAACAAGAAACCGAAGGGAGCAGATATACAATCAGATAAACTAAAAGTTCAGCAAGCTAATAAAAAAATGTGTCTTTTGTCTAGATTTATAAATGGAGGTGGAGGAAGCATGTCTCATGTGAAATGGCAACACAGGGTCCACTGTTTTGAGGTGGCCACTGCAAAAACCTTTCAGTTTTAAACGTGACCAGGGGTCAGCGTTCGGATCTGAGAGATTTAGAAGTTGAGTTCTGATGGATAAGATCTGTCATGGGAGGTGGGGACTTACATGACAGATCTAACGCTTGAACAGTGATGGTGTCAGGGTACGTGTGTGTGTGTTTGTGTGTGTGTTTGTGTGTGTGTGTTCCTTCTTTTCATCCAGGACATTCAGCAACTTTGAAACTGAAACAGAAGTAAGAGACAGAATAAGGGAAAAAAACATGTGGACATTCATGTATTTGTGAATGTGGGGATTGGGTGGCTTGGGGTGGTATGATTCACACACAAACACACACACCACATACACACACACACACACACACACACACACACACTCGCTCACATACATACCTTGACACACACTCTCTCTCTCTCTCTCTCTCTCTCTCTCTCTCTCTCTCTCTCTCTCTCTCTGCCCGCCCCCGCCACCCAGGCTCGTTGTTCTGTCGGCACCTCGCCGCGCCGCTCGGCTGCTGGATTGAGTCGCTGGGTGGCCCCTACTGTTCTCCTGTTCTAATGCACCTTTTGTCTTTGTTCTCCCATTCTGGGACTGACAGGAGGGAGCTATACACGGGGCAGAGTGATGGATCGGAGGCAGAGAAAGCGAGCGAGCGAGAGAGAGAGAGAGACAGAGAGAGGGAGGGAGGAAGGGAGGGAGGGAGGAAGCCAGAGGTCTCTTTTGTTGTGAGCGCAGTGAAAGCCCAGCAGGGGGAGCCGCCTTGACAATTTGTCAGCGGCACCACGCTTATTTTCCCGAGGCCTCCCGGCTCTTCACCACCGTGGCGGTGACAGCCACCTTCAGCAGAAGAAGAGAGCACAGAGACAAAGGCTTTAGATTGACTCTGATCCTGCCAACACTCCTGATTTACCCAGCATGCCTGTGGTCCTTACCTCAAACACACCAACAGCTAGTTTCTAGGGCTTTTTTTTTTTTTTTTTTTTTTTTTTTTACATTTCCAATTATTTCTCATCATTTGAATGTAACTTTAGATAATGATCATCTTGTCACTTTGAATTCAAGCCCGTTTTTAATGCAGGCACCATCAAATGGAAATATTCGATGAATATTAGAAATTCACTGCTTTCTTTTATAAATATTTCCTCAAAATTAGATTTGAAACATTTGGTATCTTTTCAAACTGGCTACACAAGATGAATTCAAGATATTTGGGTGATTCAAATCCTAAAACAAGACAGAATAAGGCAGTTTCACTAAACATCCCTATACCACCAGATCTTCTTACCAACTGACTGATTTAAAAGCTGTAGTTGTTTTTTGTAAACAAACTAGACTTTAAATTGACTCTTAATTGGATCAACTCTACCTTCATCAGAATCAAGAGCTATACACTGATCAGCCATAACATTATGACCACCTGCCTAATATGGTGCAGGTCCTGACCCTAGAGGCCTGGACTCCTCTAGACCTCTGAAGCTGAGCTGTGGGATCTAGACCCAGACGTTAGCATCAGATCCTTTAAGTCCTGAGGTTGAGAGGTGGAGTCTCCATGGATCTGGGGAATTTGGAGCCAAGTCAACACCTTGAACTGGTTGTTGTTTTATCATCTGTAGCTGCAGCAACAAGATTTCATGTCATTCCCACAGGTCAAAGGTCGACCTCCCATCGTCAAATCAACAATCCGAAGGCCCCCACTGATAAAGACATTTAGAAAAATGTGTCCTCAAAATAATCCTCAAACGATAACGATGGTAATTAAAACAATCAACATAGTAGGAAAGTTAATTTATATTTGTTAAAATATATGTCGACCTTGCTGAATTATTTTAAAGGGATAGTCCAAAGATTCACATTATCCCACAAACCTTAGCTTTCTCCAGAAATACAGATAGTTCTGACTTGATGTGACAAATTGAAAAAGTAGAAAAGTGGATCTGTGTGTCAGCTAAAGCCAGGGCTGGATACGTGTCCCTTTACTGCTTTTATCCTGCATCTCAGCCACCGTACAAACTCCCCTTCCTCCGTTTTTCCAGGCGGCAGCACCTGCAGGCGCCTCAACCTCACACCTCACACAGCAGCACCAGATTAGCATATTACAGCAGCGGAAAGCGTCTCCGAACGAAGCTGTTCGCGACCTGCGCAACCTCAGCCTCTGAAAAGACAAACAAAACTTCCCTTTTTCTAGCATTTTCCTCTCGGGGCTGAAGCCAGAGAGCAGCGGCAGGTCAATGAGCCTGCAGCACAGCTTCCACACTGGCAACATATGAATCATAGAAGTGAGCCTACACACTGCACCAGGACACAACACAAACCTGGAGAGTGACTCACACCCCGACGTTTCATTTGGAACAATTCGATACTGATTAGATAATCCTGACGGTGAGCGCTTTCAGCAAAATGGCCTTGGAAATGTTTTTAGCTGCCACTGCGGCCCCGTAGTGGTCGAGGGCGTATCGGCGGGCGGGGAGGGAAGGGTTGACGTGGGTGGCTTCGACGAGCCTTTGACTGCAGCTGGCCGCCAAATAATGGTGGCTGTTGTGTAACCGTCACTGAGTGTAGACTGGAGGGTTTTTTTTTTTTTTTTGATACAGGAGGGTCGAGGTGATGTAATGTCTGTGTCTGAGCTGAAGGGTCATATCAAAAAGCCGCCACTAGGAGGAGAGAGTGGGCCTAAACTGGCTGGATGTGAGGATGATGGAATCGGATGTGGGCTGATAAGGCCAGAGGTGTGAACACTGAAAAAAAAAAAGAAAAAAGAAATATGTATATCTTTGTCCGGTTATCTAGTCCCAGTTAGGAAATTTCAAATGTTCTCAAAATTCACATTTCATTGAGAAAGAGCGATCCAGACCCACTCTTTATGTGAGGTTATTTTATTCCACTGTTGTTGGATAGAAAATTTATCTAATCCCAGTTTTCAGTCTCAAAAGGCAGTTTTGGCACAAACGACCTTCTTCAAAACAAGATTAAACCAAAAGCCTGAATTTGTGCACATGGAAAACACATGGAACAAATAGATTTCGGAGCAGGTACGTCTGATCTCTTCCCTCTTTTTTTTCTTTTTTTTCGAAAATTTGATTCGTACCTTGCAGTCACCAACAACAATAGGTGAAAGTTCAATGTACACGTTATAAAGCTTTTGAGGCCGGGGGGCTCAGGGACTTTCTTTTCTTTGCCCTCCAGAGAGTATTGCGTTTTTATTCCAGTTCACTTGCAATATCTCACAGCTATGGTTGTTGTTTGGCGTCTAGATGCGGCTTTTTACAGACATGAAGAGGATTAGAGGATTCTGGTCTAATGCTAAACATATTGATGGGGTTTAATCATTTTATTACCTCAGATTAAGATGCATTTCAGTGGAAGTCAACACAGCAGCATTAACTTCTTTCAAAGCAGCACTTTGACTTCAGATGCTACTTGTTTTTACAGTGGTCCTCTCAGTGAATCATCTCATCATTGTGTTTTGAGGGATTGTCTTTCACGCCACTTTAAATGAATTTTTCCAAGGCTCATCCTTCAGTATTTAAGAAAAAAAAAAAAAAAGGAGCATCCAGCCTAAAAAGGTTCAGTTCAACCAAAGGCAACCTGTGTTTTATCTCTTCAAACACGACGGGATTCGTTTCTCTTGTCACTCGCTGGGGAAGAGAAGCTGTCACTTTTGTGTGCAGATAGTAGGATGTGTGATTTCAGTTCACACTTCAGTGCTGCTGCTGGATTAAGACCACCAAAGGTCAACGATATCGAGCTATTTACATCGTTTTTTTTTTTCTGGAAAACTCCAGAAGGCAGGCAGACAGTTGTGATGGATTTATCACTTACTGAACACTGTAAGAAATAAACTATTAGGGGTTTTTAGTATTAGGGGGTCTTTAGGGGGGTCTCTGGGTTTCTAGGTCTCAAGTTTCAAGATGACTCTTTTGCTATCGGCATCGCCATCTTGTGTCATCGTCGTGATTCAAGTGTTAGCATTGTTTTATGAGCAATAGAGGACGTAGAAGTCACCTCCTGCCGGCGCCTGTGCCCCAGTGAGTGACGACGTTATTCACGGGCTTCGGGGTCGATGCGGTGCCTTTGTGCAGGGCACCTGGCCTGGGTGCCAGAGGCCAACAGATGGAGTGATTTTTGCCCCCCCCCCCCCCCCCCCCAACCAACCAACCCCACACCCCAGAGGAGAAACGATGCTCAGAAAAATGAGGCGGTGTGTGTGTGTGTGTGTGTGTGTGTGTGTGTGTGTGGAGTCTGTTTGTCTGCTCATATTTATATTCAGATAAGACGGATCAACCCCATCGAGCCTATGGAAGTGTATTAGCTTTGTAA